>QCXZ01000138.1:34018465-34364327 GCA_025024175.1 Rhyzopertha dominica
TGTGCAACGAAGAATATATTCAGTGCCAACACCAAATGCCTTATGGCATATAGATGCCCACTTAAAATTGTCAAGGTAATAAATAACACACATTAAATTCGATCTGTTAGAATAATATACTGTTTATGAAATTGCAGATGGGGTTTTGTGACTCACGCTTGCATCGACGGATATTCAAGAATGATTATATATGCAAGCTGTGCAACTTCGATTACTGCCAATACTGTTTTAAATTTGTTTGTACCTGGTGTCAGAAAGTATGGTGTACCTTCACGAGTAAGATCAGACCATGGTATGAAAATATTTTCGTGGCGTTACTCATGAACAGTCTCAGAGGACTCCAACGAGGAAGCCACATAGCAGGGAGATCGGTCCACAACCAAAGAGTTGAAAGGCTTTGGCGGGATTTATATTCTCAGGTTTTATCGTCATTCTATGAATTATTTCACAGTTTTGAAAATAATGGAAGTTTAGACACAGAAAATGAAAAGCATATTTTTATTTTACACTATATCTTTTTGGATGTAATCAATAATGCTTTAACTACATTTTCCAATGCCTGGAATTGTCATCGTATAAGGACTGCTGAAAGAAGCACTCCTCGTCAATTATGGTTAAATGGAATGTTGAATAATATGTATTCATTCCACACTGCAACACAAGAAATATTTTTTGAACAATCAGTTCATTTAAGGGAACGTATTCGTCAAATTTTTGGAAACGTGCAAGAAAATGTTGTTCGTCCTGAAGAAGGGTATTTATCTCGTTTTAGTGTGCAATTAGCTTTAACGGAGCAGCAAGAAATGCTGCTGAAACAGATAAAGGTGGGGCCGCAAAGCCCAACCAGCAAATATCTTAGTGGAATTAATGTTTTAAATTAACAGGAATGTATTTTCATTGTACCAACAATAAACTATTAATATCCTATCTAGAGCATATTACATGTTATTATACCTAATCCTAAGACAATAACAAACATAGAAAGAAAATAGTGCCATCAGTCTTCTAAAAGTCTCACGATTACTTCATTGCAAATCTGTCTTTATTTTAAATATAATTTAATTACATCCGTACGTTCTTAGAAGATTCAATATTTCATCACTAAAAGTGTTTTTTTGTAATAATCATATATACCTACATAAATATTGATTCAGAACCCTGTCAATCGATATTGATACCAAAGACAATCTTATCACGTTTGGCAGTACTCGTGATGTCCTTTCTTAGTGTTGCGATGTATGGGGTAAGTAATTAAGAGATATGGTAAGTATTATCTTATATACTAAGGCCTGGTTGCATAAATATTGATCAAATTTGATCCAAGTTTAATCCGTGGTTGTTGCTGATAAGCAACACTTAATTATTCATTGACGTCGCTAGCAATGACCGCGGATTAAACTAGGATTAACTTTGATCCACGTTTGTGCACTTGGTCCATTATATGTCTTAGGGCCAGTTGCACAAATGCGGATCAATTTGGATCGCGGTGTTAACCTTAGATCAAACCATGGCAACAACCAATAAGAAGGCTTAAAATTCGTGGTTACCATGGTTTTGATCTGAAATTGGTCCGTGTTTGTGCAAACCGGCCTCTTGGAGCTTAGGAGAAAAAAAAAATAGAAATGACCAGGAGAAATGCTGAAAATTTTCAAATTTGTACTTATTATAAACTATGTATATGACAAGTACAAACTTAACAAAATGAATCAATTTGAAGCTAGGCAACCGTGATTCAATTTTGCCATACTTTTCTGTTTGTAATCTCATCTTGCAGGGTGACTCGTAGGGATGGAGATTCTATCAGCACTCAGGTACAGTCCGAAGATTGAAAATGACTTTATTCAACCGGCTTCCGCACGGTGCATGCCACAGGGGAATCACAAAAATTCAAGCTCTAGTCCCGCTCTCTGACCTTTGTTCAACTTTGGCAGTTAAACAGTGGGACCAATTAATAGAAGTATTTGTACCTTAGATTTAGACTAATAAAAGAAGCTGTAATAAAATTACGTATTTACTCAATAAACAAAAGTGCGTTTTTTTTTTTTTTAGACTTTACATCAGTTGTTCAGCTCCGACAAGAAAAATGCAACTTGCTTTATAAATTCCAAAGAGCAATCGTATAAAACGACAAATAAACTGCATGTAAATGGCAATTCTTACTACAAAATTGTTTCTAGAGACCGATTTTTACCCATTCGTATTAAACAGTAATTTGAGACACCTTGTACTAGCGAGTGAAACACATTCGTCTATCCTCGCTGGCGATTCTTTTGATCAGACCCTTTTTTTTCCCACAAAAACAAAAATGCACAGTAAAAGTCTGCAGATAGTTCACCCAAGGTAGCACCCATCATCAGATCACTATTTATTAAAAAGATTTTGGATAAATGTGCCGTAATATGTTGAAAATAGGAAGTAATATCTAACTTTTGGCTTAAATAATTTAAATTGTGCTGAGCGCATGGGGGCGCTTTCTGAAAATTTTACCCAAACATCAATTTTTTAAAAATATCAATATATTGAATTTTTACTTCCCTTGAAAAGAAAAAATTCAGTTGGGAAAAAAAGGAGAAGTACTCATATAAAATTTAATAAACAATGTTACATAATTTACATAACAACAAAAAAAAAGAATTCATCTGACAAGTATATCTAAAACCAAGTATCACACAAAAAACTTAACACTATAAATCCATAAAAAATAAACTCAAAATATCACAATATTAAAAAAACAACAAAAAAAACTGTTTTTTCCATTTTCACAAGTTAAACATAATTCAGGTCATAAAGTTAATGCAAAATCATTAAACTGCGTATATTGAAACGCATGCTCTGACTCAAGAATTTTTTTAAATTCCTGAGCAAATCTTGGAGTCCGCATAAGTGGAAGGTAATTCGACTACGTTTGAACAGGTGTGAACTATACGGTCTTCTACAACTACCCGATAATGTAGTAAAACTAACTTTTATAAATGGAGCATATTGGTTGAGCCTGTGACAAAACACAAAAATGAGACAACTGTTCCCTATTAAGAGCCTTTATAAAAACTTTCAAATAATATAATGCCGAGATTGTCCCCTGGATAAGTCATCATCAATGGTTTGAATGCATTCAATAACTTTGTTAGGTGTCGCAGCTTGCATTAACATTAAGGAAGTCATATTTTCTACGTTTATACTGTTCCAAATTCTTCAAACATAAGAGGAATGCCTTGCTTAATGGCTTTTATAAAGTTTATTGATTGCGTAATAAGGCAATTCTCAGCAATTGATAGAATCTGATCACTTATTTCTGATTCTTTTGGAAGATCCAAATATCATATGCATTAAAGAATTCATTCAAAAGTGTTTCTTCGAATGGCTTTAGTGTAGAAAATGATTTCTCAGCTTTTTGCAGCAGTTCTCTTTCCCCTGCAGTGATAAACATTAAAAAGTCTTCTTTTATAACTTCTTTTGGGACAGTGCAAGTTATATCAGCAAGCAGTAAATATGTGCTGCGGGCTATTAGGTTTGGAATAGCCTTGGTTAATGCTATTTCATGCATTAGTATTTTCCCTAATACTGGAAAATGTATCATATCCTTCATTTCTACGATGCAGTCGAAGATAAGGTACAACACGCTGCTCACCACGGAAAAATCTTTCTTTGCAACCCTACAAAAAAGTTTTGCAATTTAACTGGTCAATTAAGGATAACTAGTTTTTTTTGGGAATGGGAATTTTCATATACAATCAAATATACAAGGTGTTCCAATATTAAGATAGATTTGCATGTATGATAAATAAACAAAGAAATTATAAAGTGTAATAATATAAAATCAGGCAAAAAAAACGAAATGTGTAGTTTTTAGTTTTTGAAATTACTGCAAAAAAAACATACTGAGAAATGACAACGGCAGAATTTCTTTATGCTGCTGACTTGTTTATTACAACTTCTAATGAGAAGTGTTGCAAAAGTATGCAGCTGCTCATCGGAACAATTCCAAAGCTATTAATAACATGTTGTTCTTTATGGTGGCTACTACCTAGTTCACTGTTTACACTAAACATTTCAACACCCACATCTGTTATGCAAACAGTTTTGGTTTTAGTTTTAGGAGTCCCTAACCAGCAACATAGCAACACCTTGAAGAACAACAAGTTATTATATGTTATTATGTTTTGAATATTAAACATATTCTTTTTTCAATGTATTGAAACATAAGTAGAGTGTTACAACATTTTATGAAGTATTTTCGTACCTGCCAAAACAGTGAAAACAACTCCTTTGTTAAACCTCCAAAATCATCTCCTTCTTCTTTCAAAAACCTTACTTTTAGCGTTTGTCCAATTATTGTATCACCAGCAGCTACTGTATATTTCTAATAACTGGTCCATTATTTTACTTCTATCTATTTCAATTTCAAAATATTCATCATATGCAACATTAGGGAATATTATTTCAGAACCATACCCCACAGAAATTTCTAATTCTGAAAATATTAGTTACTAATATTATATAGCCAAGTAAAAACATTGGAAGATTATACCTGTATCATACTGAGATAGTTCTAGTTCTGTGTCTGAAAAACAGATGTATTTGCCACCCTCACGTACCCCAACGTCTGTAATATTATTAAACCTTCTAGATTGTTGTACTTCTGGAGGAGGCGCGATACTTGCAATATCATGCACACCGACATCTGGGTTATTATGTACGGTTCTCAATTCAGTACTTAGTGGCAAATCTCTATTTGGTATTATTATAAGCTGTGACGCTGCTAGCAGACGTTTTAAATCCTCTCCATCTTCAATATTTCTTAGAACCACAATTTTTTTTGATTTTTCCAATTTTGCCATCTTGAAGCCAACCAAATCCAAAGGTATATCTGGATATAATGAACAAATGTAGTTTTCCATTTCCGCCAAGCTCCATTGCAAACAGTATTTGGCAGGACCTCGAGCATAGCCTGTCAAAAAACGATAACTCAGTGCAGTGCAAAACTTATCTTACAAAAATGTACACATACAACATCAAACATAAAAATATGGGTAATTGTTTTCAAAACGTCATTCTAAAATTGTAAACTAATTTTCGGAAATTCCTACAAATTATCACATTTAATTATACATAAGTAATTTTAGATTGTGAAAAGGACCAGTTTTCGAAAAACCGGCGCTTACATTTGCAACTATTATACTACACGTGGTGTTCTTCGTATGTTGCGTGATGTCGCATTCTCCTCACCTACGTGTAGTTCAAATGTCCGAAGCAATGCATGAAAGGTAGTTTGGGGAAAGGAGCAAAACGTTGACTGAATTGCTACACGTAGGAAAGGAGCATATGGCATTACACAATAGACCAAGAAAATATCATAAAATAGGACTCGGTGCAAACACCTGTTTTTCGAAAAGTAGTCGTTTCCACAAGAAAGGAAGTGGTGCGGGTTAGTAGTTAAGGCACGTAGAATAGAATGGCAAGTAGAAAATGAGAATTAAAGTAGGTATATGACATTTTGTAAACATTGACCAAAATATGTGCTTACCTAAACCACATTGTGTTAAACAGTCTATTTCTGCTCTAATTGGAAAATAGTCAGTATTGGATCTACGAAGAAGAAACGTCTTCTTCTTCATATATGTTGCAGGTTTTCTTCCCCGCGATGTCCTTGGTCTGAAGCACCTTCTGGTTGTATTTAATATACTCTCAAAGTCATCATCATCTTCATAACTTGCAACTGAGTTTGCAGCTGCAGCAATCAAATGTCGTATTCGACTATTTGCAGCCATTATCTGCAATATCAATACAACTGAGTAGTATTTAATATATCTATATCCCCAGCACTCCAATACCAATAGTGTATAATATTTAATATATGACTGCAGATAATAAAACACTTTAATTAATACGTTCGCTTTTACTATACTTTATGGTTCATAGTAAACACTTATTATTCCAAGGCCAAACTAACCTAATTCAAGTATTTCAAATTTAATTCGTTACAACTACTACTTACCTTTAACAAATGTAGAAACGGCAACTTTTTTTAACACGAATGTAGGTGTTATTAGTGTGTTTTCTGTTATTACGGTACAAAGTTAAGATGTTAAGAAGTTTCCTTTCGCCCGCTTTCGCACAAACAGCCTTCGAACCACAGCGTCGAACGTCGAACAGCCAAAACAAAGACAAGGTGGTCAAGATGTAGTTTTCGCGGCCGCCATGTCCACTGTCCAGCGTTGCCAGACTTGTCCAACAAAAAGCACTGAATTATGCATTTTAGCATTGCCGTCTGCGCTGTTACTAAATTATTTACAATACAACGCTCTGTATATTGCAAATTGCCCAAACCCCAGCCGTCAAAACGCGCTGATTTTGTTAAATTGTACTGATGTACTGATGGCCTGCAAAAAATACTCGATTCCGGACATTTGTACTGACTCTGGCAACCCTGGTCGTGTCCTCGCCCTGTATTGTAGGAACAATGCAAGCAGCAGCGCCAAATTAAAAAGATACATGAACTAAAACGATACTTGATATTTTTAAATGTATGAATTTCATCTAAAATAACCGTACAAGTATAATTGGATACTATCTTACGTACAAATTGAATAGTTGGCAACACTGTATTTATGGATTTTGCACTATGCAGTGAGAAAGCAACACTTACACAGCCCTGTATGTAGTAACACAAAATTCCGCCCGCAGCAGCGCCGAATTAAAAAGATACATGAATTAAAACGATACTTGATATTTTTAAATGTATGAATTAAAAAGATACATGATATTTTTAAATGTATCTTAGAAATTCAACAATCGTAAGAATTGGGAAATATAATACACAGGTTTAGTCGCGAGCAACTCGTATATGAAACAAACATTTTAATTCAACTATCTAGAAAATAACTATCTTTTAAATTAAATAACAAGTTATTTGGAAGCAGTGAGTGAGCGAAAAGGAAACAATCTATTAAATTCAACAATCGCAAAAATTCGGAAACTTTTAAAAGATAGATTTAATAGCAAGAAACTCGAATATCAAACTATCGTTTTAATTCAACAATCTGAAAAATTCAACATCATTTAAATGAAATAACAAGTTGCTCAAATGCAAGGTATACGTAAAAGTGAAACAATCTCCTAAATTCAACAAAATTATAAATTAAACCATCGCTTAAATTATTCGTTTAAATATGGTAAAATGCCAACAAACAAAAATATAACTAACACAAAAATTCAACAAACCTAAAAATGTTGAGAATTAAATGGATACTTGTTCAATTTAAAGGTTATTTTAAATATAGAATGTATTTTTACACAGTTTATGTTACGATATATCAATGAAGCAAGCACAGAAATGTGCAAGTATCTAAAATATACCGCGCAATTTGTACAACAATAATTTTAATTCTGATATTTCTTTAGAAACATTATTTATATTTCGTATTTAACAGGATAGTTTATTTTTGTGATAGTTTATGCTTTCTTTGACTACATATTGCAGCGGTGTTTTCTGCTCAAATATTTAGGTATAATTTAAAAGGCGTCGCTAACACAAACAATAATTTTATTTCAAGGAATTATTTTTAATGTTATACTGAATTCTGCTTTTAAAAATTATTGTCAATTTCTGCGATAGATTATTATTTTAAAAGCAAGGCAACCAAAGCGAATTAAATTATTTGTACTGTAAACGGGAATCTTTTATCCTTTTAAACGTGAGTTTTAGGCAGCGGTGAATACACGAACTATAACAACAATGGTATTTTCCCTAGCGAAATGCTACGCCAGCGCCAAATTAAAATTATACTTGTCTAGTTCGACAAGAATTTTAGCGATAGAATTATTGTGTTTACGATTTACGTTCGTATAAATAAAAATATAAGCGTCGTAAGTTAAAGTATCTAAAATATTCCGCTCAATTTGTGCAACAATAATTTTAATTCTGATATTTCTTTAGAAACATTATTTATATTTCKTATTTATCAGGATAGTKTATTTCTGTGATACTTTATAATATTTCCAAATAAAGAGTAAAACGGCGTTCCATATTTATTGGAGAACTAATAAAGAACTCATTCCTTAGTGTAACATCTTACTTATTACTCAACTAACCTGAAGTAAAGATCAGAAGGCCATTCGAAACGAAACCTAGTTCACCACCTGCATGGACGATCACTAAACGTTTTCCTTTCCCGATTGGCTTTAATAATCCAGCACTCGAGCCATCAGTCAACCCCTTCGGCTGTGTGTGTGACGAGTTGATATCCACTGGCCCGACAAATTTTGATCCAGGTAAGCTCGTACGTCCCTGTGATAGTGCGGCGGAGCACCATCTTGTTGAAAATAAAAATCATCATTACCGTATAATGCACGAATGGCAGGAAATATGGAATCAGCAAGCATTGTTAGGTAATTAATACCAATTACAGTGCCTTCAAATCGAAAAGGTCCAATGAGTCCCCTTGAAGACAAACCGCACCACACATTTACACCAGGCAAATTTACAGCTTTTTCAATTGTAATGTGAGGATTTTCTTCACCCCAGTAAACACAATTGTGCCTATTGACAGTTCCATTAAGTTTGAATTGGGCTTCATCCGACCAAATGATGCTACCCATAAATCCCGGTTCACGTATCACCATCTCCTGAATCCATTCACAAAATTGCAACCTTCGATCTGGATCGTCGTCATTTAGCTGTTGCACCAGCCTTGGAATGTAAGCACGATACTAGCCTCTCTTCAGAATGCGTAGCACGCTGCTAGCATTTACATCACTTTCACGTGCCCCTTGCCTTGAAGATTTGTTAGGAGAGCGTTGAAACAGTTCCAAGACTGCCGTTGATGACTCATCACTTGTAGCTGTTCGAGGCCGACCTGAATGACCTTTATGCACATCACACACTGTTCCATGAACTACGAATTTGTCTCGTATGCATGTAATTGTTAATCTTGAAGGTGGTTCTGTATCATACTCCCTTCTCCACTGTCTTTGAACTTCATTTACATTCTCAAACTTCCAGTACCACTTAATAACCTGTTTACGTTCTTCAAAACTCAAACGTACGTCCCCCATGTTGATATTACAAATTCCAACTGTTAATATAACATAGAGGGACGATTATGCTGGCACCTGGCGAAGAAATATAACATTAGCCTTGTAGAGCGGGAAAACTACAATAGTTTAAAGTGTGTATACATTTTTTTGAAGCACCCTGTATGTTTCATCACAATAAACAATATTTCTATTTTCAGCACGATATTGTGCAAGCTGTCGTAAATAATGGATTCGTTTTAGACGGATGTCATAACTTTCTGCGAGATACTGCCTTTTATCTGCAGTTTTTTTCCACCTACAATACAAAATAATATAGGTATGACATTTGGAGAAACTAGGCAGATTTTTCAACTCACTGAAAACCAAGCTTCCGCACAAATCTCCAAAATGATGTACGACTTCCTTCGAATATTATCTGCCGATCTTCCAACTTCTGCATTATTGCTAAAATATTATATATCATTAATTATTTTCAGAATAATACAAGCAATAAAGTAATTTTTACCAGTCAGCGAAGGTCTCCTTTTCTCTTCCGACCAAAAATTGTTTATTATGTTTCTGATTTCCACTTCATCACATCCAGGTGCAATACTTTTTTTACATGTGCTATGGGGCTTCTTTTTTCTGGGGCTGGTATACCCTGTAGAAAGTCCAGCTTCAATGTCAGTTTTTTCTTGAGATATTTTTCGGTACATATGTTCCGAAATACCAGTCATAGCTAGTACCCTTTCTTTGTAATTTGTGACAGGAATTCTCATACCACGCATCGCTTCTTTCTTCACAAACTTCATCACATTTGCGATAATTTCACGTGCTTGGCTGTGGATGACCTTTCCCTTCATATTTTCTAAAACACATAATCTGGTTAAACACACCTTGTAAGCAACAACAAGAAACAGGTCACCTTGTAATGGCACAATTAATGGATCTATAGATATAGATATATACAATATTATTAAAGTCCAAAGTCTATAAAACAAAAACACGAAACAACACACAATCAAACACTCAACAAAATAGAACAGTACAAAGTACAAACGACGCTATAAACACAACCTAAATAAACAACACCGCTCGCTAGTCGCTACAAGACAAAGCCTGGCACGCCGTACTGGCTGCACGCCTATGAAAATGACTTTACCCAGCCTTCCACAGCGAAACGTGTTCTAGTATGCGAAACTGATCCGTAAAGCCGGGTCCAGACTATGTAACCAAATATGTTAAATAACAAATTATACAACAAATTTGTTGTTTAACTTTGTTTTATAACTTGTTATAAAATAGCAGAGACATCCAGACTATGTAACAAAACAAGATTAAACAAAACTAGTGCGCATTTTATCATTGGAGACAGTAGTATTTAAAATGACCTCAAACGTAGAAGATGTAATTTTGGCAGCAGCAGCTTGCGTGATTTTATGTAGGCGACGAGTGAAGTCTAAACGAAGATTTTGGGTACGACCATCGTTAAGAGCTCGAGGAACATATTATAGTGGAACAACTCTTTTGAAGGATCTAGCAATGGATGACATAGACCCATTGACAGGAGACATTAAATGTGATGGTAGTTTTAAAAACTTTTTAAGGATGGCAAGTTCTGATTTCGAATACCTTATAAATAAAGTTGGCCATAAAATAGGCAAAAAAGACACAACATTTAGAGATGCTATACCCGTAAAAGAAAGATTGGCGGTTACGTTGAGATTCTTAGCAAGTGGAGATTCCTACCAAAGTTTAAGTTATTTATTCAAATTTTCTAAGCAGAGTATTTCGAATATTGTGCCAGAAGTGTGCGACGCTCTCATCGATTGTTTAAGCGACAAAATCAAAGTAAGTACATAGAGTTTTTCCAAACCTCTTTATTCATTAGAAAAGTTACAAATAGAAAAAAATCAGGACATTTACAAATTCAGAAGCATTTGTGTAAAGTCTTCTGCGCCTCCGTATGACTGAGTCTCAGTGTCTGTTTGAATTGGTGAAGTATCGGATATATTCATAGCGGTCGGCTTGGTAGATGACCCAGGTCTATTATATGATTGATCCTCAGTGTCTGTTGTAGATGGTGAAAATGGAGTAGATGCAGGTGGTTCGGACGCCGGACTAGTGGATGCCTCAGGTGTATTTGTAGGTATGTCTGCCATCTCCGCTCGGTAGAGAGCATTATTTATTTCGTATTTTACGAAGGCTAGAACCGACTTGCTTTTGAGATTCCGCAAGATCCCTGCTACATATTCACCGTACACATCGAAGTCATCTCGTTTTTTTATGTTACTTGAAAGTTGTTTCATTACCGTGTAAGCTTCTTCGGATTTTGTATCTAACACTCTTCTCTTGGTACCTTTTGTGGTAGGAACACGTGCAATGGTTTTTATTGCAGTTTTTTCTTGACTTTGACTTGACTTCTCTCTATCGCCTTGCACTTCTTGTTCTTGATGTGACTCTGGTTGATCTTCCTACAACAAAAAAAACTGTAAAGCAATTTTTTTTAGGTGCCTAAACATCAAGAAGCATGGCTACAAATTGCAGAAGATTTTAACCAGAAGTGGAATTACCCTCACTGTTGTGGTAGTATGGATGGAAAACACATATGTTTACAAGCTCCAATGAACACTGGAAGCGATTATTTCAACTACAAGGGATTTTTCAGTATAGTTCTTTTAGCAATAGTTGACGCTAACTATTGTTTTACCTATGTAAATGTAGGTTGCCAAGGACGTTTGTCTGATGGCGGAGTATATGCTAACACAGCATTTGAACAGTTACTTGAAACGTCTTCCTTAAATCTCCCACCAATGAGAGTATTACCAGGAAGAACATCACCTTCACCGTTCGTATTTCTAGGTGATGAGGCATTTGCTTTGCAACCGCATATTATGACACCCTTCCCAGGCACTCAACAGAAAGGTTCACAGGGGCGAATTTACAATTATAGACACAGTAGAGCTAGGCGTGTAGTCGAAAATTCATTTGGAATTTTATCTGTCGTATTCAGGGTGTTACGAAAACCAATGCTTCTTGAGCCCGAAAGAGCAGAAAAGATAGTTTTAGGWTGCTGTTATCTCCACAATTTTCTTAGGAAAGGTCAGTCAATTTCATCCTACTGTCCACCAGGTACTTTTGATTCGGAACACACGTCTACCGGGGAGCTAATACCCGGTACATGGAGAGTCGAAGGTCAGCCAAATGGTACTTTGCTAAGACTTAAAAGGATTCCCAGAAAACCCAGTGTACTAGGCAAGGAAATACGAGAAGAATTTTCTTTATTCTTTACCAGTGAGGAAGGAAAAGTACCGTGGCAGAATAATTACTGACTTCAAATTGGTTATTAATTTAAAATGTAAGGTACTTACCTCTGCTATTTTGTTGTCACTAGCATCTTGTGTATCTTGTTCGGGGGATACACCACCTTCAGTAGAATGTCGTGGCTCATTTTTGTCTTTAAAAAAAAAGCATTTAAAAAAATCCATTTTGTTTTATACGGAGCATCAGCTCCATCACCACTCCTCCCTTTTTTTAACTCCCGCTGGAACTGCCCAATAAGCATACGCATTTTTTTTTCAACTTCACTTGCATTTGTTTTCAATTCTGCACCTAGTTCAGTCCATGCGTCGTGATTTTTATTTCTGTTTTTGAAGTCCATTAAGGTAGGATCCCATAATAGTCGATACTCACGAAATAACTCAATCAAATGAGTGGTAAGTTCTTTTGTCCATTCCATCGCGTGAAAAAAAAATAGAAAAACCAGTATGTGCAAAGCGACAGTTCTGGCAATACTAAATTCAAACGCCGCTGGTGCTGCAGTAAATGTTAATAAAACAAGTGTGGACAAGTCGTGGCGTGTTATAAAACAAAGTTTTATAACTTTCTTTGATCTTTACCGACACCTAATGGATAACATAAAACATGTTGTATAGCAAGAAAATTGTTTTATAACATTGTGTTTTATAACTTTTTTACTTGAATTTCTCTAACAAGTTACAAAACTTTGTTATTTAACGTGTTATGTTACATAGTCTGGACCCGGCTTAACGACAGGTTTAGACGCAAACTGGTTTCTGCGCAGATTGACTCCAAACGTGGTTTAGGTCTGAAATACGCTATAGTACCCGTTCTAGGATAAACAAATGTCTTACTAATCATGAACCGTAGTTTGAAATTACTCTCTTTTAACCTGACGTGTTTCCAGTTGATTTATGTATAACGTAAATATCAACTTTGCTGGATATGATGCAGAGTATTAAACCTGCAAACAGCATTACAACAAATGTACTTCTCGAATCGGCTTTTAATGAAATTTCTGTGAAATGAGGCCACTCTGCTGGCGCGTTGACTGTTTGGCTAGTATTTTCGTCGACGGTAAATGATTCGTTTAGCATCTTTCTTTTACACTTCACAACTAGAGTCTAACATTATATTTATAAATTTGGTTGCTAATGGCGGATACGTTAAAAAATCGATCTTCTGTTGGTTAGTTGCCCTCGTTGAAGCAGACATAGCTCTTTAAGATTATTAATTTTTTGATTCAAAATGAACAACAAAAATTTGTAGTCTTGTGCTTAGGAACGCCATTCTAAACAGATTGACGCTTTTAGGGTCCGTGATCGCTCCCTGAAGGCTTTAGGAAACCTTTTTCGCCCTTGCTTGGATTGTTCTTTGTACATTGTAGATTGGCCCGACACACGGGCCACAAGTTATATGCTTCAACATCAACGTGGTGAGAAGATCGTTTTCGTCGGAATTAGGAATGTAGGCTTTGACGACCCGATCGACTGCCGTAGTATCGGTAAATTTATGTCGTTCGTCAAACAATTAGAGTGCGGCAGTTCTCTTTTTTGAAATTAATTTACTTTAATCCAATCCTTCACTATGCCGAAAATGTGTTTCTTTGTGATTTGAATCATTAGATGTTCTAATTTTAATTGAAACATTATTTATAATGTCGGGCTTATCTATGCTGGCTGGTTTTTTTAAATAGTCTGGTCTTCCGAATCGCTGAACTGCTCATGGCATCAAAATATCGCTCTGATGACTGCTTTTCCAGGAGGTAAATTTAGATCGTCTACGCCACTTTTCACGTATTCGTATAAACCTTTGTACACACACAAACAATTTTGGCATGACATTTGCCGTTGTTTGAGAGGATGTAACAATTAATGTGCACGAGCTCATACTCGCTGGCGCTGAACGGAATGGAACTGTGTATTGTTTTCGAAGGGCGCAGTTTAGAAATATAGTCTTTCATGGAACCGTATGTAATGGAAGTGGCATTTAGGGAATCGAAAACGAGTAAGCTATCGTTTTCGAACAAAACCATAATCCAGTGGCTTATTCTATTGGTGTATTGTGCCTGATTAAGTTGGGATCATTTAATATTGAAAGCAGGTGTGTCCAATTGAGGGTTTTGCCAAAAATTATTTGAATATGACGGCTTCTGATATTTCGAGATTGGTGATTATTAAGAAAATCACGGTGATAGTAAAATTGTCTCTTTTTATATTGTAATTTGAATACTGCCGATTAAATAATTCAATAAACGTTCGCATTACAGATGTTGCGCGGATATAGCTAAAATATGCCAAAAAAAATTAGTTATAAATGTGAAAAAGTGTTAAAAAAGTAATGTATTATTTAATTGGAATAGTTGTAGTAACATGATAGTGGACGTTAAATATTTTCGTGAAATTAAAGTAGAATAAAGAGACATTAATTATTATCATATAAACAGTAAAGATAAAATCGTACTCACCGTGGAGTTCTCGATTTGCACCTTCAAATGACTACATGGACCAAGTGTTGTACGAGTCGTGGATATTTGCTTTATATATGTCTAATTGCTTATCAACGTGGTCTAACATTGCCCATATTTGATCATAATTATGGGAGTTTCCCCATTTCGCACGGCGTCTATGTAGGTCTTCCTACACGACTTACAGGAAACTGGCTTCGCTTATTTGACTTATGATATATTGCTCGTGATAACTTAAATCTTTTAAGTGGGTGTAACGGTCGAGTCTATTTAATCGGCGTTCCAATTCATCATTTGCGTTTCCCTTGAGTCCTAAGTCAAAAAGTTTATATATTCCGTAACCTACAGCTTCTGCTGCCATGCCTGCACTCGCAGTTGTTATGCCTCACTTGTGCCCATTTCTATGGCAGTTCCTGCAGCTGAAGCTTCTTGCGCTGCATTTTCTTCTGCTAATTCCTCTATATTTATACTAGCAATAATCCTTGTCTCGGCGAGGCTATTATTTTGTAATTAGGCATTATATTTTATTATGCATATACGAGGGTGAATCAGATATAAACGGTAATTTTGTAAAATAAATTTATTGATCAGTGGTATACACAAACTAAACATTTAACATTTTTCAATGCTGTCACCTCCGAGCTCTACCGCCACCGATTTGGAAGTTTGAATATTCCTTCATAAAAAGTTAGAGGGCGAGTTGCCGTCAATTGCGCACATACTCCTCTACTTCTTCATTGCTCTGAAATTTTTTGTCTCCAAGTGATTCTTTCAAGGGCGCAAACAAAAAATAATTGCAGGGTGAGAAGTCAAAGCTATAAGGAGGGTGCTCGAGGGTTTCCCAGCGCATTTCTTCCAATTTAGCCCTTGTCAAAACTCCGGTGTGTGGCCTTGCGTTGTCATGAAGGATGATGACGTCTCGGATGGGCATACCCCGTCGTTTGCTTCGATACGCGATTTTTGTCGACTGTAACAACGCAGAATAGTAAGCCGCATTCACTGTTCGTTGATCGTGAAGAAAATCAGTGAGTAAAAACTTCCCTTGAGTCAAAGAAAACAGTTGCAAGCACTTTTCCGGCTGAGGGACGGGTTTTGACTTTGACTGGGCAGCCTTCAGCCTTTCTTCGCCACTCCTTACTCGTCATGTTTAATTCGGGAGTGTAATAGCGGACCCACGTCTCATCATAAGTGACAATACGCCTCAAAAAAATATACCCTTGTTGAAATCGATTCAGATGTCTTTCACACCTGTTTTTGATTTTCGGTCAACAACCTTGGAACCCAGCGAGCACTAATTTTTCTAAAGCCAAGTTGATCAGAAATGGTGGATTGAACGCTCCCATAGCTGATATCCACTTTTGATGAGATTTGTACAATAGTTAACCGGCGATCATCTTCAATAAGCTCTCTTAACAGCATGGATGTTGTCATTTGTAAGACTTGTTCTTGGGCGTCGATCATGACTTTCATTTTCGACACGTTCTCACCCATCCCTGAATTCTCTGACCCACGTATAGACTCGATTCTGAGACAGTGTAGCATTCCCAAACTCTGCGTTTAAACGAGTGAAAATTTCCGATGGTTTAACGCCTTCATTGGTTAAAAACTTTATGATGATGCGTTGTGCAACAGACGACGCTACCTATCGCTCAGTCATGGCTGTACTGCGGACAGAACCGAGCGCAGCTGCTACCCAAACCGATTTCACCCCATTAAAAACTAAACAACACTCGAACATCGAATCCTCTAGATCGGAATTATGTGCTAAGGCTTAGCTAAATAGTAAAATTACCGTTTATATGATTCCACCTGGTATATGAATTTCGTGTAGAATTACGTTTATCGTTTATATTGTCTAAATGTTCTTGGTACGATAATTGAGGTCGATGATGCAATACGCCAACTACGTGTTCAATACCAGTTTTAGTTTTTGTACCTTCAAAGCTTATCCGCTTCACTATTCTCCCGTAGATTCCGTCTGGTTTTAAATGTAGGTATATCTTCATCACTTCTTACGTTCCGTACACTGTATCATGACCTTCGCGGTATATTATCGAGTAAGTTTGCACTTCACCAAGTATTTCATTACCGGGCCCTAGATGTGAACGGTAAACGTGGATCCAATAATGTCATAAGTTTGAAGAGGACAGAAAAGATCATTAATGTATTTTGAATGAGCTAAAATCATAGAGAAAGCAATAAAGAATAAACATTAGTATCGATGATAGTTTAGGTTGTTTTTTAATCCTCAGATCAAAAAACGTTCTGCCTTTTCTCAGTCAACGAGAAAGTCGACCCGGTAATAAGTGTGCGAGTATTGGGTTCTTACGACTCCAACCGCTTCTCAGTATCAGCGGACGAAAAGGAAACAGTATTATTGGTACAGAAATTTAAATCTTCTCTTATTTTCCACGATATAGCTGTTGACCAAATTATTGGTGATATCTGAAACGACTTGTTCTTCGTAAATTAAGCATTGAAGTTCTGGAACGTTAAATATTCATTTAAAGAGCGCTGGTATCACTTCCACTTGGCCTCTAGGAGAGCCTATATATGTCTTAAGTTTGGATAGTAAAGTTTCATATTTTGAATCATTAGTGAGACGAGGCATGAATTCGATAATCATTCCTTTAAAGTCAAGAGACAAGGGCGAATTATCGTGCGTATTCAGCGTTAATAGTACATTAGGTAATAGAGAGTCGTACCATATCTGCAAAATTCCCAATGGATTTGTAATAATGGGTTGTTTATATACTTTCGTTGGAGAAAATGGTAGTTGAAAGTTAAAGTATCCGTCGAACAAACAAAGCGAAGAATTAGAATAATTCACTGTTATAACTAACTATATAACTTCACTATTGTACATGATTATAAAAACATTTATTTATGATTTCTGCTTTTTAAAAACATTACGTGCATGCAGATTTTAATAGCATCTATGCTATGGTCTTGATTTGTTCTTAAAATAAGGCAAACTTTGCATCTTTGCCTCGTAATACCAACTTGACTTGCTTTGCCTAGGAATGGCACAAAACAATGTCAGCATTGACTGTAATATAACGTAATACAAAAAATTACCTGAATTTACAAGTAACTTTTGCGACGCATGTTTTTCTTATTCCTGGTAAGGGGTATGGTTCATCCAGTTGCTCTGCTACACTTGCTTCCAAATGCACCTGCAGTTTCCTTGCCCGTAAAAAAGACCTTAAAGTTTGAAGGGCTCCGGATGTTTGATCTTTTTTTGCAATTTGCACTTAGAGGATGCGTTAAAAAAGTTATTAATAAGAAGTGCTTTAAAAGAAGTTATTTTATAACGTTCGTAACGCCTCACACTGACAAAAAAGTTTTCTGGACAAAATAATTTATGTTGTATAACAGTTCACGTTTTAGAGCTATAAAACTTTTTATGGTTTTAATTAACTAACAACCAACGGTATTTTAACATTTCGTTGTGCACTATTTACGTAATCGACAGTTTCTAACATACTGACAGCGTTTTTAAAAAATTCTTCGTGGTCTGATGTTTCAGTAACACCACATTTCAGTGGTCTGCTAAATGAAAKGTGTTTTGTGTTCCCAATAAGATTGTCGAAGAGAGTGTCCGCTAACATAATAAAATTAGCAGTTTGTTCACCCTCGGACGAAATATATATGTTCTGCTTCAGATTTCCACGGGCGTTTATGATGAAACAGGTTTCCGGGATTGGCTCCGCGTTGTCATTGGTTGGTTCTCCTCTGAACCTTGGAATCGACGACGTTTCGGCACAATCTCATGTACCATCTTCAGGTCTTTTTGCTGTTGATATCGCTGCTGCTGCTCTGCCCCGTGTTACTCGTCGTGTGTTGCGCTTGACTGACTCCGTTGCTTCATCGCGTTGACTGCGCTTGATTGGTTCCGGCACGATTCGATGTCTTCCTAGTAAGTGCACTGAGAGCTGGCTTCCAGGTGGATGGTAGTCTTTGCGTGTCATCTCTGGTGTTTAAGTTGTTCGGTCTTCTTTCTATCTCGATGGCTTCTCTGATGATGCGTTTGGTGTTGTGTTCGGAGATATGTATCCGTGAGGAGTATAACTATAATCTGGCATAAAAAAATGCAGGTTTGATTTGATACACATTAATGACTCATAATTTCCACATTTCGGCCTGTACTACCTATTTTTCGATGGCCGCAAGAACTGTAAATACTGATCCCCGTCTTCCCTACCTTTTTTCGCCCATGTGGTATATTAGCGCTTTTTGGATTTCTTCCAGGAAGAGCTGGAGGTCCTCTCCGATTCTCGCCCCCCATTTGTGTTGGGTATCTGTTTGCTGTTCGTAATGGTGCTCCCTCAGCCTCTCAGCTTGCTCCTGTCTCCCGTTCGCGTAAACGCTCAGCCTCCCAGCTTTCCCGCTGCTGCTCCCTCTCTCCTTCCCGACTACGTCCTAGGGAACGCCCACGGAGTTACGAAATTTTATTTTTAAATTCTGTATTGAATTCTACTGAGAACCAGATACCTAATATTGTACACATAAACTGAGATATTTAATTTTTTTACCTTTGTTGCTGCTAATGGAAACCGTGACAACTGCAGAAAAACTGCAGAGGAATTATAGAGGAGAAATTCTATAAAAAACGCCCTGAAGGTTATAGGTTTATGATTTAAAAATGTTTGCTCTGAAAGCCCGTAGAAAAATTATTTCCACAGTAATCCAACTTCAACATGGAAGCTGTTTTACAATTACCGATTGTAAAGGGCTTTCAGAACAAAAATGCTTCACCATAAATCTATACTCTCGAGGACTTTTCTAGAAAACTATCTCCTAAAATTTTTCTTGTAAAATTCTCTAGTAGTTGTCAAGGTTTTCGTAGCGTTTCTGTTTGCAATTTTATTTATAAGGTAGAACATTTTTTAGAGTAGGTATCGGTTTACTTTTACTCCAAATATGTATTATCTCTTACTGGGCGGTTTGGTACACATATAATGACTCATATTTGTTTTTCTTGCCTATTTCTCGATTACCACAAACAACCTCGATCTCCCCTCCTGTATTTTGAAACGTTTCAATGTGTCACGTAGGTTTCGTACATAGGCTACCCCGATATTCTTCAACAAAACTGATATTTAGAATAATTAAATTTTTTAAAATAAAATGTTCTTTTAACTTTTTATTTAATGGACGAAAGTACGCAACATCAAGAGGCTGTAATAAATGCGTAGAATTGTGTGGTAATAAAACAAATTTTATATTGTTGTTTTCACACTCCAGGATAATGCTTACGGTTATATGGCTATTTAAGTTGTCTCCTATTAGGACTTTTGAACCTTTCAGGTTTCTAAAGTACGGCAATGCAATTGCTTGTTCAACCAGTCCTCAAAGAGGGCAGCACCAAACCATCCGCTTAGAGTTCGATTATACCTTGCTCCTTTGATTCCACCTTCTGTCCAGCCCCCATACGAGTGTTTTACTTTGTATACCACGTACGGTGGAAGGAGGCCGCCATCACCTGATAATGCAAACATAACAGTAGTGCTGGACTTCGATGTGTCAATAGTTCTATGGGCATGCTTCGTTCCTCTATTAACCACGATCCCGGATCGTCTACAAAAATTGTTTCATCGTAGTTGACAATATGCGATGGTGGAATATTTTCGATTGTCTGTCCCAAGTTTTCAAAATAATCTTTCACTATGTCATAACTCAAGCCTGCTCAGACACGTTTCGTATTTTCAGCCAATTTAATTGTAAGGTCTGGGTGCCTACCCATAAAAGATTTGAACCAGTCGATTCCTGGCAGATTGTCTTTAAAGCGTTTTATAGTACACACCTCTTCCTTAATAACCAATACACCCTCTCATGTAGGCAGAAAAAAATTAACTTTAATAGTGTCACGTAGGCATCTAAACGTTTTCAGGGTTTATAAATATCAAAATTTGACCTCTAAAATATATTTTCCTGCGCGGCACTCACCTGTCGAAAAAAGTTGTTCCCTACTTAACTGCTGTGCCTGGTATACTAGGATATGTACACCGCTGTTCAGAAACAATGCTACCACTAGTTTCGGATCTGCGCGAACAAGTACACGAAAATGCACGATCGGTTCACTTTGCCCATAGTGGTCCACTTAACCCCGTTTGACGGTACCTGTTTGCAATTTCATTAACATTATCTACTTCATTACCTACTGAACGACGAATACAAATGCATGTGCAGAACCATTACGTGGACACGGTATGAATACGAGAAAACTTATTATGGGATCTTAAGGCAAAAAATACTTACTATTTTTGTTTTTACGTTTTCGTTGTTATCAATGTCCAGTTCAATTTCTTCCATGTCTATTTCAATTTCATCAGGTGATTTATTTTTGAAGTGGGCGGTCTCGCCACTTTCCATTAACTGTAGAATCTTTGACACCAGTAACTTGGTAAATGTCTTGCGGCAATCTACGGTTACGTAATTGTAAATAAAAATTACACAATAGAAAAAACCAGGTTAGAACTTGCTTATAAAAGTTTTGATGTGTGTCCCATGAATTTCAAAGGTTGTTCAATTTCGTTTCCTTTTAAACTGAGAACTTGTGTTGCGGTTACGAATTGTTTCCTTAATCCACATTATGTGAGGAGTTCTGGATGCGCTGCCCCGCATTGCCTTGCATATTTTCGTATTACCAAACAACCATCAATTTATTTTAAGGATTAGGGGTAAGTAAACAGTTAGGTATTTTCATGTAAAGACCAAGAATGTGTGGTTCTCAATGTGTACACAGAGAAAAAAGGATTGCAATTATTTCGGTATTAATATTGTTACAGCTCTACTTCCTTTCTCAATTGACACATTCCTTTTATAGTGTCGAGTCAATGCCTCTTCATTTTGTGATAGTAACGAGGCCATTTCTGTTTGCTCAATAGCAGGTGAAGCTGTATGAATTTGATTGTTATATGTCAAATCCAAATATAGAATATGTCTCACTCGCTCGCTGTTATGTAGTATTGTTAAAATAAGAGTTGTTTCGGCTAAAATTTTGATGTCTTCAGCTGTTTTTGAAATTTCTAACTTATTGTAGGCTTATTTTGCGGCATTTTCAATGAATGATTTCAATTTCATGATGTCTTCCGTAACAGAAATTACTTCGGCTTAAGGGCAGCTTTTTCGCTCAAATCTTTAAGTGCCAGACTTCCGATTTCTGKTGTCCMTTCACTTTCTAATAATCTTAGTAGTCTATTCAAATTTACCAAAGTTTCTTCTACTCGTACATTCTCCACAAGTAATGCAACATTTTGCCGCAAAACTAGTTTTTCTGCCAAATTTGTGGTCCCGAAGTGTAACGCTAAAGATGCGGCTCCAAAAGTTTTTGTTTCCGCATTAAATCTGAACAATCGTTAGTCGCTTCAACAGCATTCTCAAAGCTTTGTGGCGTCAATGTTGAAAGCATATCGGTGTAAGGGATTAGTTTTTTCATTTCAAGAAGAAATCTGGCACATTCTCTTAATATGTTAGAAATATGATACAGGTTTTGTTTGTTTTTAATCTTTTTCAATAAATCGTCGCCCAAAAACACAACAGAAGTGATTTCATCGGACTGCATTTTTTCAAATATCATCTTTTTCACTGCTAGCTTGTTTAGTACTTCACGGTTTTTTTGGCATGCAGTATAAACCAAAGATTCTGTCAGAGGCCGTTTGCCGTTTTCATTATTATATTTCTAAAGTTCGACAAAGCATTTCTTTACATGCCGACTAAAATATGCTCGCTTGTAATAACTTTTGCAATGCATACAAATTGTAAAATCGGCTTCGTCCGTGCTGTAGTTAAGGTCACGCCGTTTGGTATCATATGGCCACAAATAGCATGCTCTAAATTTCCCTCATTTCTTATGATAGCGAGTCAGTGCTTCTGTTGAAAATACTTCTCTCACTTCCCTTTGTTCACCATGATTTCTTTCCAAATGAAATGTCTTGAGATAATTTCACTATCACAGAATTTGCAAACTTGTGTGACCTGAAAGTGTAAAGAATGATTCACTATGAAAGGGAAATATTGCACCGTGTTAAAATATCAATAGGCACTTCTTAGCCATAACGCCCCGACACACGTGCCTGAAACGCATTCTGTGATACAGACTTTTAAAGATGTAAGTAGGTAACTTTCTGGAAATATTTAACTTCAAAGTTACAAACATCAAGGCGTAGAAATCTACCTACTAAGTTTCAACAAGTCTAGGCGAACGAGATGCGTTGGAACATTTTGCAGATAATCAATACTAGTTAAAAAATAAAATTTCAAAATGTTACGAATAAAACGGCCCACCTATTTTCTGAGGAATATGAAGTATTATGGAAATAAGACCTAGTCGGTTAAAATTTAACATGGTGGAAGGATTTTTATCAATTTTTTTCAGCTATTGTTCCAAACGGTTGGAAAATTAAAAATCACCAATTTACTCAGCGCATCTACCTGTGAATAGTAGGGTATTTGTGAGCGAGCTGAGCCAATTTGCATATTAGCCTGTGTGAGCATGTGTAATTCGCTATCGCGATCAAAAAAATTGGGGCAAAAAATTTTTTTTCGTTTTTTTTTTACACATGAAATATGATTTTATGACTGGATTTGCATGTTGATAAACAGTATTAGCGAGTTTACTAGATGTTTTATTACTAAAGGAATCATTTCTACTCAGGCTAAAAATGATTAAATACTATAATTATTGAAAAAGAACACTTTTCAAGCGGTTTATTAAGTTTTTCTTTAACTCGTTTTTTATTGACTAAATGTGGCCTAATTAATGAGATAACTTTTCCACTTTCTCTGTATATGACATAGAAACAGGAATTCGTTTAAATATTACCCTCACTTTTAAACAAAAAAAAAACTCACTTTACACGTACACAAACGTACATCACTTTTTCGAGCTGAAATGGTAAGACGATAATAGAAAAAGAAACACATATATACTTAAAATACTTTCTATATTTAATTAAAGAAAACAGTTTAATAATACGGGGGGTATATATGTTGGAATGGATAATATTCTGCAACAAAAAGAAAAACATGCTATAAGTATTAATAAAAATTATATATAAAAACTCTCACCTCTGTCATATGGCCGACCTGCCATCATCCCCAGCGACCCTGCATAAGGCGGCTGGGGGTAGTACACTGGCCAGAGGGGAGGTTGAATCTGGATTGGCGGCGGTGGCAGCATCTGGATTGGCGGCGGCGGCGGCATTTGCATAGGCCAACCGATAAACCCATCTAATGGAAAGAAAGAAAAGTATGAAATTAGGTTTTATCTAAAAAAAAATAAGAAGGAATGACAGTGACTTACGGTTTACCGGATATCAGCCTCCCTGAAGCCACGGCATATACATGTTATCAGCCTCTAATTAGGGGGAAAAAA
The DNA here is from genome assembly GCA_025024175.1 of Rhyzopertha dominica. NCBI lineage: Eukaryota > Metazoa > Arthropoda > Insecta > Coleoptera > Bostrichidae > Rhyzopertha > Rhyzopertha dominica. Next base: position 34,042,627 of record QCXZ01000138.1, read on the forward strand.
AGAAAAATGGAATTATGATTCTCTAATAATTCTTTAATAACTTACGGGCAAAGCCATGGTGTCCTGCTTGCGGTGGGGCTGGGTAGAACACCGGCATATGCGGGTTTCTATAACCCTCATCTACATCAAAAGAAATAAAAGTTAAAAAAATTATAAGAGCAAATGCGATAACTTACTGAAAACCGGTGTCCTCTGTCCTGCATTCAGGTCCACCGTGTCATCATCGTTTAAAAGACCGGGCTGTTCTGAAATTGTAACAAATAGAACATTAAAACTTGCTAAACAGTGGGTTTCTTTTTAAAATAGACTCACCTATATCGGCATCAGCCGGAATATCGTCGTCGTCATCGGAGAGGGCGATGACTAGAGACCTCTCCGATAACGGCGGGGTTGGCGGTCCAGGCTGTATGACTCCAATATTTTCTTCAGGATGAGCTTCGATTTCGAGCTCACCATGCTCGAAGCGGTCAACTCGAAACAGCTCATCCCGTACGGCTTCAGCCAAAATATTGAAGGCGTCCCTCCTTATTCTGGATGATCTACATACTGGATAAAGAACATCCCGGTTTTGCATATCTTCCCGTCCTAGCAATATATCCGCGCAATCCCCGCAGATGCTATGCCCCAGCCCGCAAGCCACTATCCGCACCGGAGGTGCGAAGGCGGTAAGACAAATGGGGCACTCTAGCACCCGGATCATCGCGTTTAGTAAGACCATGGTTTTCAGGTAGCTGTAAACAAATTAAAACAAAAAGGTGTAGAAATTATCCAGGCTTTAAAAACTACAGTTAACTTACACATTGTACAGGCGAGCTGTGTAATTTCTCAGCGGGCGAACTGCTTCCATTTTTGCTACGTTGAATAGTATAACAATAATGTCATATTTCGTATTCATTTTTAGTTTTTATAAAATCGGTAATCCCTTCCAAAGAGGGGATGTTACTATGATCATTTCACAGGGTGTGTCCGAAAATGGTAAAATCCAATCTCCTACACGCCTGAACGACCATAAAATCAAAACTTTTTTCTGTCCGAAAAACCGAGAAGACCTGCTAGTTTCCCAAGATTTCGTTATCAAGCGATCCATCGCCTTTAGTGAACACCTGTCTTTTGCCTATGCACGCAAAAGAGAAAATTAAGGAGACCCTCAACTCTCCCTATTATTAATAATTGCATGACGCTGCTTCGAATGACAACAATAGCAGTCCGTTTACCTGTGGGGCCCACAGAATTCCGAGCTGGCGCCCGTGAGCCTATTAAGGCCACTCACTCTGTTAAGTTCTATAATTGCTCGGCGAGCCCTTATACCTTCCCAGTCAGATAAAACGATGCTTTTATCATGCGATGGATGTGAATAGTTAATCTTTTTTATAAATACATGCATATAAAGCATTTGAGTTTCTTTTTGCAGTATAAGTTATAGCCTATTCATGTAAAAGGGGGGAAAATTAAGGCGACCATTCCTCCCTGTTATTCGCATGACGCATTCTGTGTGTCTACTTTAGATGTCAAACCTTCATCCACTTGATCCGCCCTTTTTTTAAGTACAGGTGGGACTATAATTTCCAGCATGCACTTAATAAGCATTCGTAATCATATAATAAGATGCCTTTACAAATACACACCTGATCCGCCCTCCATATTTTTAAGTATAGGTATGCTTTGTAATTTTCGGCAGACGCTTAATAAGCATTCCCAATCATATAATAAGTCACCTTTTATAAATACATACCTGGGAAGCAATAAATTATTGTCTAATATACATCCATAAACAAGTTTAAGCGCGTCTGTACACAATCATTTCAAAAGAAGCGTAAAACATAGTCGATCATGACTTTCATTTTCGACACGACATCCCTGAATTCTCTGACCCACGTATAGACTCGATTCTGAGACAGTGTAGCATTCCCAAACTCTGCGTGTAAACGACCGGGCTGTTCTGAAATTGTAACAAATAGAACATTAAAACTTGCTATGCTAAACAGTGGGTTTTTTTTTAAATAAACTCACCTATATCGGCATCAGCCGGAATATCGTCGTCGTCATCGGAGAGGGCGGTGACTAGAGACCTCTCCGATAACGGCGGGGTTGGCGGTCCAGGCTGTATGACTCCAATATTTTCTTCAGGATGAGCTTCGATTTCGAGCTCACCATCCTCGAAGCGGTCAGCTCGAAACAGCTCATCCCGTACGGCTTCAGCCAAAATATTGAAGCCGTCCCTCCTTATTCTGGATGATCTACATACTGGATAAAGAACATCTCGGTTTTGCATATCTTCCCGTCCTAGCAATATATCCGCGCAATCCCCGCAGATGCTATGCCCCAGCCCGCAAGCCACTATCCGCACCGGGGGTGCGAAGGCGGTAAGACAAATGGGGCACTCTAGCACCCGGGTCATCGCGTTTAGTAAGACCGAGAAGACCTGCTAGTTTCCCAAGATTTCGTTATTACTATTAGTATGGAAGAGGCGGCATGAAGTAGGCCTGGTGGTGGTTGTTGTACCCATATGGCCCTGCAACAAGAAGAAAAAACACGACATAAGTATTAATAAAAATTATATAGAAAAACGCTCACCCCTATAAAAGTGCGGGTACGACCGTGGGTAGTACACCGGCCATGGGTATGGTGGAAACCCGTAAAACCCATCTAATGGGAAAAAAGAAAATTAAATTAGGTTCATTTTTAAAGTAAGAAGAAATGACAAGGACTTACGGTTTACCGGGTAGCCACCCATCATAAGCGACCGCTGCATATCTGCATCTAACGGGGAAAAAGAAATAAAGTTACGTTTCTCTAATAATAATTATTTAATGACTTATAGGCAAAGGCAGGCGGCGGTGGCATCGGAGCAGGATGTGGCATAGGCACATGAGGGTTCCTATAACCCTCGCCGACGTCTATCGATCAAAAAGAAATAAAAATTAAAAAGTAACATAACAAGAGCAAATGCAATGACTTACTGAAAGCCGGCTCCTGGCGCGGTGGTTGCCCACATCCGGCAGGTCTACGGCTTCCTCATCAAGCTGCTCTGAAATTGCAACGAATAGAAATTAAAACCTGTTAATAGAGCTTTTTTAAATAAACTCATCCGTCATGTCGTCCTTATTATCGTCAATGGCGATGATGAGCGATCGCTCTGACAACGCTGGCATTGGAGCCCTATTTGGGATGTTTTCAACTATTGGGGCTGGGGCTGGCATTGAGAGGTCTCCCTGGTCGAAGCGATCAGCTCGGAAGAGCTCGTCTCGAATGGCCTCCCCCAGTACATTAAAAACATCAAGCCTTACTCTGCATGTCCTACAAATAGGACACCGGATGTCCACGGCCTGCCCGCAACCGCGTAGGATATGTGCACAATCAGCGCATATACTATGGCCTAAGCCACATGATACAATCCTCACCGGCGGCGAGAAAGGCGTGAGGCTAATCGGGCATTCCAACGCCCGCGTCAATATATTGAGAAGACCCACAATCTTCAAGTAGCTGTAAATAAATTAAAATAAAAGTTGTAGAAATTATCCATGCTTTAAAACTACTTTTAACTTACACATTGTACAGCCGAGCTGCATATTGCTGGATTGGCGCCTCCATTTTTCGTGGATGATTATGATAATGATGATTTCAGGAAGAAAAAGACAATAATGCTATGTTTCGCATTCATTTTTAGTTTTTATAAAATCGGCAATCTCTTCTAAAGAGGGGATGTTATTATGATCATTTCACAGGGTGTGTTAAAAAATACCACCCAATCACCTTTAACCCTGAACGGTTATAAAATAAAAATTTTTTCGCCCAAAAATCCAGAAGGCCGGTCCTTTTCCAAAGATTTCCTCCCATCACCTTTAATGAACATCTGTCTTTTTTAGTGTATTCCAAGCAAGACTGTTTTCTTCGCCAGAAAATTAAGAAGAGCAAGCCCTATTATTTGACAGAAGTACCATTGTCCACAAAAGCCGAAAATACGCCTACTTGTGCTTGTTCCTATTCATCAGGAAGAGCTTACCCGATGCCAGTTCTATAATTTGTTTGTTTGACAACTTGTTAAATCTTTCAGGTAGATTTAATTTACACAAGTCGTCTAGCTCAACCACTATTCTGGGCCCGTACTTCGGATCAACCTTGTACCCATTGGTGATCCTGTACATTTTATTTTTATCCTTGTTTTCCAAATTCAACCAGGAGCAGGATCCTAAAATGTTAAACTTCTGCATTATGCTCGTCGTCCTCTTACTGTTGGTCTTCTGTTTCTTGGATGAAGATGTTCCCTCGGCTGAGGTAGCAGCACCAGACCTCTTTATGTCCATGGTACACGTGATGATGATAATACAGAGTTGTAAACTGTAGAATACTATTTATTCCTTTGAAATTTTATCTTAAATACACAAAACGATATCCCTTTCTAATTTTTTCTTTGCCAATTGGAAGCATAGTATAAAACCGAGTTGCAAGTAGGAAAATAGGACATCCCTTCATCAGCCAGTTAGAAACCTAGATAAATCTGATCAACGAATCGATGCATATACGCTCCCTTCTTATTGACTATCCACCAATTACACGTATGAAAGTCGTTATCAGAGGTTGGGTCTTGATTTTTTCAATCAATTATACACATTAAAGTCAATATCTGAGAACAACCCTTGTTTCGATTCATTTATAAAGGGTGCGGTAAAAATAACTAAGCGATTTGTATACTTAATATTTTTAAGTAACAAGGAGATGTACTGTAACTCATAAACGGTTTATTATAACTTTAGGTAAATGATTACTGGCTATTTAAAAATTATGTCTGTCAAATGGCCCCCATTAGCGGCTCGGCAAAGTCTTACTCTTATTGTATTCAACATTACTTTCTCCATCACTTCGGGGCTTATGTCAGCTATTGCTTGGCGAATATTACCTTTTCAATCTTCCAGGGTTGCAGGTTTATTCCTGTAAACTTGTCCTTTGAGATAACCCCACAAGAAAAAGTCTGGCGCCGTCAAATCTGGGGACCTCGATGGCCAAGCGATATTGCCGCCACCGTAAATGATGCGACAAGGAAACACGGTCTGTAGAAAAGATTGATCGTTTCTCGAGCCGTGTGACATGTGGCACCATCTAGTGGGAACCACATGTTATACAAAAAATGTATACAGCATCCTACGGTAGCGCTCGCCATTCATAGTAACTGATTGACCGCACTATACAGTAAGTTTTAGGGAATCTAAAGGCGTTTCATCTATCATTTGAGGATTTTCGGCCCCCAATAACGGTTGTTCTGTTTATTAACATGGCCCGATAAATGAAAGTGAGACTCATCACTCATGATGATTTTTCTGTAAAAATCAGCAATTTCGGTATTAATGTTTAGAAATGTGTTGCTCCATGCTAAACGTTTTTGATAGTCCGTAACGAATATCTGCTGTGTTATTTGAATTTCATAGGGAAATAAACAACGGTCTTGCTTTAAAATTAGTTGGAGAGAACGGTCATTTATGTGAAACTGTTAAGCACGCAAGCGTGTCGATGTGTGGGGGTTCTCCTGTACATCGTCGCGAACACGAGACTCGTGCGAATATTTTCTGGAGAAAATCAATTTTAGTTGCTCGGTTTTAACGCCGTTTTCCGAAAGTAAATAGGCTACCGTTAATTTCCAGTTCGCTTATGCTCCATCCAACAACAAAACCAAAACTTACTTAGCTGCTACCGGTTATCCAAATTCTCCTAAATCCTCTAGTCCTTCAAGCATATAATTTTTTTGTAATAATCAATATTTGCTTTTAATGCAATTTCGTCAAAGAATAAATACATTTTTTGCTGGTTCCGGTTAAAGTGTATAGTGTAGTGTAGTAGATGACTAGGGCAAGGCAACGCAGTTTTGCCTTAAAAATTTATACATCGATGGTGCTAATAGCAACATTCCTTTCATCCTTTAACCAAGCAGTTCTTTTCGTATGTAATAATTGCATACGAACTAAAGCTTTAGGGTATGGATGTAATTTACCTATATCTTTCAATTACAGGATTTTTTTTGCAGTACTTACCATTTCCCTCAGTGTCGATACATAAGACTGTTTACTTTTTAACTTTCTTCTTACGTCCTGCAGCCGTTGGCGAATTTTTTTCTTTCTTATGAGGGAGTTTCGGGTAATTCTGCTACTTCCTGTTCTTGTCCTTCGGTGAATTGCAATTTCCTTTTTACGTCCGTATTTTTCTTGTCAGGAAAAATGTATAGGTTGTTCACTGGCAGCAGTACGGGCAAGACCCTTCTGCAAAAAAATCCCCTTTTTAAAGTTATTGCTGCATAAGAACTTAAGCTTGAGCTCATTAGTGGACAAATTTGTTAAGGAAGCGTTTCTTGTAATTACGCATGGTGTTGAAATTTTGTTGATTAAAGCAACCTATTTCAAGTTAGAATATATTCAACTATTTAATACKAACATTCTGAAAACCAGTACTTTTCAAATTAACTCGTATATGAAGAATAAGTGCGATAGTTAAACATTTTAATTTTGTCCCGATGTTAACTATTATTAATTTTATCAATGCATTATTATTCGGTCGGGATTTTATATTTTTTTAAAATGTACGAAGGTAATGCCAAGCGAATAAAATTTTTTTTTCTCGGGTGTTCGGTAAAATGGTTTTACTGATTTAGAATGTTTGAGTGTTGAGCACAGAAGCACAAAACATGCGATGTGTATGAAACTGGAAGCATTTCTGCCGGTCGCAAGTTGTAAAAAGCGGATTTTCCAATTTTACTGTCAGGATGGCTATTTTTAAAGAATTGGTAGGCTTCCCGTATCGTTTGTATTTTGTCCAAATCACAGCCCAACACCTCTAATGCTAGTTTCTTCACAACAGCCACCTTTTTACCTGGAGAGTTGGGTAGATTCTTCCTCACCCTTCTTATGGCCTTTCCAAATGTTTGTAAGCATTTGTAACTACCCATCGAGTTTTCTCTCTAGAGATAGCCTGTAATATGGGATCCTTTTCTACAATTTCCTTAACTTTTTCACTCCTTTGTAAGTCCCTTGTCTTTTCTTTTCGCAAATGCTCTGCATATTCTTCCTGGTTGCTTCATATTTTATCTACTTTTTCATCCTCTCTCTGGCTGAAGGCATCTTGAGAATCTAAAACAAGGGGGCAATAGTATTTTAACTAATCGCGCACCTGGTGGTAAGAAGTGTTAAAAAAAGGATCCGCAGTTTATGGACGACTCCATGTGTTAAAAAGCTTCAACTATACACTAAGTGTATTTCAGCCATAGATTTATCGTATTACCATTCACAGTAACGTGGCGACCACTATCGTTGACGAAAAAATATGACCCTACAACGCCGCCGGCATGCAAACCGTACCAAACAGTTATCTTTTGTGGATGAAGTGGTTTTTCATTAAGCACGTGGATTTTCACCCGCCCAATACCACATATTTTGTTTATTGACAAACCCATTGAGCCAGAAATGAGCTTCGTCACTGAAGGGTCCTTTCTAGTCAGGTAAAATCTCAGAACTCAAAATTCTGCAACCAGCACAGCACTGGGCTGTCAACCGTTCGAAGACCCACAGAGGATTAACGTCTCGGCACGCTACTCCATAAAATGCAAATTATGGGCACGCCAGGAACTGTTTGAAATACAAATAAATAAGATTTTCTCTTGGGTTCAAACGATTGTGGGATCGTGAGTTAAACGACATAAAAAAAAGTTCATACTAGACATTTATTTATATACATATACACACAATGATAATAATCAAAACAATTCTCACAACAATAATATATTTACAAAAATACAAAAAATAAAAATAAGAAACTGTACACAAATGTAAAATATTAGGTTTTATACAAATTATAAACAACAATTTACCGAAATAAAACTACAAATCAATGCATTTAATATCTCTAATTGGTAAATTCCTATTAATTCTGGAATCTAATAATTCTGGTAACAGTGCTGAAGTATTAAATGTTTTTAATTTATCAATTATCAAATTGTTCCAAAAATCTCTATTTCTTTCAATTATTTCACAGTGATGATCTAAATGTGTATATATAAAAAAGTAACAAAAATTTCTATTAGTAATTTCCAATAAACCCTGAATTTGGTACATATAATCGTGGTTGTGTTTTAATTTTATTTTACCCTCTGAATCTATATAACAATATTGAATTTTTTTTGCTCAATGGCACATTGAATATTCATGTCTCTTGCCGAATATGGACATTTAACTTCTATTATTGAATTTTCATCTACAATACCGTCCGGTGAAGCAGCCAGAAATTTATAAGTGATATGAATAAACAAACCACAGTTTCTCACTACTAAATTAAATTTTTCTTCGAATAGATCTATTGCCCGACGTTCGTTACATATCCCATGTTCCAAACTTTTTACTCCAGATTTGCAGGTAGAATATAATAAATTCTTTACTAAATTTGCTGTGGAAGTTGTCGGCCTCATTTTGTAAATTTTACCAAAGTTACTGCTTGTAAGCCTGAAAGATTTTTCACTGAACCATTTTGGATTACTGCTCTGACCGCGTGTAATTTGTTCAATTTCAGAGCAGTTTGCTAATTGTAATTTATCTAAATAATCTTTTCTAATTTTTGCAAATTCTTCGTTACTTTTGTCATCAATTTCTTGAGAATCGCCGTTACCGTAGTCCGCATCCGGATCCTGTATTTTGAAATTTTTACGATATGTTTTTTTATTTTTGGGTGCAGGTTTTGATGTGCAAAATTTTGTTGTGAACGTGCCTAATACCTCACTTGTGAATTTATTTTTATTAATCACATAAAAAAAGGGCAGTTTAGAATTAAAATTTATCGAAGCAGCAAGACACCTAGTTTCGTACGAGGTGCCAAGTGAAAAATTTATTCGTTTTCCTCCAACTAATTTATTTACTGAACTATTAAAAGATTCTGCATGATTTGTGTCTACATCATGGAGTAAACTAGAAGAATGGACTGCAAGTCTATTAATAATTTTTTCAAAATCGGCATAAACATGACTCTGACAAAATAGGGTATATAAATTATCTTCGCCTACTTTTGGTCCATTACAAAAATATTCTTGACAATGATCGTGATGGCCTAAAATGTGTTTCGGGCTATTTAAAATGTCCAATTTTAACTTTTCGATTTTCAGATGCAAAGGCATGTTTTTATTTTTATAATATCGAAGGGCACTAACCACCGCAGTTCGAAAGCGTAAAATATTGTTTCGTAAAAACAGTCTTAATTTTCCATCCAGCCGGGAAGTATTGGAAATTTCGCGAATTTTTTTGCAATAATTTCTTAGTAAATGATTTCTACACTCGATCTTTTCTACAAAAACGTTTGGTCCATATGGTTTTAATTCCTTTATCTTTCTGTGGACACTGCTGTCACCATCGCCAATAATTTTATTATATTTTATCCCATGCATTGTTAGCGATGATTTAAATCCTTCGCCAATAATTTGTGCTTCCATGGATGTGGAAGTTCCTTGCCAGTTTTGACTGCACTTGTGGTTGTAATTTTTACCTTTCCGTTTACAAGTAAAACAATATTTATTTTTGACACCTACATACAACACTTTTTTTGTGTGAGCACCAATAATGCATCCTACACCTGATGCAGCATTATAGTTCGTCTTGTACGAACGCTTACTCCAGGCGCCGTCCACAGTTACTGGCACCAGCGGAATGCCGTCGGCGTCAACATGACCCTTTTCCAGAGCAACTACTGCTTCTTCTTTTGCAGCTTCCTTCCAAGACGAGATGGCAGCTTCTCTTATTTCATCGGCAAGAATCCGTTCTTTTGATATAAAAGTGCTTGCAGACATGCAAGGTATATCAAGTGCTGCACAAAATTCTTTTAATTGCGAGTAACCACTCCCAATAGCTATAGTACCACTCACTGCAGATTTATTTATTTCTATGGTTTGATCCATTTCGATACTTTCCGATGAAATGCTTTGTTGAAGTCCACAAACATTGCATTTGGTTATAAAAATACTTTTGAAACCGATTCTTTTTTCAGAGATCACATCTATGTCAAAAAAACTACAATCCATAGGCTTATGCTTTAGATTTTTTAAAGCTCCAAGGAAGTGCTTTATGTCAACAATTCGACGGCCAGTGATAGTGTTATTAATAGGAGTGGAAGTTGACTGCTGAATTTCTGAAGAGAAATCTGATACAGTTTCCTCTTCCATTTCCAGATTTGAAGAAATATCTTCTTGCGGTTTCTCTCTAGTAGGCGGGCACCATCTATTCGTTCTGTAAAACAATTTGTTACAATTAGAGAAATTTTTCATAAAAGGAAAAATCAACATAATCTAACCAGCTTGTAAATATCTGGGGCTGTGATCGTTTGTGGGACTTTTTTAATATTAACGTAAATTAAATAAGAAATTTTAATAAATATTATGTACATTTCAAAATGTTATTTAAAAGAAACTGTCAACAAAAAACAAATTTTTTATTTAATTATATAGAAAACAATAACATTAAACCGAGGTTCAAAGTTGGAAAATCGTGTTTATTCGGAAAAAACTATCAGATTGCGGCGAACTTATTGAATTTTGAGAAAAAGTTTTTAATGAAAGTTTTTTCTTACTAAATATGCTATCACCAAATATACTTCCTAAAATTCTACGATCGCTAGATTTTCTGCAAATTTATTTAACATCCAAAAATGTCTTACCCATCAACTTAACTTTGAGTTTTCCAACCTCTATAAGAGCTGACTTACTTGAATTGCTATTTAAAAAAATATTTTTTTTTATTCAATTTTGACATTATAAACATTATAACGCGCTCGTTGAATAAACTTTCTTCTCGCAAATATACAATGGTTTAATTCACTTGTTGTATAATATTTATTATTTCTTAATTTTCCAAAATTATCTTTGAAAAAATTATTATAAACAAATTTAAAAAGTAATTACTTTACTGAATGATTAGTGCATGTAGTTAGGAAGGATGGTGCTATGAATTTAGAAAATAAATTTTTCATTGGGGATAATTGTTTCAGAGTTATGAAGTGGGATTTAACTCAAAAAGAAAAAAATGTCGTTTTTTAATCGGTGTTTACAACGTCATTTCTCAATTGAATTTTAAAGCTGCGATGTCATGCGACGCAGAATTTAATGCTCTTTCTTTTTTCTGATAAACACTTTTTTGACAGTAAGCGCGGTTTCGATGTTCTAGCCAAAAATACAAAAAAGCGCATTTTTTTTATTCTTTTGCTATAGCTATCAGCTTCCATAATACTTTGAAATTCGAAAACTTGGCATTTTACTAGTCAAAATGGTCTCATAACATACCAAAAAATCGAAATTACCCGACCTTTTGCACAAGTGGCCCTTTTTTAGAATAACGTGACTGGCTTTTTAAGTCGTTTTAAAAATTGTCAGCATTTTGAATTTTTGTACTTGTGAACTTATTGAATTAGATGCCATTTGAAAATAAAAATGGTGGCTTAAAGTCCATAAAAATAATAATAATAATAAATAAATAATAAATAAATAGGAGTATAAAAATATAGTCCATATTATAGACTTTTAGTAACCCCTCGTATATGACATATTACTTATAAAGACTCGATAATAACTGAAGTTGGTAGATAGTTTTGCGTTTTTTATCTTACACCCAGTATAAGCAGACTAGAATCATTGTTTCTAAACTAAAGCATCAGTGTACTTACCGGTAGCAACGAGGTTGTTTGGTAGAACGTTTATTCTTCCTCCGTCGAGCATCACAAGTTAAATTTTTTTTTGAATGAAGACCCATGGCATGTGTTTCTGTGTATATACACAGAAACACACGTTGTCGGAACAGTTCGAATGTCACAAGACAAATGAAAAGAATCTTATTTCTGCACCCTTTAAATAATTGTGAAAATGGAATTACCCTGTGAAATAACTGTGTACTTAGAAGAAGCCGGATCTAATCTGATCCTTTTAAGTATATAGTTTCCAGGTATTTCTAAAGTCTTTACATCCGGTACGGGATACCCAAATCGGGGATAATTGTTATGAATGAACTGCAGTTAGACCCAACATCTTGGGGGGTCTTAAGTGACGACCTGCGGTAATAAATCATCCTAGTATATTCGGTCGGGGCGGATTGGCTGTTAAATGTGTTGCCTATTTACAATTTTTTTTTTATCAATGAATACACAAAAAAACAAGCAAGTTTAGGAAAAACCAAGCCGACAGCGGACTGCAGTTTTGCTGGATCTTTACAATGAGTATAAATTTTAACAAATATCTCAATCAGTTTTCGAGAAAAAGTGTTATAAAGTTTTCCAGTTATTACTGTTTTTTATGGAAATGAGTACGCAATTCAGATTTTTTTTCCGTGAGCGGAGTAAAGAACACAATTCTGAAGGTATTACGATGCCGAGTGTTCCTTCAAAATAAAAATTGTTCGATTAAAACTGTTCTAAAAATGTGCCAATTTTGCGTGTGTCTGACCATTGGTAGAAAGGACCCTGAAGATGATTTTGCGATGAAATTGATCATCATCTTGGCGCATCTTTTCCAGAGCCCAATGGGAGACTGATTTGGATCATTTGCTACGGACTACCCTTTTTATTTCTCAGTGCAGCTACAACCGCATTAACTATATTGTACACGCGGGAATGTTGCGCCACCGAGTGTTCAACTATAGTTGATGCCAGTAAAGTAAGTAGTAGTCTTTTTATGGACGAAGCGACTTTTACCTGTAATAGTCAACATACCTTCATTGATTTGATAGGAGCCCAAGGGCTAACGCTTTTCATTTGACTCCTGACGTGGACTTCTTCGTACACGAAAGGAAATATATATTATTAATAAAAAAGATGCTATATTTTATGATGTAGAGATTTTTTATGATCAGAATGTTTTCTGTAGTGATAAAAGATCAGTCACGATTTTTGTTCAATCTTTTTGCAACGTTTAGGTCCAAAATGAATAATATTCTTACCATCTCACTAACAGTTTCGCTCGTAGCATTTGAACTGCTTCCTATTCCAGGAAATATGTGAGGTACAGTTCCTTTTTTAACCCGTTGCGTTTTTCTTTGACATAAATTTCCTTGTTAAATTGAATTGCTGATAGCCGAAATGGTATTACAATTTGCAACACCTTGCAAATGTGAAAAAGGGTCTTCTCTACTATAAGCCCCTAACCAGAGCTTCAAAAAAAAACTAGTACGAAACGTATAAAACATGTCCAAACACATCTTCAACGTTCATGTTACATTTATTTTAGTTTTTATTAATTCTTCACCGATTACCGTTTTTCTTCCGCTTGCTAGCGTCCCATGCTGCTAGCCACGGAATCAAGTTGCAGGTTCTCGGAGTAGTATTTTTAAAAACCATTGAATTTGTACATATTTATTAACTGTAACAAATGCGGCTCGCCACGCTAGTATTCTGGGTAACAAATCGTACATGCCTCTTCATCTTCAATGCCATCCGACCTTAAGATCGTAGCGACTTAAGGCATGCCCGGCGAGTTCTGGGGTGACCTCTTGGTTTGTTATTACAGAGCGGTGTGATCTCATGGCATCTGAACGCGCCACTGTAGCAAACTGGCGCCTCCTTCCTGTTCACTAGTCTGGTGTAGAAACAAGTTGCGGCGAGGCTCATAAGGAGCGTAACGTATACTACTTGCTCTGTCAGTATTTTGTGCACTTGAACTCAATCCAGGTCTTTTCCCTTCAGATATTGTTTCAAACAAAACCAATGATATCTCACTCTAAACAAAAATATAGGATACAAGGATTACAGAACCTAACGCACAGACTAAAACTAAGCATAATGAATGAATTTGAAATTTTCATTACTCCAGTGCTACCTATATATTCTTCTTTCTGTAGATGTAGCATAATACGTATATTGTAATTCTAATAATGGTGGGCCAAATGTAGTAGTGACCTCAAGCCACGGTTTCTTCTAGTGCTACGGCTGCGTAAATCCAAATCTTCATATAATTGTGAAATCTCCTGAAGTTGCCTGGGAATTAGCCTCAAATCCTTATGCATTGACATGAAATTTGCAATAGGCGCCAGCTAGTTGGACAATTGTTGAATGCAAAATTGTTGCTCTCGAGAGTGCAGCCAGTTTTCAATTCAATTATTCTTGATCACTGCTCTTTGATGTGCGTATCGTATTTCCGTTAGCAAGAGACGAGATATGGAGTGTTTTTCTTAATAGATATTTAATATTCATTAATTATTTAACTATTTAACTCGTAAAAATTGCCTTGCGCCATTATGGTAGTGTTACTCGTAATTTGCATACGTCATCTATAGTATACATTGGTTTTGAGTATCGACATCCACATCTTCGTCGGACGAAGCACTAACGATTAATATATTATCCACTTTGAAATTTGTTAGCAGTTGGGTATAGAGAAAGAATTGAAGTACTCACAACAGTAGTTTGAACATTCCTTGTATATGATTTTTCAGGTATAGCTTCTGTTTAAGACTTGAAAGCCTCCGGTGGTCTCCGGTGAATCCGGTAGAACTGTCCTTTTCGCCATTCCAGTCAAGCTGCAGGTTCTCGGAGTCGGGTTCTTATAATTCACTGAATTTTTTTGCTAAATTTACTCAAGGACTGCAACTGATGTGAACAGAGCTCTGCCCAGCACCTAACGTACAGGCTAACACTAAGTGTAATGAATGAATTTGGAGTTTTCACTGCTCCGGTATGTTATGTTATCAGAAGTAAAGAGAAATATAATTGTTACATAATAAATTTTAAACATTTGTCGCCCTCCTCTATAAAGAAACTAGGCTTATTGCTTTTATTAAAGACAATGATTACTATTTATGTATTTGTTTACGACGTAATTGTATTTGACGTAACCCAAACGTAATTTCGAGAATGTATACCATTTTCACTGTCTTCTTGAGTGCTATAGTACGTATATAGGTGTAATGTAGTTTGTACGCGGCTCGCTTCCGTTATGTTGTATGCGTCAAAGCCTTTTTTATTACACTACTTGGTTTAAGAAACACCTTGTATTTCGTGTATACATATCTAACCGTCCTGCACTGCTTATGGCGGGCGCATTGAGTCTCAAAGACATTAAATGTTTGAGGTTATAAATTTTTCAGGAACTTTAGTATTTCGACATTTTTATACACGTCGTATGTTATTGACTAGCCTCAAATTTTTTTCTTTCCTTCCTTTACTTTCACTGCTTCGTTTTCTATTTTTATTTTGTTTTCTAGCAGCAAATAGTTGTTCATGGTGTATCCGTTAAGAAAAATACATGTAAATATATGACATTTACAATGTTTAGACTTGCAATAGTTTTATGGCAATGATGTACTGTGCCAGCATTACAACCGCTATGCTCTTTCTTCATTGGCTTAACAAGTATAAAAGTAAACAAAGTTATATTGTATAATATTTCACAGCTGTGCTTACAAGTATATTACTACGTTTCTGACTTCTCCCAGTCTTCTAATAAGCTGAGTACAAACTTGCAATAATTTCGCGTTGCGAACCGTGCAATGTAACTAGGTAATGTTTGTGGCGCACAGTAATTTTTGCCGCGCTGAACTGCGTAATGCAACCGAACCCTGAGTTCAGGTTTTAAGTGAAGAGAGAGAGAGAGTAGAAGTGTTTAAAAAACATACAGGTAAACAAAATAAATTAAATTTAATTCTAATATTGTAATATCACAACATAAAATAATACCTTTATAAGCATATATAGTCTGTTATTATTAGATCGTTTTATTTGAGGAATAGGGAAGATTTGAAGAAAGATCGAATAATGTATCACTACTTACCTGTAAAAAAATATCATCCTCTTTCGTCGAAATTGACGAATGTGGCTGTGTTGATGAAAATGATGGTGGACGGTTGATACCGATCTATTTGTGTTGTGTGGCTATTTTTGAATGATATGGTGCATTTGAAAGATTATAGTTTGTAGGAAAATGTTCTTCTTTGTCGGCATCTAACATGAGGTTGAGTATTGATTGCTGCAGAAAAATTATCTTTGTGTGTGAATAATTTCTGGATTTTGTTGCAATTAGTTAAAGAAAAATATCACATTCGTTCTCATTCGGCGAACTATAATTATCTAATATAGCGAATGCCTTTTCTAATCTTGGATGTCAATACACTCCATCTGATTAGAGAAGAATACAGGAGCGTCATCATTTGCATGCGCGATTTCCACGTCATAACCAGTGTCTCGACGTTAATAGGGGTCATAAAATTTCAACTATATCCTCCATCTGCTATTTACATTTCTGTTTCACAGAAATGATGTTTTTACATACTTTTAGTAACTTATAAGTAACATGATAGAAAGATTGGTCGTTTCTTTGCAAACAATCTAGATTAAAAAATTCACATTGTTTGTAAGTGGTGTATAACAATGTTAAAAACTACATTCAAAATAATGCGGACTACTTATTTATATGCAAGTAACTTCAAATTAGTAATAAATACCTATGCCTAAATATTTTCTAACAAATTTTAGGTCAAGAATTCATATATACATATATATTCATAATTTGTAGCAAGCAAGATTTGAAATCGAACTCTAGTTTGCTATTTAACTACAGGCTGTACTATAAATAGATGATTTCAACCAAAGCTTATTATTATTTCTATCTATAAAATGAAGAAAAAGATATAAAAAACTACATTTTTATTTTAATCGATATGAATTACCAAGTTTGTATTATTTGCAAATTATGTTAAGTGAAGATACATTAGTTTGAATGTTTGCACATTATTTAAACTGTTAAATTTATAGTAAATGGCATTAGAAATGGTAAGTGGATTACTAGTGTATACGAACGTGAAAAACTTTTTGTTTAATTTTATTTGTCATTAGTGATGGACTGGTTGCTTGTGATAAATTGGAAGAATCGTTAAACACAAATAAAACAATTGTAAAATAACTGTGTATTTATTTAAAAAAAATGTAAAATGTATTTACAAAAAATAAATCTACAAAGATTTATGCACAAGTAAATCAAAGTAAATACAATATAAAAAAAAGATAATTCTTCGAGACCACTCATGTCACTGCCCTCATCTGGAGAGATATCAGTAGTATATGCTAATAATTAGTGAATTTGAAGGTCACCCTTAATTACCCGCTGTAACTTTCTCCTGAGACCGCTGGTCATTAGTGTAACTTTCCAAAATTAATATCCGCTACACTTTTGTCCTATATAACATTTTGGGTCGATTGAAGAACTACTTATGTAAATCCTAAACGTACCCTGTGTAGAAGACAACCAGGTGAACTTGTGTATCGAATAGTACTGTGTAGAAGACAACAAGGTGAAAAAATCAAGGTAAGTGTTTAAAATTATCCAACGTATTAGAATATAAACTAAAAATCACACAATTCCTATTAGATGACATCGAAACGTATATCGTCCACTATTATCTCCGAAGAACCGAAACGACCTCGACCTCGTGAGACTCCCTTACCATGCGAAGAAGAATCATCTCAGTCGCTATCGTCTCAGATGACATCATTGTAGACACGGCTGCCTTAACAACATCCAAAAGAAAAAACAATATATTGATCAGTATTACGAACGGGAAGGTGTACATTTAGAACATGATAAAATTTGTAAAAATCCTGGTTTAAGGTTCATTTCAAAACTGATGCTTAACTCATTTTGGGGAAAATTCGGACAACGGGATAATCTGCATCAGACTGAAGTGATTAACAAACCAATAGAATTGTTTAGATTATTGACTAATCCAGCCAGAGTTGTCCATTCAGTCAACATAATAAATCCCGAAGTAGTCTTAACTACCTGAGAGAGAATTGAGGAAGATGTAAAACCTTTAAGAACCGTAAATGTTGCAATTGCGAGCTATACAACAGCCCAGGCTCGATTAGAATTGTATAAATATCTGGAGAAACTAGACCGCCGCGTGTTGTATTATGATACAGACAGCATCATTTTTACTACGAAAGAAGGAGAATGGTTGCCACACGTGGGAGATTATTTAGGTGACCTAACGGATGAAATGAACGATTATGGGACGGGCAGCTGCATAAAAGAAATTGTGAGTGGTGGACCTAAAAACTATGCTTTTAAATTTTGGAACGCTAATAGAATGCGTGATGAATACGTGTGTAAAGTCAAAGGTTTATCTTTACATTACAACAATTTAAAGTTAGTAAATTTCGACAAAATTAGATCTATGGTGTGTGGTAATCAACCTGACGAGACTGTCGACTTGGTAGATAGGGTAATAATTCGTAACTGTAAATATGATGTAATGTCTAAAGACACGACGAAGAAGTATCGTATTCACTATACGAAACGTCGTCGATTAGAAAATTCGTATGATACGTTACCGCGCCGCGCCGGGCCGATCCGCGCCGCGCCGAGCCGATCCGCGACCGCGCCGTGCCGTTCCGCAACCGCGCCGCGCCGTGCCGATTCGCGTCCATTCCTAAACGATCTTGTTATATTTATAAAGTAGTACATACATTACCTATGTGTAGAACTATCATAGTAATATAAGTAACTGTCAATAAAAACATTGGAAAATATTTCAAGACTTTATTCTATGAAAAATATTTATAAAACAATTTTCGGCAGATTTTGTCGTTATTTTTGGAATCTCTAGCAAACAATTTGAGAAAATCATCAACAGCATTTTCCATAATATAGTTCAAAAGAAATAAAACACAGTATTGACCACAAGCACTTGAAGAAATATCTTGAATTTGATTGACGTTGTATGACCACATAATAGTATTCCTTTTCATTTGGAGGCCAATTTCCAAAACTGTCAAAGAAGTAGGCAAAACCGAATTTGTCAATGTAAACAGCCATCCAATGACTTCCGGGCATGTAGTCGGGATCTCTGTTGACAATTATCAGTGCAGGCCTACTGATAAATAGGGGAGACCGGAATCAGTTGTAACAAAATAAAGACTTTATTTTTTGGAGACGTTATTGAAAATAGTATTACGGTATGCGATGCGTATGTGTTTAAGTACATCCTTTAGCAACTCAAAAAGCATACATACTTAAAAAAAATGTTTTAGTTTTTTCAAAAAATATATATTTTTGTTCCAAGGTGTAGTGTTACTATTGCCACCCGTGTGGTGTCAAATGTAACACAACAGGGTGTCAATTGAAACAAAATGCCACACGTTAAAGTAATTATATGAACCTGTTAGATATAGCTGTATTAAAAGTGTTTAGCTTTAAGAGTAAATGTTTATTAAAAAACAATACAGAAGAACAGTAATAAAAAAAGGAAAAAATCGATGTGACAAAACTAAACAGTAATAATTCTTAGAAACATTGATCGCTTTACTTTCCTTGGCAATTATTACAAATAAAGAACTGGTCATTTCTAGCACAGGAACTGTGTGCCCATTCTTCACATGCCCTACATTGTAACCAGTCTTCATTACTTCTATTATAGAGGCCACCACATATTACACAAGATGTTTCGTCCTCGGATGAGTCATCAAAAACTTTTTTTGTATTTTCTTCTTTCCCTTCTTTGGTTTTTGTTTTCTTTGTAGCACCCTTCTTCTTTCCTTTGAGAATGGTTCTCTTAGCTGTAGACTTTAACTTTTTGTTATATATCTCCTCTAATATTAGTTTTTCTGGGGTATCTGTAAGGATTGCAGTTTTTCCTTTACGTCTTTTTCTACCAGTCTTTGGTGTTGTAAAGTCCGCTTTAGGAATTGGTCGAATACATTCTGGGGTTACTTTTATTGCTAATGGAGGTACCTGTTCTGGAATATTTTGAGGTGTTGATAAACCAGCTCCGGAAGTTCCAGGTTGTGGTGTTAAAATCCTCTCAGGTGTTGATGGTATTTCTACTTCTAAGACAAACGGAGGGGGTGTTGATAAATCAAGTCTTGAAAAACTAGTTTCCGGGTCGTTCACAGCTATGTTTTCCTGGGAGACTTCTGCAGTTAGTTTGTCTTCCTGTGGTCTATCGGTGACACTACTGGGATCGTATTCTTCGTCAGCAAAAATATTTCGGTTAAAAGGCCAAATCCCAGTACAGCGAAAACCTGATGTAATATTTTTTGGAGTCATAGCCAGCAAAAACGCCTCCTTTACCAAAGCTGGTATATTATAAATAGTCATTCGTTTACCTGGATTCATTCTCATCCACTGATCACATTCATTGTTAAAAAATTTCTTAAACGGTCCAAAAACACCTCGATCCAACGGCTGTAGACGGTGAGATGTATGCGGCGGAAATGATAATAAAGTGATAAAGTTGGATTTGCAAAAATCAATCACGGGAATGTAAAGATGCGAACTATGGTTGTCTAATATCAGTAAGACCCTGTTTTCTTTACTGGACTTTGCATACTTAGCAAAATGCTCAATAAAAACCAAGAAACTTTCTTCCTGCATCCAACCACTTTTGTTTCCGCCACCGATACAACCGGCAGGACCATCTCTTACGAAATGTTCGTGATATCTTTTCAGTGGAAAGATGAACATCGGAGGAATGCTTTGTCCGAGAGCATTCACCGCTACACATAAAGTCACTAGCACACCCCTTTCTTGGGACACAATCCCACCAACCTGCTTTGTTCCTTTCTTTGAAATTACTTTTCCAGCTTTTTGGACAGTTGTACAGCCTGTTTCATCCACGTTATAAATATTGTTTGGGCTGAAGTGATATCTGTCCATTACATCTGCCAGGTTATCAAAAAATTTATTAACATTTTCACGATTAAAATTCATTGCCCGCGCAAGGCTTGTGGATTCTGCCGTGCGTATTGATAAATTATTATTACGTTTTAAAAATGCTGTTAACCAGTCCTCGCTGGCCATTTCTGCAGTTTCCCAACCTTCGGGAAATTTACAGTTAATATGTTTTGCGAACTGATAGGCCAATTTTCGCAATTCTTTTGGAGAGAGACCGAAATACAGTTTAGCAGAATCCTCGCAGTATTTACCCAATTGCTGTTCTTGCTCTGTGCTGAAGATTTTGTTGTAAGGATTGTAGCCAATTTTTGGAGATTGTTTATTTTTCACGGCTTTTACAAATCTGTATAATGAAACATGACACATTCCATATTCCTTAGCTACGCCTCTTACAGATGCGTTTTCATTTATTACTTTTTGCGCAGCAATCTCGAAAACTTTTTGAGGTATTTCTCCTCTATTTGTTTTTCTAGCACGTGGCTTAACCATCGCGTCCTAGTTTTTAAACGTAACTGGAACAACGCAAAAAAATCAGTTTTGGGGAGTTAAGAAAAGCTTACGGTGTCAATTGTAACATGTTACAAATGACACCTGACGATATGTTACAACTGACACCCGCATGCGTCGGAAACTTCGCGCGTAATTTTTTTTCCCATAACCCCACTTTTATAAACTTTAGTATAGTGTAAATGTACCCCAAGAGACGCTCTTTTCCATGCATTATTTATTTAAACATTCTAGGCAGTGCTAACTAGCTAATTCAATATAAAATGACGGCCAAAATACTTACAAATTTGCGCAGAAAAACAATAGAACACACAAATCACGCCCAACTCATCATTCCAAAATTCTGATTGGTGTCGACAGAAGACTATCTTAGGAGACACACATGTACATAGAGATTTAGTAAATTGCTCCACAGATGGAGACACAAAAGCCGATGTTACAATTGACCCCTGTTACAATTGATTCCGGTCTCCCCTACAGGTAACGTATTATATGCAGAAACAAGAACATAATGCTTCTTCATCCGACGCAATATTTCTAGACAGTTCTTGAGCTGTACAGTATTCATTGTATCAGTTTTGTAAGTTTAGTACATTTTGTAATGCACAAACGGCTTTTTTAATTACATGATTTACACAACATTGGGTATCATAATATTCTCGCAAATAGCTGAGCGAGGGACATTCCAAATCTTCAATGTTCACAATTTGACTTTCCGGTAAATACTTCAAAAGATATTGTTTCTTTTCCAATCCCTTTACGTAAATACACTTTGAGTTTCTTGTCGAACTGTGTAAAATCTTATTCAATTTCTCATACGCCAAAGTCCCACAACACCATGGAAGACCATGGAAATCAGACGTCATCCAATCTGTCTGTTTTTGATATCGTAAAGGTAAGTCTGAAAGATCCTTTGGAGGTTTAAACAAAAATGATTGCGTTGATTTCTTGTCAGTGTTTAATACTACCAACTCTTTTATAATAAAATTTTCGTCAGACTTGCCGTAACTGAAACCCTGGTAATCGATGAACACAACCATTACGAATGACGATTGGAACAAATCTGACGAAATTTCGTTTCAAATTTGCAATTTATTTATTATTAGTGAAGCATTCTACATACATACATCGTTAACTACTATAATCTACAATTACATTACGTTTCTTATCAATTTCTATTACACTATTAAATTCTCCATATACTAAACAATTGACAGTTTCAGTGAGGGCCGTATTAAAACCAACTTCTATGCGTAAACTACCGTTCTTTATCAAATTCCATGAAAGAGTATTGTGGGCCGATAGATCCGGTGTTAAATCAAATACAGCTATTGAATAACCGTCGGCATAATTTTCACGTGTAATATCATTTCCAGTATTCAAMAAATGAATACCGGTACCAGAAAATAATGTATAGTACATTGAAACAAACTTTTTATTTTGTCCTACAAAAACTGGTTGCAGAGGTTTGCTAGGTACTTGATTGCCATCGACATACAGAGATAAGTAATTTAAGCCAAAGTTTTCAAAATTGAAAGGATTCAAACTATAATCTCCGTTAAATGATCTGTTTGTCACAAAGCAAACAGCACACTTTTTTGGAAGCTGACCAAGATAAACGTTATCCAACGACTTCCCTTGTACACCTTGTGGTATAGTAAGAACTTTCAATTCCGTGCGCGTAATGGGATATTTTGTAGTTGATATTTCTAAAGCTTTTGCATGTGCGATCATTACAGTAGGATTTATTTTGTTTCTTCTGACCATCAACGTTGCATCGACAATTTGTATTTTACCATCTATGCATCTATACCATCTATTCTCATTTCAATACCGTTGATTAAAAACTTCTCCTCATTAAAGATGTCACAGTYTAAATGTCCAATAAGMKCAATTTCTTTACTAGACGATGTAAGTTTGCATCTATTGACCTATCCCAAATTCTCATCTCCTGTCACATTCATCTTGCCAGCTGTATCGGGGTACCATAATCCACACGTTAAGTGTGATCGTTTAGCCCCAGAGTCATAATTCAAAAGCGTTTCCAAATAGCATTTGTATTCGTGAGTATTATTGGGCGGTGATATAAGTTTTTGGTTAAGATAMACATCAACCTGACTAAACATCGAMTGTAAAATATTGTTTATCGGTGCTATATTATCAGCGGCTGTACAATTACTACCATCGTCTTTACATACTTTGATGGTAAGCGAGAGTAACGTTTGCGATAAGTCAATATAATCATCACTAGCTGATACTACAAATTCCAAAGGACTGTTTTCGGATATACTGGATACAGTTTTATAATGAACCCATTGACCACTTTCAATACTAGTTTGAGTGGGCGGTAGGGCAAAGAGATCTAGTTCACTTTTAGCGCACTCACAACTATGAGGATGCAGGAACGACATTTCCGTTTAACTAAAAATATCTTGATGGTTAGCTGAAGTAACTTTACGTTTACACTTCCTCACGGTTCGAACCGAAGAATTGTTCTGACTTCTATTATGCGTTCGTTTTCTTTTTATATTACCTGATCCTACCAAATCATTTATTTTATTTTCAGCTTATCTTTTCAAGTTTTTGACTGATTCGTTTACAAGTGTTTTCAGTGCTTCTTTTACTGGTACTTCGTTGAGAACGTCTCCAAGAAAATTTGAACCACTATGAAGTGTTTCTTTGCCAATTGTTTTTATACCACTTTTTAGTAGAGGCATTACCGTACGGAAAAGTCCTTTTATAAAACTACCAAATCCGTGACCCTTATGATAACCAACTCCTTTGTMAATGGCTCCCACACCGGATCCCGCTTGATTAACATAATATTCGTGATAATGACAGCGATCCATTATAAAGCTTTTTTAAAGTGAAGTTTAATGCACACCGTTCCAAACTGAAATAGCACCTTCGCGCCCACTGCATTTCTTATATCAATTTCAATATTTTCAAACTCCCTTTTTAACAAAAGTATGTAGTGAGGGTGCGAAAACAACTGCGTGTGATGAGTACCGTAAATGTATTGCTTATTGTCGATGACAACGACACGTATCACTTTAGCTAAAACGTCTCCTATTAACTGTGGTTCTATTATATCGCTGTACACAAAGAGCTGCGAAGGTACACCTAACATTATGTTCGCGGCATGCGTAGAAGTTTTGTTCAGTACAATTACATCTGGTTCAAAGATTAACTGTAAGCTTAGTTTCGGTGACAAAATCAAAGAGGCAAAGTATTTACTTCCACAAGCAACATTTACTCTATTTGAGCGATCATTTAGTCGAAACTGAACGTTATCTTGCGACAACTCTTTTATTGAGTTCAGGGCATCCAAAACAGATACTATCGAATCATAATTACCAGCTTCTATTCTAGTCTTATATCTGATAATCCCGTTCGTATCGATGTTTATTAAGTCATATTTGATGTTATCTAGAAACTCTTTTGGAATTTCGTATTTACTCATACGCAATTTTTCATCAAACCACTGAGAAAAACGTGAATCGTTTATAAATGCTTGAACTGCCGCTTCTCCTTCACTGATAATATCCCTAAGATCATACTGATAAATACAGTATATGAGATTTTCACCAGCATTAACGGTTAAGAAAGAGCACGGATATTGAATTTCCGAAGGTCCCACACACCACTCGCCATCTAAATGAATAGTTTTTGGTAGTTGATTGCAAAAATGAGTTGTCGTATTTCGAGGAAAATATTTAGTTGAACTGTTCGACACTAAGGTTAAATAAAAATCGTTGTAATTATTCATAATGACGAGAGCGAACTACAAGGTATCCAACTGTTAAACTTTGAGGGATAATTTTTCCACTGCACAAAAAATTCACACCTGCCCTTTTTATATCGCTTCTTCAGAACATTCTCAGTTTGAAAACTACCGTCAGGGTCATATGCTATGCGTTGTAATTCTGGATGATAGAACACGCCATCTATCGGCTAATCCATTTAGTCACATATTTTGTATACAATAGGTTCTCTCATGATAACATCTGTAATTTTGAATATTTCACCACTCCAGTTACTCATATATCCTTTCTCAAAAACGTGTTTGTACTTGCTAATTCTTACATAATCTCCGACTTTAAACAATTTTCCTTGTTTGGTCTTTTCGACAATTTTACTTCTTGAACTCTTTATATTATTATAAACTTCTAAGATATTATCGGTACACACATCATTAGGAGACATTCTAATCGTACGATGGTAAGAGTTATTGTACGAATTGACGAGATCGGGTAATACATCTATATAAGTTAAACTATTTGAATAAGTAAAGTATCTATACATTTTAGTTTTTAAGGTTCTATTAAAACGTTCTACAATAGCTGCTTTTATGTCAGAATTATTAGTTACATAATAATTTATATTATATTGTTTAAATAAGTTTTGAACCCTTTTGGCAAAATTCTATTCCTTTATCTGTTTGGAGACTAACAGGTACACGTTCGGCAAAAATTTCTTCAAAAGCTTGAGCCACATCTGCACCCGTCTTTGTATGTAAAGGTTTAACCCACGCAAACTTGGAGAAAACATCTACTACAGTTAAAAGGTAATTTACTCCTGGGTTGTGTTTGGATATATTTCTCATGTCGATCAAATCGGCTTGATAAAGATCGTCAATGTTAGTTACGTGATAACTATTCCTCGGAAATTTACGGCGAACATCTTTATGTAAAGTATAGGCCTCAACACCTTCTAGCCATTTTTGTATTTGTTTTCGCGACAACTTTGAAGAATTTGTCACCTTCTTTATTCCCGAGAAACTAGTAGGGTCACTAGGTGAAAAGTATCTTCTTTTTAATTCATCCATTTTTTTGTTATTTTACTTAGCTCTATACGGACTCCAAGAAATTGTTTCACGCTTTTCTTTTCTTAGCAATTTTGACGATTTCTGTCCTACTTGCTGACGTCCAAATGTTGAAGGTTTCACTTCGTCCTCTTTTAAATCTTCCTTTTTAGTTTGATGCACACTTTTGTCCTCGATGTATTTCGATAGCTTTGGATTAACTACAAGTGTACGCGAAACATTTATTTTATATAAAATTTCTGCAAAGTTTTTCCAACCGACGGGTTCGACGGACGATTTACTACTCTTCATAATGGCACTGATCAAATCAATTATATTTGATCCGACTATGGTATTGTCTTCATCTATAACATTGCCATTTTCATTCCATGTGACACCGTTGAGTTTCAGAATATCGAGCAGAGAATTTGCTTTAACTTGTAATGATTTTGGAAGCGATCCCAAAATGCTTTGGGTTAAAATTTTATCTTCTTCTTTCTCCCTTTCAATCAATGGTGTCGTAATAGGTTCACGTCCGTGGTGCATAATTTTTAGATACCTCTGAAGTACTTGATTATACAAAGTCCATTTTTCGCTGTCAGCTATATTGTTCTGTTCTAAAATTCGTTTCATCTCTTGATCTTAAACTGTTTGTTATGTTTGACTGATTCTCACCTCTATTCTGCATTCTTTCAAGTACAGCTGGATCAATCAGTATTATTTTCTTCGTATGATCCATTATTTACTTATTGATCAAGTATCCAAAAATACTTGATATTATGGGAGCCAAAAGCGTAGTTATAAATGCACCTCCTTTTTGAACAACTAACTTTTTTTCTATGAACAGATAGTTTCCGATTAACTAAATCTCGCAATATTTGTTTATGTTTCCTAAGCTTATTTTTCTGCGTATGACTTAAAGGAACTTTACCTTGTAAAATGTTATAGGCACACTCGCAAATGCAGTGAATTAGGTTTTTGTCGGCAGAATTTAGTATTGATTTGCGATTGTGGGGTGTAGTTTTATGCAAGAATTTTAAAATCTCAGCGTTTCTTTGTAGCGTACGCGACATCTCAGATACAACTAACGTTTGAATTACACTTTCTTCAATTTATAGCTGTTCTTTGGAATATATGCAAAAGGAGGCACTTCATCAGGAAGTATGTTTGTGCGAATTCGATAGTCCTCAGGTGTATTTTGTTGTAAATCAATAAACAAATATCCATGAGCTCTCGTAGTTGCGTCTTTATAAGCTTCCTGAATAAATTTTGTATTTTCCGGACAAATTTGTCGAGCCAAAAAATTTATTTGGGCTTTGTCGCGGGGATTTTTGAAATATATAATATAGTGTGCATTTAAAGAAATGTCTCGTTGGCCTCTTCCTTGATGAAACAAATTTTGCGTAACGTAGAATACACTGAGATTTCTGTGGTGACTGCCCTTAGTAAATATATCTACAATACAGCCGTTTGCTTCTCTCATAAAATCATCCAAAATTATTAATACTGATTTGATTCCATCAAACTCATTCATATCAGGCAGGTTCTGACGATATTCGATCCTTAACTTGCTAGCGATTTCTTTACTTTTATTTTCGTACAAGGGCTGCCATTCATCATAAAACCAAATAACACGATGAAAATTCGTATCACACATCACATTCAAATTATTTAAAAACTTCGTTATAAAATGTGTTTTCCCACAACCGGAAGGTCCAGCTACAACAGCAGTAAACGGTGCTCTCAAACGTAAATCCATATTTTACCTACTACGTTCCAACGACTAATAACAATATTCATTGTATTTTTATCTCATGTACGAGTAAACATGACAATAAAGTATATTTGAATCAACAGAAGTGTCAATGTTAATAATTATTGTTATATTGAACCAAAGCACAGCGAATGCTTCAGATCTAATTGCTACGATCTTAGGTATGGTAAGTGTAAAAATAATAACACTAAGTTTACTCAGTAATATTTTTATTTATTTTACTAACTAATTACATTTAATTATAATCAAAAATTATTTACTAAAGTATATTGCTTTACTTTTTCATCGACGTCATGTTTGACATTCGATGGCATCTTCAATACTATTTCGTATAGCGTTGCGTTATAGTCAAAAGTGTCTCGGATCGTGTCAAACAGAATTTGATTAAAATTGGTATCTCCGTGTTCCATTATGTACATTGCTACGGTATCTACAAAACATTGATAATTAGGGTAACACTTTTGTTGAATTCTTTTTGCTTGAAGCAAATTCATCAAATGTTCCCCCATATTTACAATTGTCTTAACCGTTTCAATAGCCAAAAATAATGCTTTGTATACATCAATAAATCTATGAATAAACTGTAAGGTTTGATTTTTTTGCTGTCACTACCACATATTCAGTCATAACTAAAATTATACGACCTTCAGACATCGATGATGCAGACGAAGATAGTTCAACGTCCACAGAAAACAGTTTATTCATGTCGGTTAAAAATTGCTCGAAGGATTGCATAGAAAACGTCACCGCACTAGTCAGTTCCGGATTGTAAATTTTAACAACAGGAGTATAGTCCTCAAAGGGTTTTACACCTATAGCCAAGAACTTACTACCCGACTTAGTTACTGGATATACCGTTTCATGGATTAAACGATATCGTTCGTTTGATATTGCCCTCTTCAGCTTCTCATTAGCATCCTGCTCTGCCTTTTCGGTAGCTTTAACCATATCATCCTCCAACTTGCTGTCGGGCCATTCTTCTAGTGTTAAAGCATCTGTATCCGTGTACTGCGGTTCTGGTGACTTAGTTGTATCTTCCCTAATATCATCTTCAGCAACAAGAGATGACATCATTGTAGACACGGCTGCCTTAACAACATCCAAACCTGGACAGTTCACGTCCAACGATGAAGTCATCTGGGACGATAGCGACTGAGATGATTCTTCTTCGCATGGTAAAGGAGTCTCACGATGTCGAGGACGTTTCGGTTCTTCGGAGATAATAGTGGACGATATACGTTTCGATGTCATCTAATAGGAATTGTGTGATTTTTAGTTTATATTCTAATACGTTGGATAATTTTAAACACTTACCTTGATTTTTTCACCTTGTTGTCTTCTACACAGTACTATTCGATACACAAAGTTCACCTGGTTGTCTTCTACACAGGGTACGTTTAGGATTTACATAAGTAGTTCTTCAATCGACCCAAAATGTTATATAGGACAAAAGTGTAGCGGATATTAATTTTGGAAAGTTACACTAATGACCAGCGGTCTCAGGAGAAAGTTACAGCGGGTAATTAAGGGTGACCTTCAAATTCACTAATTATTAGCATATACTATTGATATCCCTAGAGTCTTCTTCAGTGCTGCTGCTGTCTCTCTCCCACATTAATAAGAAATTCCATGGCATCAAAAGCATCATCCAACAGCAGTTCCTTTTCCATCAGCTCCTGTTCGGCTTTTTCTACATGCCTGCAGACTTTACGCCAGTCTTCAGCTATAATGGCCGCAAATCTTTCTTTAGTCGGGGCTTCTACATCAGGAAGTTTAAACGTAATATTTCGCTCAGCTACCCAGTATTTCACGAGAGCCCAAATGTTTTCAATGGGGTTCAACTCTGGATGGTAAGGCGGTAGCTGCAAAACATTGTGGCCGTGCGACTCCAGAAGTTGATCGAGTCTGTATCTGGGAGGAAATTGACTTCTGAGTTCTTAAAAATATTTACAAAGTAAATAATTATTAGGTATATTAACAAAAATTTAATCAGGACATTAAAATATTTGCATCACTTTTTGGCCAAAAAATGCAAAATGATATAAAAAATGTATATTCCAGAATTGACGATTATTAAACTACTTATAAACAATTCTTTGTATATATCTTTTTTGTTTTGACAAAAATGAACCATATTCGTGAAGAGCAATTTATATATAATTTTTTTTATCATTACAATTATGCTTTCTACATAAATAAACCTTTTAAACCTTGCTTGCACAATAAATTACAATTAGATTGAAATAAGGTTTTAATTTAATTACCATCAGAAATATTATAGGTGCATACTTTTTAATTTTTATGTATATATAACCCGAACTTTAATAGGTAATGGGTTTTTGAATAGTGTTGACTTACCTTTGTAATTTCATAGCACTCCACTTTTGTCAGATTTGGAGCATGTGCAATATTTTTTCTTTCAGCCACTGCAACATACCTGACTTCCTGGTACTTGTTATATTTTTCTCCACAGTTACATTGTGGTATGGAGCATTGTCAACTACCACAACGGATTTTTGTGGAAGATTTGGCAGTAGCTGCTTTTCCACCCACTTTATAAATTGTCATCATTCATGTCCACGTGGTAGTCACCACTATTTGTACCTGCAATTGTATATGACCTAATAAGTAAGATAACAATACATATATCCATGAATTAATGAATGTATCCTTTTCGCCCCCGGCATGTATATGTAATTCTCTGCCCTTTGGAAATTGATTTTTAAGGCCTTCTGACGTTTCATCGTACTACCCGTAGCTTTGCACGTGGCTGCTGTGATTGTACGATTCATCCGTGTAAACTATATAAGGCCCTTTCTGTCTGTACTCACTTAACTTTCTTAAATATAGAATTTTCTTTTTTTGATGTCGTAGAAAAATATTTGATATAAAAATTAGAAGCCACTAATACACCTGCAGAAAATTTATACAACGAATCCATAATACGAACCAGAAACCTTGCAGAGAGGCAGCAAGGTGTGTGTAAGCGACGTTTTTCAATCCTTCGCCAAGGAATTCGTCTTGAAGTAGACTGCGATGACGGTGATAGTGGCAACGGCAGTGCTGCCCAATATTGCCGTATATATGAAAGAAGACATTCCGCAATATTGAAATTCCGGTGACGAAAATGCAATTCCGGCTATTCGTGATGCACATGAAAATAACACAAGGCGACAGTTCAGACAATTATTAATAAACGAGCACTTTTCGCGATTGTAAATATGAATGTAGTGTAATATTGACGGTATATTACTTTTTAATAAAAAACAACTTCTAAATCAATTATTTTTTTAAATTAAATATCCTTCATTTTGCATGTATTGTTCGACAAATTATGCAATCAAAGCTGAATCATTATAAGAAAATACAACTTTGTATTTATTTTATCTTACAACATATGATATATCGCATTGTATGTTGTAATAATTCTTTTTTCTTTTCTTGAATTTTTAAGTTCATCAAAAACATTTTTTTTCATGGGCTTCTCTTTCACGCTCTTCACTTTTCTCATTCTCTTCTCTTTCGCGCTGATCCTTCTTCACCAACAATTCCAATTCTTTTTCGATTGGAAGTTTTTTGCCATGTAATATGCTTCTTTGGCCGAATCAGAGGGGTTAGGGAGCCACTTAGGACTAACAATATTACAAGAATAACTTAATTAAAATATGTACATTGTTAGATGCATCGTTATCTAGTATCTTTACGGGTACGATTGAAGCGGATAGATTATTTTATTCTTCTGATGTCGAAGATGTATTCGGAACATCCATTTCCAGAATAACAGTAACTCCTTGGTCATTATTATTTTCCAGCAATTTTAATGTATTATAATAACTGAACCTAAAATTTTTAGTTAAAAAATAACCTACCAATGGTCTTCGTTGTTACCACTTGGAGTGTCATCATGGGCATCACAGCAGAACTTCGACTATGTGCTTATGACCGTTTTCTCATGTAGCAGCTCCAGTACAGCTTGAAAAACGGGATCGAATTGAGCTCCTTGTGAGGGCCCYCTACAGTTACACTGCAGTGCAATTGTGCGCAGCTGCTGCTTTCCGCACCTCACTTTTCTAATTTTCACATTTTCCTTGCAGCTGTTGCAACGTCATTTTGACGGTGGCTTGGGCATTGTATTCATTTTAATTTTTTTGCCATACTTCCGCCTGAAATAAATGAATCCATTAGTAATTAATAAAACAGTGGTAAGAAATGTTTACCTTTTCACATCAACTTATTTTGTCGCTGGTCTTGCTTTCCACAATTCCTTTGTGTTTTTTAATCGTGTGCAGTAAAATAAATTGTTCTTGTTTACTAAAATTAGTACCACCTACTCTTTTTTGTACAGAAGCCATTATCTGAAATAATAATACAAACAATGTATTTTCTAAATGCAAACACGTTTATTATATATTGTGAAAGGTACTGAAATACTTACATGCGTTTTCCTGTTTTTTTTCACGGACAAAATATTAAGTGTTAGTAATTTATTAACCAACACACAAACAACGTCGCATAAAACACACGTGAAATGCCGGTAGTAAAGTAACAACTGACAGCAAACATCTGATGTCAATAAACATTCAGAATAGCCAACATAATTTATTTTCCTTAAAGTAGCTGTTAGCTAGGAAGACCTTGAAATGTGTTTATGAAACGGACCTACTTTAAAGCTGCATTTAAAGTCCTTTTTAAAGCTATAGTGGACTTTAGTTAAAGTTGTCTTTACTGAAGTATTTTTAGAAACCGGGCCTTATTCCTTTATGACAAGTCTTTCCTTCGTAGCGATATTTTACAAATCTTTGTTCTTCTAAAACGTCTATGACTATATTGTTTACTTGAATTAATTTTAATCCAGGGTTTTGGGAGTAATTTTGACATGTGGCAGCAATAAAAGGTATTATAGATATTAGTTTGGCGAAAATAGCGTATTGAGTTTTTGGATTTAAATATTTTCGAAATATTCTTATCAAGTGAATGCCTGAGTCTTTGGACTAGTAATTAATAATCGATTATTGTCAAAAAATTTCTCTTGTTTTACTTTGCCTGTAACTGTATTACAGGACGTGGTTATATGGTTTTGTGAAATGATTTAAATTTTTTGTTGATATTGGGATTTCTAAAATTGGATTTTCGACTGCAGAGTGAACTCTTTCATTATCGTCTTTAATTTTTTGCTTTATGGGTGGTCTTATCTGAATATTAGAAATAATATTAATTTTGGGTTTTGGTTTGTCTATACTCAATCATAGATATTGTTCAATTAGTTCTGGATCTTCGGCATATAGAATTTTGTCTGGTAATAATACTCGATTGTTTCATCAGCATCTCTAAGTCTGCAATTATAGATTCGTTTTTTAAGAGCAGTAATTTCTACTCGTGATAAGCAATCTGCATTAATGTTACATTTTCCTTTTTTTTTGTAAACAATTTTGTAGTCGTGTTCTTCTAATTTG
Organism: Rhyzopertha dominica; assembly: GCA_025024175.1. NCBI lineage: Eukaryota > Metazoa > Arthropoda > Insecta > Coleoptera > Bostrichidae > Rhyzopertha > Rhyzopertha dominica. The sequence goes on from QCXZ01000138.1 coordinate 34,075,824, forward strand.
AGGCGCCACCTTACTAAACGCGAATTTGGTTCATTTAGATTGAATGACCATTAAAGTGGTTTATGATCTGTAACTATGGTGAATTTCTTTCCGAAAAGATAGAGTCTAAAGTACTTTACTGACCACATAATTGCTAATAGCTCTTTTTCAATTGTGCTGCAGTTGCACTCACCTGAGTTTAGTGTTCTTGAAGCGTAAGGAACCGGTAAATCGCTGCCTATGGAACCTTGTCTAAAAACTGCACCTATAGCAACATTGGAAGCATCTGTTGTGAGATTAAAAGGTTTATTAAAGTCGGGGAATTGCAAAATTGAGTTGCTGCATAAAAAAGTATTTTCGTATTATGTGGTACGTTCTATTTTGAACCTTTATTTAAACATTTAGTGAATGGTTTAGTAATTTTTGAAATTTTTTTGATAAATCTGCAGTAATGTCTAAGAAGACCTAAAATGATTTTGTTTCGCGGTACGAGGAATTGGAATTTTTTAATAGCTTCTATTTAAGCGGATTCGGTTTAATTGCTACCTATCCTGATCTCTAGCAGGGTTGGCTTCAAAGGATTGCTACGATACTACCACCAACACCTAGTTTACGCTAAAACATGTGGCTCAGCGTAGCGGGAGCTCGGCAGCTTAGGGAGACAGTCGTGCGGTCCCCAAAGTAAAGTAACTCAAATGGAAATAAAATAGGCGTCAGGTGGGTACTCCATTCCCGAATTCTAGTACCTTTTCCACTATAGGCACTAGATGCCACTTAAATCAACAAAGCGGGCGGTTTCTCCAATAAAAGACAAGAATTCTTAGAAACACTATATACAGTGTGTCTCATTTAAGAGTGTAACAGCGTAATAACTCTTTTGTTTTTTTGTCCGATTTAAATCAAACAGGTGTCAAAAGATAGAGCTCACGAAGGTCTATTTAAAAGTTAAAAACCAAKTTCTATCTTCAAATCCAAGGCTACCTATGATGCTGAATTGTAATAAAAAAAAACGAAAAAACATAGTAGGCATTTTGTAATCGGAAAATTTTATTAACAAAACTTGTTGGAAATCATTCAAAACCCCCAAATCCCAAGTTTGGTGAAATTCCAAAAAATGAGGTCTTGATGAAAAAAAATCGAAAATCATTATTTCTAAATTTAATTTTTAAACTGAAAATACAATACGAATTAATAATAATAAAAACAACACAAGAAAATTAAATATTATGTTCTATCAAACCTCCGTCAGCTCTGATGCATGCCTCAATTCGCTTCCTGTTGTTGGCCATAACTTTTCGGAGGGTTACAGGTGTAATTTCAGCGCAAGCTTGCCTAATCTGATTTTTCAGTTCCAGACTATTTCGTGGCTGCGTTTTGTAGACTTCATTTTTCAAAAATCCCCACAAAAAATAGTCCAGGGGTGTAAGGTCAGGTGACCTTGGAGGCCAATTATGTGGATTGGGGCTCCATCAAGTTGAAATATGATGTTATTGTAAGCAATGAGGGGCAAGTTTTCAATTTCGTTTGAAAATTCATTTTGCAAAAAATTTATAAATCGTTCCGCATTTAAATTTCCATCAAAGAAGTAAGGCCTAATTATTCTTTCATTTAAAATACCGCACCACACATTCACCTTTTCTGAATATTGGCGTCGACAATTTATAACCCAATGAGGATATTCGACGGACCAATTTCGAGTATTTTGGGAGTTCACTGTACCATTAGTTGTAAATGTCGCTTGATCTGAGAATAAAATATTTTTGAAAATATTAGGGTTGTTCAAAAACTCTCCCTGACACCAAAAGCAATATCCGAGCCGCCTTTCTTCGTCTCCATCCTCTAATGTGTGTAAGAAGACAGGCTCGAAAGGACGTAATTTATTTCGACGAAAGCATCGCCAAATTGTATCCTTGGGTACATTTAAAAGTATGGACATTCTTCTTATGCTACATCTTGGATTTTCTCTCACAAACAGAAGAATTTCTGCATCTCCAACATGATCCCTCCCACGTCTGTCTTGTTTGTTGCACACTTTACCAGTTCTATTGAATAAGTTATTTATTCACCAAACTTTTACATGGTCTATTGGTGGTCAGTAGGGGAAAAGCGCCGTTCTGGCGTCACATTTGCATATTTGCATACTAATTAGGGTAATTAAAACAATGGGTAATTAATTAATTAATTAAAACAATGGGCAATTAATTAAGACAATGGGTAATTAACGATTTTGATGAACTAATTAGGGTAATTAGCAGTTTGATTAGGGTAATTAACGGTTTGATTAGGGTAATTAATAGTTTGATTAGGGTGATTAGCAGTTTGATTGGAGTAATTAGTGATTCTGATCAATTCATTAGGGTAATTAATAGTTTGATTAGGGTAATTAATAGTTTGATTAGGATAATTAGTAGTTTGATTAGATTAATTAGAGATTTGATTCGGGTAATTAGCAGTTTAATTAGGGTAATTAGCGGTTTAATTAGTGTAATTAGCGGTTTAATTAGGGTAATTGGCGGATTAATTGATTGATTAGGATAATTAGAGTTTTGATTAGGGTAATTAGACTTTTATTAAAGTAATTGTCTGATTAGGGTAATTAGAGTTTTGATTAGGATAATTAACGGTTTTAATTGATTGATTGGCATAATTAGAGGATCTAATTAGCTTAATTCGCGGTTTTGATTGATTGATTAAGTTGATTCGCGGTTTTAATTAAGGTGATTCGCGGTTTAATTGATTAATTAGGACAATTAGCCGTTTAATGAGGGTAATAAAAGGTTTATTTACGGTACTTCATTTTTCTCGGATTAATGAGCTGTTTTTTTTCTTTTTAAGAGATCTTCTCTGTATAAGTTATAGAAACGGGATTTGATCCGAATGTTTTTTGTCTAAGGAAGCTTTTTGAACTCATTTAAATATTACTTACCCTTTTTCAGTGGCATATACACACACTTGAAAACATAAATTATATATATATATATATATATATATATATATATATATATATATATATATATATATATATATTTCGCGCACAAGTTGGCATCCTCCCATGTTAAAATCGCGGTAAAGTTGGCGTCCGTGGTAAGGTGGCATCCGATATACGGATGCCACCTTGACTCACATGAAATATTTTAAGGATGGCGACTATGGGGTGTTCTACATCCAATGAAGCGAAATTTAGCCGGACGTTATTTTGCACCAACCCCGACTCTTTGTATATTGCCTAGTTCAGCGCAGTCTTCTGTAGTTGGCGCGACCATCGCATTTGGTATATACATGAGCGGTCGAGGTTGCAGTCATAATGGCATCCAGGAAAACTGGCAATTATGCGTACTTGCTGGGTACGTTGTATTTTGGAACGYTAGCGAGATTTGTGTTCTTTTATGGGTCGCGTTAAGCATTTTTGAATAAATATGAATTGAAAATGGCGCTTAATTTCTCACGACACGAAGCTGAAACAGTAATGCATAAGGGTATCTGCATAAAATAGGATAAGAGTTCATAAAAAAGCGCATAGCATACGCGGCTAGATAGAACAACTGCATAAGCGTGTTTAAAACAAAAGCTGCCAAAAACAAAGATATTCATATTATCAGTAGATGTTTTGAGAGGGCATATGAATTCTCTCGCACCTTTCATTTTCCACAGCGAAATTATTTAGTAAATACATTATTATGTAGAAGAAAGTTTAAAAAATTATGAGATGATTTAGACAAGATCTCAGTATTTTAAGCATTTCCAAAAAAGGGCAATCATATCGAATACACTTATTCATCTCGCGTAATAATTTTATTTTTATAATTAAAGTATCGAAACATTCACTTAAAATCCAAACATTTTTTAATGTAAAATTATTTAAAGTAACGAAAAAATTGCTATTTAAGGACAATTAAAGCGAATTGAACGCCATTTTTACATAATACCATGCTCACGTATTACATTAAAATACTTGCTAGTTTGATACTATAGTATAGTAGTACTGAAATGAGAAAACTGTGCATTCGAATTATTTGTTGGTAAACAGCGTAACTACAGTACATAAATCATTATTGCGAAATTACTACTGCATGTAATAATAAATAACCGACAAACAATAACTTAGTAAAATGATTATAAGCAGAGCTTCTGTGGGCTTAATAGGTATTCGTTAAGTCATCGTTAGTGAGTAAGTAGCGCAGAAATTTGAAGACTCGCGGAATTTTAGGTGCGTACGGGAAATATGGTAGGTTGCTTGTAAACAAGCTTCAGACTCTTAATCGGATATTTCCAAATAGTTAAACTGAAAACAAACTACATGTAAAACCTTCAGCTTGTTTCTAATTTAAGTAGTTCTAATGTCTCAACGAGTGCACCATCTAAAGCTTTTCGTTTAGCGCAAAATTAAACGCGGTCAGTGTTTACAGTAATATCCTAATGATTCTGTTCTACATACAGTGAGCATTTCATAACGTTGGTTTAGAAGTTATTTTTCAGTTTTATGCAACAAAGGTGCATTACTTTCAATGAGACGCACGTAAAAATAGTTCTTTGGCGTCTGTGTTGGAACGCAGAAAGAGCAATTTCACGTTTGTCCAAATACAAGTGCTAGTAATGAATGAGGTACTGGCGATTGTTGTAGGAAAATTTAAATTTTAGGGCACATTTCTTCCGACGTTAGGACGGAAAGTATTACAGGGAGTTGTAGCGCAGTTATCTCGAGATTAATTAGGTAGCTTGAAAACTGATTGAAGCCGATTGAATGTATGTGCTGTGCCTCATTTTATTTATCAGATAACTCTGACGATCGCTTCGACCTCAAAGGGTCATTATCAAACAGATAACAACATTATACAAAACCCAGATGTGCAGAATTTTGTTTACGTCCCCTATTTTACAGGGGTTGTAAAGTAGCGTTGTAAAATTCTCTGGCCTGCATTTTGAGGGCCGACTTCCTAGTTTCGGCAAGATCAAAGGTGTGGTGGACGTGGGAATTTTTATTTCCTTATTTGCCAAATATTTTTTCTGATGCTGACTGCTTTATTTTCAAAAGCTCCAAAAGGTTTATTCTTTACCTTTCCTTTCGAAATGTCGTTTTCATGTAAGTATAATGATTATTTTTTAAGCAATAGCACCTGTTGTGCTTTTATTTTAATAGCTCAACTTGATTGTCCTATGTATACAATATCGCATTGCATGCATTTTAGTTGGTAAATACCGCTTTTGTTTTTTTTGATTTTGTTTTTTTGTTAACAGGACGTCCCAAATTGCACTTAATTACCTCTATTACTTTTATTCCGAATCTATTCAACCTATTTTTAACGCAAACACTAACACTTTTAAAATAATTTGCTGCGGCGAAAATATGTTATTTATCATTTATATTAGCATTGTACGGCATTCTTTGTAATCTAACCGTTAGTGGGGTAAATTGGTATCTCTCTTCAAAGAGACTTTACTTAAACTAAATGTGATCTAATCCTATTGGGTTTAATAAGCAGTGTAAGTTATATGGTTTTACAGCAGGCTATATGCATATTAAGTGTAACAATAAGTTATGGTAAGCAAAAAGGACCATACAGCGAGCAACAACCATTTGGATCGATTTGGAAATCGGAAAGTGGCACACACGTCAGCAAAACCCGGGTGAAAATTTCAAATTAATTGACACATAATTACATAAAAACTGCTTAACATAATTTTTATGAGATAACTAACGACATCTACAGCGATGTTTAAATGCTAGTTTGCTCATCAAATACAAAATAGAATTAAAATCAACTCAGTTAATCCCCAGTGCGAATTTAAATTCAATAATCGTTAAGTCAACCTTACGAATGCACATTTTACACAGGCAAAACAAAAATAATTAAATAAAGGTCTAAAATGTAACTCAACATTACCAGTGTCTAAAAAGAATTTGACATATAGGTATATAATACAGAATTAGTGTTAGGTTAAGTCAATTGGAGATACGAAAGACGAAAAGTACGCGGATGCAGATACGATATCAAATGAATACAAAGTTGCTATTCATATAAAGCAACAAATGTAGAAATCGAAAAAAGCATAAAACAAAAATGTATAGATAATTCACTAACTATTTATTAAAAACAGATGAATACCGAACTAAACTAAATGATTTATTGAATACAAAAAGCTTTTCTAAGTTTGATTCAGATCTTACAGGCTAGATCCAAAAAAATGTTACTAGCATTTTAAAATCTTTGAAATTTGATATTTAACGAAGAAAAGTACAAATTAAGAATAATGAACCCCCGTGTTCCAATTCTATATGGTCTCCCAAAGACTCAACCCTTAGACCGGTTGTTTTTTGCATTAATGATCCATTACGCAAATTTACCAACAACGTTTTAACAGGTTCAACCTAAATTCAGCTTGAAGAATTCCATAATAGGTTTCGCGAAAAAGGTAAAAGAATTATCAGTACCAAATAATGCTATTCTTGTGTCCTCTGATGTGCCTAATCTTTTAACTTCTGTACCTCTGTGTACTATCAAAAATTTAATAGAAAACTGCCACCTATCAAACACAGAAAACATATAACTATTGGATAATGTGGAAATTTGCATATATCAAGGTTACTTTACGTTGAATGGGTTCGCCATTGTCTATAATCTTGGTCGAAATATTCAAATAAAAGCAAAACAGGTTTTGCTGAAAACTACATCAAAATCTTACGTTGCGAAAGGAAAAATAAAAAACAAAACCTTTTAGATCCTTTAGAAATAAAAAAGGTCAGCATCAGAAAACACAATTGGCAAATACGCAAACAGAAATTCCCACGTCCAGTACGCCTTTGACTTTGCCGAAACTAGAAAGTCGGCCCTCAAAATCCAGGGCAGAGGATTTTACAACACTACTTTACAACCCCTGTAAAATATGCAACATAAACAAAATTTTGCACATCTGAGTTTAGTATAACGCTGTTATCTCTTTAATAATGATCGTTTGAGGTCGAAACGATCTTTAGAATTATCTGATAAATCGAGCGAGACAGCTTCTTTCCGAGCTACCTCATTGATTGCCCATTTGCCAACATGAGCACTGTATGAGCTTATAGGTTCATTGCGGTCCCTGTCATAAACTGGTTGATAGTCCGAATTTAAATATCTGTTACGGCAAACGGCAGGCAAGTCGGCAAAACAGGCCCACAATTCTATTATAACTGCTTCATTGCATTGTTATAAATTATGGCTGATGTTATTATTTCGCTATTTATAGGTGTATTTACGTTTTACTTACAAAGACTTGAGGTACAACAAGTTATATATGATATCCTAGAAATAATAATATTCGTGATTGGCGTCTAATATATATATATATTTATTTCTTAATTGCTTAGTTATTTTTAAAGCAATTTTGCTGCTGTTGGAAGAAAAATTGTATACGTTCTGCTTAACAAACTGCTTCGGCACTCTACACATAGATCAGGGGATAACTGCGTCAACGTTACCTTTTATATTTATATTATATTTATATGCGGCTAAAACATATATGAATTTAAGCTATTGCTGCTTGTTTCATATTTAATAACTTGGAAAAGGTTTGAGAAAACTTGTCTGATACAGAAGAAATCCAACTATTGTGATGTAGATGATGTTTTTCAATTTCTGTTTTGTAATTAATAAACATCGCTTTCATTCCAATAGCCTAAATGTAATATAATTGTAAGTAATGTGCAATTGAATCACATTTTTATCTTTTATTTTTACGGCAAGATGGCGAGAAAGGACAGATGCTTTAATATAAACCAACAAAATCAAGAATTTTCAGCTCCAATAAATATGATTTTTAGGTATTTTAGGTATAGGTATAGAGAACCAAAAAGTGTGACTTCTTTAGCGACAAAGAAAGTAGGAAATTTGATCTACATTGAAACTGAAAAGCAGTAATTAATTAAAAAAAATAGTGCATCTACTACTTGTTCCTTGTTATAAACTTTATCAGAGCACATAAAAAACTTATATTAAATGCTTCTATATCTCGTCTTTCTATCTCATGATCAGTATACATGTTTTAATGTGATAAGGTTCCAAAAAAAAGATGCACACAGGCACTAGTATTTACATTTTTATCTGTGGATAGCATGTTGTTTTTTGATACAAGAATAGCATATATATAAGTCGTTTTATGTGCAAAAAAATAAAATGTAATGCAAAAATAATAATTCTCATATAAGCTACTAGCACCTACCCATCAGATTTGGAACCTCTGTTTCAAGAGTATCAATTTCGTAATATGAAAGATGCCAAGAACCATTATCCTAGGTTTTTTTCTGTATAATATTGTTTTAGATAGAAAATGACGATATTCATCAAATCAGTGTACAATTTATTCCCTTTTACATATCCTGCTATTTGAATTTTTTGCAAATGAAATGATAACGAAATAAATTGTTGAGTAACATTCTGTTTTAGACATAATGAGTTGGTAAACCTAGTTTCAATAGTTTAAAATATGTTAGGAGCTTTATCTTAGTAGATAAAATCTTTCAGACAAAATTTGTGTTAAATAATGCACACATTTTAGCCGGTGGGTTTTTAACCCATCTTAATACTTTGACTTTTAATTAAACTGCATTCTTTTTAATTTACTTCAGCGAGTGCGTCCGTTTGCGATAGACAAGGCAAATCTAAACTATTTTTATCGAGTATCCGTTGGTCATTTCCCTTCCAGGTGTTTTTAGGATACGCCGCCTTTAAAGTGACACTGTCCACGTTTAAACTTAGGCAACAGGTCTCAAAAATTAATACAATAAATAAGCTTCCAAATGAAAATAATTATATGCCACGACTGCTTGGAATATGGTTAATGCGGGTTTTGCGCATTACGAAAATTATCCGGCAACAGCGCGAAGGATGCCATCTTGTAATATACGGCTGCCAACCTAACCTTTTTTTGTATAATATGTATAGAAGGATGCAACCTCACGCGCTAGCTGTACCGGACGTCAACAGGACCGTAGTCAGTACAACAAAATACATGGGATATACGGCGTGTATATCAGTGGATGCCAAAGTGCCGGGCGGTAGGGCGGATGCCATTTGGTACGCTAACACAATATATATATATATATATATATATATATATATATATATATGCATATATACATACATATTTAAATACTAAAAGAAAGGATATGGAGGATAAGGAGGAGGAGGAGAAATTCTGGCATAGAGATGCGGATGATAGCACTCAGGTTCTGCAACAAAAAAAGAAAAAAAACATGGTATAAGTATTAACAAAAATTATATAGAAGAAAAACTTTCACCTCTATGACAATGCTGTTTCCCTAACCGCATTGGCCCTACATGCGGCAGTTGCTGATACTCCTGAGACGCCAAATGTTGTATTACCATGTCGTAAAAGCTATCTAATGAGAAAAAAAGCATGGGATTAGGTTTTTTCTCTAAATTAAGAAAGACTGATTTACCTCTGAAAGGATAGCTCCCTACCATGGGCTGCCACCGATGCTCATGTATCTGATGTGGAATGGTTGCATCTAATGAGAGAAAAAAATGGAATTATATATGTCTAATAATTCTCTAACGACTTACGGTGGAGCAGCCCAACATTTGGCGAGGGCTGGTGATATCCAGCGGGCGCCTCGTAAAAACCATCTAATGAGAAAAAAGTATGAGACTAGGTTTTTCTCCAAATTAAGAAAATTCTGACTTACCGTTAGCAGGAGGGTTCCCTGCTATTGACGATGATCGCGGTGACAGCGCATGCTGCAGTGGAATACTCGCATCTAATGAGAGGGGAAAAACATGAAATTATATTTTCTCTAATAATTCTCTAACGACTTACTGTGCATATCCCAGTGTTCATGTATTGGAGACGGTCGATATAACACAGGCTCCAGCGGGTTTCTATAACCCTCATCTGCATCTATTGATCAAAAAAGAAACAAAATTAAGTTACTAAAATTAAAAGGAAAAAACTGTAAATTTAATAACTTACTGAAAAATGGCAGCGTCTGTAGCATTTGCCTATGGTTAGCAAGAACGATCGCCTCCACATCGGGGTGTTCTGCAATTGTAAAGAATGGAAATTGTAAAAAAAATAAAACGATCCTTTAAGAATAATAAAAAAACAGGCAGTATTAATTTATTATATTTCTATGTAAAAAGATTACCTACCATTGCGGTTATCCCATTCCCTCAGCGGATGCGCATCATCTAATACCTCGGAGGTGGGCATATCGTCTATAGCTATACATATTGGAAAAAATTTTTTTCTTAAGAAATTGAACACTTAAAAATCAATTTAAATAATATTACCCATTTGAGGATGCTGGCTATTGACCCACTCTCGGACACGAAGTTCCCTGGCCGCCGCAAATTCAGCATAATCTGTGAAAACCATAACAATTCTTTAAGGATAAAGAAAAAACTAAAACTGCTTATATTTACTATCAAATTGTACAAGTTACCAACCATTATAGAGCTCTTGCGATGCTTGATGCTGCGGATCGCCAACTTCGAATGACTCTGTTTCATCTTCATCACTGGAACCATATACGGCTAACGAAAAAGAAATAAATTAATAAAAATAAATAATAAACATTGGATAACTCACTGTACACCCGTGGATCAATATTTAAATCCAGTGTTTCAGAATCGAAAACAGAATCGTGGTCATCGTCGCCAGCATCTGTAAAACATGAAAAAAAAAATTGTATTTCTTTCAAATGAGAAACAAACAGAATGCACTCACCTATTTCCCGAGGTAGATGCATTGGGAGGTCCATATTGTTGACACCAGAGAGGCCAGCCAGCTGATCTAAAAAAAATTGACGATAAAAACAATGTAAACTAGAAAACAGTTGTAAATAGCTCATACCCGAAGTTGCCGTGTTGTCATCATCCGGCAAGCTGAAAATATATGACCGACTTGATGACGATCCCGATGCCATGAATTCGTTCAGTGGTCTTATTTCCATTTCGTCAGGGTCAGCGTCCAGTCTCGCTGGAAAGAAGACCTGACAAATGTTTTCAACGAAATTGTTAAAACGATCCAGCGGAACACTTTCGACCCTACAAGTCGGACAGCTAATCGTCTTCGAATTCGCTGGCTCCCTCAGTATTTTTTTGCGAATGCGCACACGTATTGCACACGTTGTGTGCTCTGGGGCAGTAGAATATCTGCTTTGGCGGTGCAAATTTTTGGAAACACACCGGACATTTCAGCGACCCCCCAACGGCATGTAATAACATTACATACCTTACAATTCTGCAAATTAAAAATAATTATAATAAATATTATCGACTTTTTAAATATATGTGTACTTACATGTCGTAAGCGGTGAGAGCATAGCTCCTCAGTCTTCTATTAGCGTACTCCATAATAATAAGAAAAATCGTGTGTATCTCAAGGAAACGAACGATATATTCTGTTTCATTTTTTGGTTAAATTTATAACATCGCACACCCCCTCTAGACAAAAACATCTTCTAAAGAGGGGTGTCAACGAAAAATTTGATAGGCTGTGTACATTTGAGAGGGTGTATTCAGATAAGCGAAAAGTTGCCTTAAATAAGAAACACCTGCACTTTCAATAATTCAAAAGAAAATTATAAAAAAGCCAGATGACTATCTCACACGTCGAAAAAAGATAACATCACTCTGATTTAACAACTGATTGCTAAAAAAAACTCCTGTGTCACATAATTCCGAGGGTGAGTCGTAAAAAAGTATCATCTCGAGCATTGGAATTTTATCTATTGTCAAGCCCCCCGCTGTTCATATATCTAATTCCAAGCCGTCAAGTCTATGCGATATCTCAAAGGTAGGTCGTTTGTTATTTTTATACCTGGCTACGGACAGCGGTCACCCCCATAAACCGACTGATTAAATGCTGACCATAGAAAATCAGACGAATATTCAAGCATGTATAAAAAAGAGATCAAAATCTTTTCTGAATAATGAAACTGCTCATCATTAAATCGTATCCCGTCTAAAACGCGATTAGAGAGAATTGTACTTAACATTTGCAGAGCGGGGGGTCAGTTCTATAATCATACATGTTTGAATTCTAACATTAATGAGATGGCCTTTGTATTGTTAAAATATATATAGCCTGACATCTCATAACTTTAAAATTCCAGTGGAAAGATACAATCTTTTCACCTCTAAATACTTTATTCATTGTGACGCAGATAAAATTTACATTAGGCAATATCAACAATGAAATCAGGATACATTTCGGAGAAAACACCTGCGTTTTCAATGGTTAATTTTCAAATAAGGTAATACCATACGTCAAAAAAAGATAATGGAATGAGTTTCTCCTAATGTACAGCTTTGAATTCCGGCAAAAAGATACGATCTACATTTTTTTACCCTATAAAGCACCACCCATTGCAAAGCAACTAAAATTCATATTGGATGGTATCAATACGGCAATCAGGGTGAATCGCAGGTTAAGACATGTTTGAAGCTCCTTTTATTATTTAATGAATGCAATCTAATACGTCAGAAAGATAATGGAACTAGTTAAGCTGATAGTATCACATCGTGAAATAATATAAAAAATACTGTAGGTAATAAATTCCAATTGTCAGACTTTTTTTATCAGAATATACTTACATGTCATATATATCTGTCAGGTATCACCTGCTCTTAGACAAGTTCTAACAAGTTAGAAGTTTTTTTCTTCTCATGAATGCTTCCCAGCAAAGCAGCTGGAAAGAAGACCTGACATGTTTTCAACGAAATTGTTAAAACGATCCAGCGGAACCCTTTCGACCCTACAAGTCGGACAGCTAATCGTCTTCGAATTCGCTGGCTCCCTCAGTATTTTTTGCGAATGCGCACACGTATTGCACACGTTGTGTGCTCTGGGGCAGTAGAATATCCGCTTTGGCGGTGCAAAGGGTTGGAAACACACCGGACATTTCAGCGACTCCCCAACGACATGTAATAACATTACATACCTTACAATTCTGCAAATTAAAAATAATTATAATAATAAATATTATCGACTTTTTAAATATATGTCAAAAGAAAATTATAAAAAAAGCCAGATGACTATCTCACACGTCGAAAAAAGATAATATCACTCTGATTTAACAAGACCACCCCATTGCTAAAAAAAACTCCTGTGTCACATAATTCCGAGGGTGAGTCGTAAAAAAGTATCATCTCGAGCATTGGAATTTTTTATCTATTGTCAAGCCCTTCCGCTGTTCATATATCTAATTCCAAGCCGTCGCGTCTATGCGATATCTCAAAGGTAGGTCGTTTGTTATTTTTATACCTGGCTACGGACAGCGGTCACCCCCATAAACCGACTGATTAAATGCTGACCATAGAAAATCAGACGAATATTCAAGCATGTATAAAGAAAGAGATCAAAATCTTTTCTGAATAATGAAATAAAAGAACAGGATAGACATTTACTGTTTGAAGGCTTTCCATTGAAAAAAAGGAGATGCTTTACAATTCCAAAAGTATCCGTTGACTACTAAAATCAATTTCACACTGATAGCTGAATATAATATATTGTTTGATGGGGATAACAACACATCACAATTCATCGAGATGAGTCATAAATTCAAAATTGAAACACCAGATTATGTTCTATTTTAATATGAGGTATATAAGAATGTTCAACAACTGTGAAATAGTGTTTTGACGGATAAAGGCACACAACAACGTGAGATGAGTGAAATAAAAAGACAGTTAGTTGATGAATTGCATAGGTCTGCACGAAGGAATTTTCCACGGAGGCGAACAATCATTAAAGGATTCGCAGATTTATTTCAAGCCGATCTGGCTGATATGCAAGCCTATGTAAAACAAAACCGTGGATATCGTTATATATTAGTTGTAATAGACTGCTACATATAAAACACTTTAAAACTCACTCACTTTGAGAACGAACACTTTATTAAACAGAAAGAAATAATATATAAACAAATAAGTTTATAATTAAAACGTGTAAGATTAAAAACAGGTCAACTCAGCTTGCAAGGCGGAGCGCGTCTGTCTCCCTCCTCCCGCGACCCCAGCCAGGGACTTCCCGATGTTTCGTGGTTCGTAGACAAAACATCCAGAGATTAGAGGAGGCCCCAGTTAGGTCCGACAGAGCGCTAACAGCTCGGCCATGCTACTGTGCCACACGTCCTCGTGAGCACTTCGATTTTCCCTAAGAAGGAAAAGTCAAGAGAACAACTATTGTGCAAATCAACATGCTAACAAAAATAAACATAAACAAAACAGAAAGAAACAAAATTGAGTTTCATTTAACTCGTTGCTTCCGTGTGCGAGAGATGCTGTTTTCGTATGGCAGCTAAACATAAAGGACTCGTGTCAAACTCCACTCGTTCGTTTGTGGATTATAGTTTCATCTACCTATCGATTCACACCTTCGGACAACGTTCATCCGAACTTTCGTCTGTGAGACTTTCGTGATCGTAATCATCGCTATCGTGCGATAATTGAAATGGTTTCAATTTATCAACTGAAACGATTCCCGTGTATCGTTTCTGAGATCTCGTAGACCCCGGGAGATCAGTTACAACGTATCGATCTTTATCGAAAACTTTCGTGATCACGTATGGACCATCAAACTTACGTAACAGCTTCTTGCTCTTGCCATCGTTTGTCGCCTGAGTTTTGCGGACCAGAACGTGTTGGCCTACAACGTAACGTGGCGACTTGGCACGTTTTGCATCGTATGCTTCCTTCTGCTTTTCTTGCGCATTTCGTATACGCTCAGAAACCTCTCGTCGTGTTTCTGTCAAATTTTCATCCCGTGTGGATGAACAAACCTCGTTACTAAGGAAAGCGTCGTTTGCTTGCCTTGGTCGATATCCCAGAAGGATCTCGTAAGGAGTTTTACCAGTGGTCTTATTTTGGGTCGTGTTAATCCCCCACTTAATGTGTCGCAGTTCGTCGTCCCACCTATCTTCATCACAAGACAAACTTGTAAGTGCGGACAAAATGGTGCGGTTATATCTCTCGGCTTGCCCGTTGGCCCGAGGAGTTGCCGTTGCATTATAATTAACTTTGATTCCTAATCCTTGGCAGTAGTCAGCAAAACGTTTGCACGTAAAACTACTTCCACGATCGCAAATCAATCGTTGTGCTACTCCAAACGTATCGAAAATCTCATCTAAAAACTGTAGCACGGGACCCACTTTGGTCGATCGCACTGCCTTCAAAAATATGAATTTCGTGAATCCATCTATAGCAGTGATAATATACGTATTCTTTCTCTTTGTTGGTACAAACGGACCCAAGTGATCGATATGAACCGTATGCATAGGCGTATCAAATTTCTCTATCGGATGCAAATAGCCTGGTTGCTTGCCTCGAGGCGTCTTGTTATACAAACACGCTAAGCAACACGCTATGTATCTTCTCACGTATTTAGTCATTTTTGGAAACCAGTACTTACTCCTGATCAGGTCGAGTGTTTTGTCGGTGGCAAAATGACCCACACTGTCATGGTGATAGAATAGAATCTGACTGCGACATGTTTTCGGGACTACCCATCTATTGCCTTGAAGTGTTCGTCGGAAAATACGATTATCTTCCAATACGAATTCTTCTTTAATGCGTTCCGTCTCTTTATCGTTCTTTTTCTTCACTAAAAGAATTGGACTTGAATAAGGTGATTTTGATTCTTGGATAATTTCGTTGTCAAGCAAATCCGTTACAATCTTCCTAACGGTTTCTCGCTCTGCAAAGGACAATCGGTAAGGCCGATACGTCACCGGCTCGTCCGATGATAAGCGTATATGCATTTCCGCTACATTCGTTTTACCCAATTCGCGTGTAGTTTGAGCAAAACAATCGCGGTACTGATTTAACAAATCTAAAAGAGCCTGCTGACGTTCAACAGATAAAGTTCCGTCGGTTTGGCGAGTTATATCTTCGAGTCGAAAAAGTTCTAAGTTACATTTATCAACAAACAAAGTACTTACCCCACCCTCCTCGTCAGTGCTGCAACAAAGCCGTCCTCTGGCTAACAGCATTGCTTTTGAAAAAACCAATTCATTGGATGAGAGGTTGCGTATGCAAATGGCACCTTCCTTAGTCTGGGTGATGCAACTAAGAATTGCATACTCCGATCCTGGCTTGGTACAGCTTCGTCCTTCTATGAAGACGTCTCCCGCGGAATCGGTTGGTCCCACGATTTCAATGAATCCTATAGTACTGGGCGGTAGAACTACCGCCTCCTTGGACCAGATGTTAACTTTCGTAGGCGGTAAGTGTTCCAGCTGTGGAAGAACAGCCATTTCGTTCAGAAATAAACGAAGTTGATTGTCCTTGACGACAAGGGTTACTCCTGTTTTGTTGAGGAACGTCTGTCCAATAAGTACAGACACCATCTGTACTTCGTCGCTAACAATCAATGCCTCCACTTTGGCTTCGACTAAATCAACCCTGAGAGTAACTTCTGCTTTCCCAACCGTTCTTGCGATTCCTCCTCCGTAACCTCGAATCAACATCACACTTGGAACGTAGGTTATGTGCAGCTGATCCGCATCTGTCTGACGTATAGTTACTACGCTACAGCCCGTATCTACGTAGCCCTTGGAAGATATGCCGTTTATAGAACACTCGACAAAATAGCAAGATTGCGTTGTCTTAGGATCTATAAGTTTAATTTCTGTTGTCTTTGTTTTGGTTCTCTTACAATTTTCTGCCGTATGTCCTAAGAATTTACATTTTACACACTCCACTCTGGGTTTTGGACACGCGGTGGATAAATGCCCCGTCGTACTGCAATTAAAACATTTAGGCTTTTGCTTAGGATATGGACTAAAACGCTTCAAATCTTCCCTTTTTCCAAGGCGTTTCTTGTCAAAAGGCCGCTTTAGAATTTCGGGTTTCCGTTCCTCATTCATTTTGTCATGTACAGTATCTTCCGATAGGGTGGAAAGGAATTCTTCATACAAACGCTCAGGGGTCTCATAACGTCCAGCTTTGGCACTGTTCTGCAGTGTTCTATCCCCAAGTCCATCTATCACACATGATACTGCATCTTTGCCTACAATCTTGCAGGTCTGCAATAGATCCATTTTAGCAAAGTAGTACTGAGTGATAGTTTCATGTGGTTCTTTCACTCGTGCCACCAACTTCTTTAGCGTCGTCGCAAAATCGTGGTGGTCCGGAAATGTTTTCTGAATCAAAACTTTCCACTCGTTCCAGGAATAATTATACGTGTTAAGATTATTAAACCAAGTTCGTGCCAAACCGGACAATTTATTCTGCATCTGGTATATCATCATTTGTTCATCCCATCGATTAATAGTACCCAGCTGTTCAATCTTATTCACCCATTTTGTAGCTGTTAAATTTGGACTTCCGGGCTTAAATTCTGGAATACAATCAGCTTTGACAGTCATGCGGATAGAATGCGTACTGTTATCGCTTGTTTGCGACTCTCGTCTAATTAAACGTTCCACCATTCCCTCCAAAACACGCAACCGAAGTCGGTCTTTATAGCCGGATCTATCAGGTGATCGTGGCCGGGATCGGGATCGTGCACGGCGAGCACGTCCTGGTTGTCGTTCCGGTTCGTTCTCGCGGTACCGTGGGCGGCTCGACGCGTCTTGGCGTCGTCCGCGGCTCCGCGTTCTTTCATGGTCTCCCATATCACTGAACAGTTTATGTTCTTGACCTGATTCAATATCGTATCGGACCGCGCCCGAAAATGTTTACGTTTTAAGCACGCACAACTGAGAATGCAACGTTCGTAATTGCGCAACTATCTAGTTATAACGCCAGTCATGTAAGCTCAAAAAGTCACTAACACAAGTTTCTGCCGTTACGTTAACAGGGGTAAAAGTACTTACATAGTTTGGTCATTCATTTACACCGCTCACATTCAACGGAGATGGCAGGTTTTCCACGGGCGCCGGAAAATCGTCTCCGGTATAGATATCCCGTAGATATCCCACCGCTGCACTATAAAACACTTTAAAACTCACTCACTTTGAGAACGAACACTTTATTAAACAGAAAGAAATAATATATAAACAAATAAGTTTATAATTAAAACGTGTAAGATTAAAAACAGGTCAACTCAGCTTGCAAGGCGGAGCGCGTCTGTCTCTCCCTCCTCCCGCGACCCCAGCCAGGGACTTCACGATGTTTCGTGGTTCGTAGACAAAACATCCAGAGATTAGAGGAGGCCCCAGTTAGGTCCGACAGAGCGCTAACATACAGCAAATTCCTTTGGACGGAAGGTGTTAAAAATAAGACGGCACAGTGTATAGCCAAAGCCATACAAAGGATACTTAAAAGAGCTGGATATACACCTCGTTTGCTACAAACTGATCAAGGACGGGAATTCTACAATTATCGTGTATCTGCGCTATTGGAAACACTTAATATTTTACATTATTCCACATACACTTCTAAAAAGGCAGCCATTGTAGAGCGTGTAATAAGAACATTAAAAAATAAATTATTTAAACAACTCTCTCTTCAAGGTAGCTACCGATGGCAACACATTCTACAAGAGATAACTGATAGATTCAATGACACTTGGCATAGTACGATAAAAATGAAACCTAATCAAGTAACGCATTCGACTAAACTTCAATTCATTACACCACTGTCAACATTAAAACCTGCAAAGAAACGAGCATCTTTTAATGCGGATGATATTGTACGTATTAGCCGTCATAAGCAGGCGTTTGATAAATCTTACACTGCAAATTGGTCGATTGAACACTTTAAAGTGTACAAGCGACAGAAAACCGATCCTCCGACATACTTACTGCAAGACATGAATGGTACTCCGGTTAAGGGTTGTTTTTATAAACAAGAACTGCAGAAGACGCGTCATCCAGATGTGTATCTAGTGGAAAAGGTGCTGCGAAGGAGGACTAAGGATAATAAAGTCTATGTGAAATGGTTGGGGTTCGATGATGCGCATAATTCTTGGATAGATGAAAACGATATAGTTTAAGACATTTATTAATTACATATAACGTTATTATTATTATTTATGATACAAATGTATGACAACAAATATTAACAAATAAACTTATCTAAACCTACTATACACCTTTTTGTACAAATTAACTCCTATCGCTTATTCTATAATGCCCCCAAGCAAGAGTACTAATACCGTCCTCCAAGATGTATCTTTTGTCATCATTATATGACAAGCAAAGTTTATTTATAAGCTGTGTGTGTATAACATGTTTAATGGATCTAAACAGAGACTGACTTCGTAGAAGATTCTATTTTTGAAATAAACATTTTTTGTAGTCATCAGGCTTCAACCTCTTTACGACGCACTTTTTCACCCCTTTTGCCTTTTTGACAACAACATTCTTATTGTACACATAATCATACAGCTTCGCTCTCAGCCCCACAAATTCCAACATCGGTTTGCCCTCCGTCTCATCCTTGAATAAACCCAAGACAGCTTTGTTACACCTCGGTATACCGTACACATTGTCCTCCTGATAATTGGAGGTGTCGAATTTCTCAATGTTTTCCTTTATATCAGCATAAACATAATCCGTTTGTATGTTATATATAAGGGAATCCGTATCTGTATACAGGAGTTTAGCCTTATCACCATATTTCCTTTGTATGAAATCATAATGGAAATCGTACATCACATATTTGGCAATGTCTAATACGCAGAAACCTAATAAATATTGGATTGTCGTATAGGATTCGTTCTTTCTGGATTTCGACACCTATTAGATTCTCGTCAAATATTGTAAAACTCTTAAAACGGGGATTGGACACAAAGTAAGATGCACCTCGACGATTCTTGTTACTTTCCCATATATTCAGAAGTCGTATTTCCCTCCTTTTCTCAACGGCCTCCATCGATTTACCAAAAATGCAATTATTCATTAACTTGTAAAAGTTTTTTTCAAAGTTATTTTTACTCTGTTGCCGTCTAACTGTATTTAGCTTATGTAAGGTTCAAGCCAGCGAGATTGTTTAAATGATAATATTCTATGGAAGTAAGAATTTAGGATGGCAATGCCATCTGTCAGCATTACACTGACATGATAACAWAGCCACCTAGCTGCCATGTCAGTGTAATGCTGACAGATGGCATTGCTATCCTAAATTCTTACTTTCATCATACCATGAATGTATATATGCCAGCATTTGTACTTAATTCCAGCGCAAGCTGAATGCCAAAGTAACAGATCATTTTTTTAACATATTATTTTAGCTAATTATATACCAAGAAAAAAAATCCTATAAGCAAATATTCAAACAGTACTCACCTTTTTTAATGACTGAAGCTATAGTTGAAAAGTATGCGTCTATTGTGCGGGCTTATATATACGAGTATGCTAAGTTATACTTATAAATTATTTAATATTATTGAGGTAATTAAACTACTTATATGTGCAAGCTAAATACAATTATAATTCTCCAAACTGAAATAGTTGTGTGGCTTTTGCACCTTCATAACTCTTTTTAGACCCTAGATATTTTAAATACTTCGATTCGGGCCGTGAATTAACCCTACATCACGCAATTTTTTCTTTTATTGAAAAAAAAATATATTCATGTAGAGAATATTGTACAGAAGACGGAAAAAATATTTAAAAAATTATTGGGACATTCAAACATGAAGATTTTTCAAAATTTTTAATTGTATCACATTTGCTACAGTGTGCATCTGAGGTAACGAAAATTGTTAAGTAGTATGAAATTTGACAAAGCAATTTTTATTTTTATTAAGACAAAAATGTAGCCCGCACTTCATACATTTGATGAAAGAGAAGGATTTACAGGTTGGTAATTTGCACCTTTGTCTGGAGGAGTCATACGAGGGCCAATGGCTAGTTTCATCCATTCGCACATCTTTTGGAGGGACATAACTTGTTGTCACAGAACGTTGTTTCTTTTTTTGTATTTCACGCTCCAAGTCTGATGGCCTGCCTCTTCTTGGTGTTGTTTCTGAACCCATTTTGCAAAGGCACATAGCAACTTCTGTACGAAAATCGGCTAATTTCATGATGTTACTTGTTTCTCCACTTTGTTGTTTCTGTCTTCTGTAGAGTAACCAAGAATTGACGACTGTTTGATCTAACAAATGATAAAATAAACGGATGTACCATTTCTTCGATCGAATTTTAATTTTATATCTGCCAATAAGGCTGTTCATCAAGTCCACCCCGCCCATGTGACGATTATATTCAACGACAACATTAGGGCAGTTGATGTCAATTTTCTTTTTTTGTTTTCTGTCATATCTAGGTATAGTGGTTTTAGGTAGTTCACCAGTGTATGAGGAGAGTAGACAAACAGTCTTGTTGTCTTTCCAGGAAACACAAGAAACATCTACACCATCATTGGTACAAACATATTCACAGCTACTTCCTCTTTCTTGCTTATTCATTTCCTTCTCTGGTGGAAGCTTACACTTTGGTATCCTGTTTCTCCTTACGGTACCCAATGAAAGTATTCCTCTTCTTGCCAAGGTCGTTACTAAAGGCAAACTTGTGTAAAAGTTGTCAAAATATACGATGTGATTCTGATTGGAAGGCACAATACGACATAATTTTTGAACAATATTGCCTGTGGCTCCTATGTCAACTTCATCATCCACAAATTCTTCATTTGCTCTTCCTTTGCCAGTATATACTTCAAAATTATAGACAAATCCTGATACTCCTGCAAGAACAAATAACTTCATTCCCCATTTGTGAGGCTTAGCGGGAAGGTACTGTTTTAGGCTATGTCTACCTTTACTGGCACATATTTGCTCATCAAGAGATAAATGACATTCAATAGGAATGTTTTGGAATCTAGATAATAAAGCATCTACGACAGGCCTAATTTTATGAAGTTTATCGCAGTCTGTGTGATCCCTGGGTAACATGTTACTATTGTCATTGAAGTGCAAAAACCGTCTGACTTTCTCAAATTTTTTTTCACTCATTGCCTCCTTGATTTGTGAGAAACCCAAATTCCGTCCCCAGTATGATCTAAGGTTAGGCATATGTACCACAGACATATACAGACATACACCTAGGTAACGTCTCAACTCATTTTCAGTAATATTAGCAGGCTTACTAGGATCTACTTGTATTGAAAATAAATTTGATTGTTCAACAATATATGTGATAAGTTGATCCGTGAAGAAATATTTGAAAAATGAATATGGTGTACTTAGCTCCATAATTTCACTAGGCAATTGAGCATTTCCCCTGAAAGATGTGGCATTCTCATCGATCACTAGATTTTTCTTCTTCCAAAGAATATTCTTTGTGTCCTTCTCTTTGCTCAGTTTTCTTGCTATTTCAGCCAATGTTTCGTCATCAGAATCTTTGGTTTCTTGAACGATATTCTCTGCCTCTGAATGTTCTTGTAAGGATGGTCCAGCTTCATAGTTCATATCAATATTATCAGTAATCATGATTCCATCGTCAAATTGTATTGGAATGTTATCTAGATTCAAATGATCTAAAAAATCGGTATTTTCTGAATAGTCTGGTTCGAAGTCTGGTTCTGAATCAGACTCTTCATTATCTAATCCGTCTTCGCTCTCCCAGTTGTCCCATATATGGTCAGCGAACCATTTTAGTTCTTCATCAGATAATATTTTTTTTCGGGAACCCATATCCGCTTTGTATCAGATATGATACGACCTAAAAGAGATCGAAATTTGTAAATGATAAGTGCACAAATGTAAATACATGAATAAGAAACATACCTGAGTACTCTGTAACAATACAGTTTCACTTTATTTTCGCGAAAATTATTGCAAAATAAACAATATTGTGATGAAATTTGTCGTCACGTTACTGCCGGCACTTGTTGACATAGGAAGTGGTGGCGCACACGTCGATGTAAAATTCGTCACTATATGCATTTACGATTGTGGACCTTATAGTAAGGGAACTTAAGACGTAGCAGATCAGATACAACAAGTTGTAACTTCTGAAAGCACTTCGTAAATGATATAGAGCAGATTTAATTCAGATGTAGCAAATGTGATACAATACGTGATGTAGGGTTAAACGAGTTGATCACTTCTTGCGAGAAACATATATTTAACCTACTGGGTAGGAATAAAATTCGCTCGTCAACACTTTCGTCGCTGTTCTGAACCTTAATAACCGCACTTGTGCATAACCCGAATCTAGTCTGCATTTGCTTTATCTTAACAACGGGGTATATAGTACCAATTTTAAGATCATCAGCTTTTATTTGCTGATTTTCAAATTGTGGGACCTCGGATGATAATTCATTTAGTGAATCCATTTTAATTTACCTTTTAGTAACTTGTAGCACTACACACACAAAGCACGTTCGTATATACAGGGTGTCCCTGAACATGTGGGCAATATCTCGGGATCTGATAGCTGAGCTAAAAACATCACTATTTTACAGTATAACTTTTTTGATATATCGTTCGCCTACTGAGATATTCACCCCTAAAGCTCCTTTGGAAAAAGTGGTTTCTCCGAAATGTCTTTTATACCGCTTGATATAATTTGATGAAATTTTCGCCATTAATATTTAAAATGGAGGCGGTTAGAATAGTGCAGACACAGTTTTTGTAATTGCACGGGGAAGTTGGGGGTAAACTACCCTTCACCGTTTTTTTCTCTTAATTTTAAGGCGGGTAAGATTTTTTCCCCGAAATAGGCGTTTTTCAATTCTCCCAAACTTAAGAAGAAAAAAAGGTACTCTTTATTCATTACCCTAAAGTTAACCGTTTTCGAGAAAAATGTACTTGAATAACATGGTTCACATTTTCGCTTGCGCCCACACGAGCAATTTGATTTTTATAGTAGGCGTACTGAACAACACTTTTAGGCCGTTGTTGTAGGAAAAAAAAACTAGAAATACTAAAATGGAATACATACTAGCTAAAATAGACTATTTTCAAAAAGAAATCAAGTTTTAAATGTTATTACAAGCATTATTGTAAATAGCGAATGGCATAGGTAAACTACTAAAGTATTTTATGACAGTCCAGGCATAATAATCTTTCAGACATTTAATTAGAACTTTTTTTCAAATATTACTTTGACCAACATTTAAGTGTAGTGCAGTGGAGACAGAAAATCAATTGCATTGGGCTTTGCATATAATTATTGTATTTATTAAATAATTACATAAATATAACATTACGAAGAACACTTAAAAACTACATGGAGCTACAAAAAAAAAATTAAGAAGCTTCAACATGAGCTCCTCCAACTTCAATGCATTTTCGGGCCCGACGAATTAAAGACTGCCGGATTCTCCAAAACACGGCAGCGTTATTACGTACTTCATCACAGTAAAATACTATACGTTCTATTAGATTATCCCTCGTTTCTACAGGAGTAGAGTAAACTAAGTTTTTCAGGTGCCCCCACAAATAGAAATCGAGAGGGTTAAAATCTGGCGATCGAGGAGGCCAAGCAACAGGTCCTCCTCGACCTATCCATCGATTTGGATACGCATTATTTAAAAATTGTCGCACAGCAATACTAAAGTGGGGTGGTGCGCCATCATGCATGAACCACATGTTTCTTCTGGTTGCTAATGGAACGTCTTCTAAAAGCTGTTGTAAGTTATTTTGAAGGAACTGCAAATAGAGTTCCCCATTTAATCTTGGAGGTAGCACAATGGTCCTATTAAATGGTCCCCTATGATTCCCGCCCAAACATTAACAGACTGAAATTGGAACTGGTGTCTTGCAACCACTGTGGAATTAGGGTTTTCGTCCGCCCAAACATGTAAATTGTGTGAATTTATTACACCGTTTTTCGTGAAACCAGCCTCATCTGAATAAAGAATCGAACTAATAAAATCCCTGTTATTTGTGTGCTGTTCTAAGACCCAATTTGAAAATTCCACTCTAGCAGGAAAATCTTCATGACTTAGAGCATGTACCTTTTGAACATGAAAAGGGCGCAGTAATTGTTCTTGAAAAATTCTGGAAATAGTGTTTTTGGCGCAAGTTTTCTAATACTATTGGTAGGATCCGCAGCCACGCTATCCAAAACGTTCTCCTCTAGGACCACTGTGCGTACTCTTCTTTGGACGCCACCGTTCAAGCTATCTTTTACAAATTTTCCTAATAATTACAAATTGATATAAACATGCCTTTATGGATAATTTTATGTCCCACCTGTCTCCCTTAAACGTCTATCAACCCGTTCAAAAGTTTTCCGATCAGGAATCCTACGGTCAGGAAATCGTTCTGCGTACAACCTCACAGCTTCTGTACTATTACCAAGGGCTAGACCATACACTAAATGCATGTCAGCATATTCAGGAAATGAATATTCCATTTTAAAATGATTGTTGGATAACAATCACACCAGGAAAATTAAATGGAGTGACAGCTAATAATATTTTTAGCGCCTACTATAAAAATTAAATTGCTCGTGTGGACGCAAGTGAAAATGTGAACCATGTAATTCAACAGCATTTTTCTCGAAAACGGTTAACATTAGGGTAATGAATAAAGAGTACCTTTTTTTCTTCTTAAGTTTGATAGAATTGAAGAACGCCTATTTCGGGGAAAAAATCTTACCCGCCTTAAAATTAAGAGAAAAAAACGGTGAAGGGTAGTTTACCCCCAACTTCCCCGTGCAGTTACAAAAACTGTGTCTGCACTATTCTAACCGCCTGCATTATAAATATTAATGGCGAAAATTTCATCAAATTATATCAGGCGGTATAAAAGATATTTCGGAGAAACCAATTTTTTCAAAAGAGCTTTAGGGGTGAATATCTCAGTAGGCGGACGTTATATCAAAAAAAGTTATACTGTAAAATAGTGATGTTTTTAGCTCAGCTATCAGATCCCGAGAGATTGCCCACATGTTCAGGGACACCCTGTATACTCGTATAGTCACCAAGCACGAGAGACGCAAACTAGCTAACAGGTATACCGAAGCGGGCGCTTTATATACAGTTTACAGCGTGGGAGAGCTAGGGGATAAAAGGCAGGTTTGAACCTGTCAGGTCAGGAACAAAGGAGCAGGCAGGTAGTTTAACAAAGGTGCAGATGTTCTTTGKTGCGGGTGATTTAATGAGGGTTCTCGATGGGTGGTCAAGGGCAGGTGTTGCAATGGGTCTCCCATAAATTAAGGAACAAAAGGGCAGATGTTCTTTTGTTGTGGGTGATTKAATGAGGGGTCKCGAKGGGTGGTCAAGGTCAAGGGCAGGTGTTGCAACGGGTCTCCCATAAATTAAGGAACAAAAGGGCAGATGTTCTTTTGTTGCAGCGGGTCCCCCATAAATTAGGGGGCAGATGTTCTTTTGTTGCAGCGGGTCTCCCATAAATTAGGGAACAAAGGGGCAGGTGGTCTTTAGTTGCGGGAGATTTAATGTGGGTGGTCTGCCATGCATTAGGGAACAAAGGATCTTATCTTTCCTTGACAGGCGATTTAACGTAGGTACACTCACAAAGGAGCAGATGTTCTTTTGTTACAACGGGTCTCCCATAAATTAGACAACAAAGGTGATTTAATGAGGGTGGATTAGGGAACAAAGGACCTTACCTTTCCTTGACAGGTGATTTATACCCATAAATTATAGGTTTTGTCGATGGGGTGGGGTTGTCCGAGGTTATATATACAAACCAGCCTCGAAGCTTGGCATATATGAATTGACGTTGTACGGCTATAGTAAGAAATGTGTAAGTACACATCGCTAATTATAATTAAATCGCTAATTACCTCCATATCATTAGTCATAAATTAATCCAAACCGCAAATTAAAACCTTAATTATCGTTATCAATCAATTATAACCGCTATAAGCTAAGTACCGCAAATAAATAAACCTTTTATTACCCTCATTAAACGGCTAATTGTCCTAATTAATCAATTAAACCGCGAATCACCCTAATTAAAACCGCGAATCAACTTAATCAATCAAAACCGCGAATTACGCTAATTAGACCCTCTAATTATGCCAATCAATCAATTAAAACCGTTAATTATCCTAATCAAAACTCTAATTACCCTAATCAAACAGACAATTACTTTAATAAAAGTCTAATCAAAACTCTAATTATCCTAATCAATCAATTAATCCGCCAATTACCCTAATTAAACCGCTAATTACTCTAATTAAACAGCTAATTAACTTAATTAACCGCTAATTACCCCTAATTAATATGCAAATATGCAAATGTGACGCCAAAACGACCCTAATTAAGCTGATAATTCATCTAATCAAACTATTAATTAACCTAATTAATTAATCATAATCACTAATTACCCTAATCAAACTGCTAATTACCCGAATCAAATCTCTAATTAATCTAATCAAACTACTAATTATCCTAATCAAACTATTAATTACCCTAATTAATTAATCAGAATCACTAATTACTCCAATCAAACTGCTAATCACCCTAATCAAACTATTAATAATTACCCTAATCAAACCGTTAATTGCCCTAATCAAACTGCTAATTACCCTAATTAGGTCATCAAAATCGCTAATTACCCATTGTTTTAATTATTTAATTAATTACCCATTGTTTTAATTACCCTAATTAATATGCAAATATGCAAATGTGACGCCAGAACGGCGCTGTGACGCCAGAACGGTGCTTTTCCCCTACTGTGGTCTATCCGGATGCCGATTGTTAAATTCTGTAGCAGCTTCCCTCGCTGTTCGAAAATTATCACCAACTAATCTAACAATTTCCACTTTTTCCGCAATTGTAAGCATTTTAATTTAAATTCAATTTGATACAATACAAAAACCTGACAGAAAGTCAACAGATTCACTTGACAGCTAATCAATTTAAGTAGAGCACTTGATTATAAAATATGACGCCGCCAGTCAGAGTAAAATTTTTATCAAAACTATTTTTTTTGGAATTTCACCAAACTTGGGATTTGGGGGTTTTGAATGATTTCCAACAAGTTTTGTTAACAAAATTTTCCGATTAAAAAATGCCTACTATGTTTTTTCGTTTTTTTCATTACAATTCAGCATCATAGGTAGCCTTGGATTTGAAGATAGAAATTGGTTTTTAACTTTTAAATAGACCTTCGTGAGCTCTATCTTTTGACACCAGTTTGATTTAAATCGGACAAAAAACACAAGAGTTATTACGCTGTTACACTCTTAAATGAGACACACGGTATATTCAACGACAAACCTTCACACAACAAAAGAAGTTAAGTAATGTAATTATACCTTTAATCAATCATCCAGTGCATATCCATTTACTATCCTTACAAGTACAGGTAAGTAGCCAAGTACAAAAGCATTAATTGTATCAGAAATAACATGACGGACAGCAAGTAATACTCAACTGGAAACGATCGATGTTTGACGAGCATAAATTCAACCTACGTTGACATAATTAACAAAAAAGGAACAAATTTATGTGCAAGAATTTTGTATTCAATATAATGACTAAGGTGACTGCCGTTGCTCATATTCTTGGCGTGGAATGGCCGCATCTAATGAGGGAAAAATGGAATTATGTTTCTCTAATAATTCTCTAACAACTTACGGTGGATGTTCTGATGCTCATACATTGGAGGCGGTCGATATATAACAGGCTCCAACGGGTTTCTATAAACCTCGTCTGCAACTATTGATAAAAAAGAAACAAAAATTAAGTTGTTAGAAATTAAAAAAAAATACTGAAAAATGTCAACGGCACTTCTGAAGGACTGTTGATATTAGGATTGACCGTCTCTTCATCGGGCTGTTCTGAAATTGTAAGGAATACAAATTCAAAAAAATGAAACGATTCTTTAAGAATAATCGAAAAACAGACGAAATAGTTGATTATATTTCGATGCAAATCGATGACTTACCATTATGGATATCCCAATCTCGTGTTTGATCCCGGGGGCATCCGATACCTCGGAGCCATGCATGTCGTCTATAGCTATACACATAATGGGAGAAAATTCTTTCTTAAGAAATTGAACGCTTAAAATCAATTTAAATAATATTACCCATTTGAGGGTGCTGACTGTTAACCCACTCTCGGATAATAATCTGAAAATTGATTATATTTACAATCAAATTGTATGAATAACTAACCGTTATAAATCTCTCGCGTGACTCGCTGCGGCTCGCTGACTTCGAAAGACTCCGTTTCATCGCTGGAACCATATATGGCTAATGAAAAAGAAATAAATTATTAAAAAAAATAAACATTGGATAACTCACTATAGACACGTGGATTACTATTGTTGGGGCTAACTCTGTCCCAGTGGCTGTATTTCCTCGCTGATTCTTTGTCACATAGAAACAGGCTGGCACGGTGGAATAAAACACTTTACACTTGACTTTTTTAACTCTTTTATTAGCAAAAAGCAAGCACGACGCAACAGGCGTCCTAGTCGAATTGTTCATTGCTCGAATGTGCTGCCACCGCACGGCGCACAGCGTATCTAGTTCTCCCAACACATAAGAGATGGCGCGCAGGCCACCTTTGAAATATTTTATTTTGTCTGGCGCTAACAACTATTTAAATCCAACGTTTCAGCCTCTAAAATGGGGAGAGATCATCGTGAGCATCTGCGAAACATACAAAAAATTATAAAATTATATTTCTTTCAAATGGGAAATAAATAGAATGTACTTATCCATTTCCCGAGGTAGATTTTGTATCAGGGAGCCCATATTGGAAATATCGGAGAGACCAGCCAGGGGATCTAAAAAATAGGCGATAAAAACAATGTAAACTAATAAAACGGTTGTAAATAGCTCATACCTATAGTTAACACGTTGTAATTCACCGATATTTAATTTTCCGGTATACTGAAAATATAAGATTGGGATGACTCGGATGACATATACTAATTCAATTATGGTAACTCTGTCAGATTCAGCGCTTAATCCATCAGGGAAGAAAATTCCACACACGTCTTCAACAAAATTGTTGAAACAGTCGAGTTGCACCCTTTCAACCCTACACGTCGGGCAGCTAATCGTCGTTAAATGGGCCGGTTGCCTTAAAACTTTCTGTTCTAGCGCACATGTATGGCATACAATGTGCGCTCGTGGGCAATAAAATACACGTTTCGGCGGAGCCAAAGGTAGGTAACACACCGGGCATGCGAGAAACTCCGCGATAGTTTGTAAAATCATTACATACTTTGCCATTATGCAAATTAAAAAACTTATAAATATTGTCCACTTTTCTAAATATATGTGTACTTACATGTCATATGCCTTGAGAGCTTAGCTCCTCAACTTGTTGTTATCTCTCATAATCAGAACAAACACAACTTTCTAACGTAAAAGCACGATATATTCTAAGTTTCATTTTTGGTTAAATTTATAACATCGCACACCCATTTCGTTATAGTTTTATTATGTGACTGTACAATTTCCTTTCAGCGTCTTCCTCCAGTGAAGAATCGGGTCCAAGGCGGCCAGTTTTATTTTCTTTCTGGGTCTTCAGTCTCCACAGCAGTGTTGTTTTAGGAATATTAAAATGCTGAGCCGCCCAATTTACTGTCATTTCCTTAGCATGGACAGCCGTGATAGCGTGTGCAAAGTCTTTGGTCCATCTGAGTCTCTGCCGTGCGTTTGGATTTCGTGAGTACACCGTCGCTATTTCTAATTTGGAAAACACACCATTTAAAAATTAGTCTAACTCTCCTAAAAAAAAGTGGACCAGCTCTCCTCCCGCTTGAGGAGAGACGGACCACTTCGTTAGGCATTCAGTAACAAAGTTTAGGACATGAATTCGCATAGAAATCAACGTAGTATAACTTTATGCCACATCACATCAAAACTCACCTTTTGGTAACAATCACAACACAACTTTTGTTACCATAAATTATCGGGCTTGGCGAGACCAATGATATTTTATTATTTGCTTTAGGTAGTATATACACCACCGGCGGTCTCAAGACGAATGTGTTATCCTTCAAGGTAACCTCTACTGCGCGTGAGCGCGGAATCAGTTCAAAAATAAGCGCGTAAAAGCGATTGGTCATCTCTCCTTCCGGTCCATCTCTCCTCCAATTACCCTACTAGGTCATCGTAAGTATTTTCATCAATATTCTTAGAATATTCATCATTATGCATATTTTCAATAGGATTCATTTCTGCGGCACTGCCTTCTTACTCTTCTGCCGATGATTTATTGGCTTTGAACTCCAATAATCTGTTTTTTCTCATATTCAATCTTCAGATCATTTTGTGACAGTGTTTGTAAAGCTGTTACTACATTTTCACACTCTGATGGCATTGACAGTAATAGAAAGCATGCCATATCTGATTCTTCGAATTTACTGCCTAAATCTTTGAGTTCTCTTAATATCTTATTAAGGTACCTCAGGGTAATAAGGCCCACCTAAGAGAAAAAATCCCGTGAATTGCCTAAAAACTGTATTAACGGAATGAGAATATCAAAAGGGTGTTCGTAAACAAGTATTTATTTGCTTAGATATAACAAAAATAAAATATAACTCTAAACAAGAACGTAAAACAAAAACACTCAAAAACATGTTGTTGGGCTTTATTACCCGCATATGTGTTTAGCAAGGCCCAGGAACTAACGGTTGTAAGGCCCATCCTTATTTTCGCAATCAGGACAGGCGACTGCATGTTGGTCTTCAGGTTCAATTCCCAGACATTCTTCGTGAAACCATTTGTTGCATACCGGACATTGGCGCATATCCAGCAGTTTGTCTTCTTGACAAATTCCGCAGTACCAGCGTTCCTCATTCTTGTTTCGTTGCGAGCTTGCCTTGTTGCTACAGCTGGGTCCCGGCTCTTGCTGTTTTTGAAAAAGGTCCTTAGTAACCAACTGCGCTTTGTAGTTGATGGCCTTTCTTCTCCGGGTGGCCTTCTTGGGTTTAGGATCGGGTGTTATAAGCACCTCGGAAAAAGAATTCTCAGATTTTGCTTTCTTTGGACCACACAGCTCAGCTAATGGAAGGTCATCTTCAAATTCCCATCCCTCATGTGGCACTGGGCTGCTGGTCGCTATAGGTGCCTCATCTTCAATCCTGACTTCAGGGTTATTTCTCTGTGTTGCCAAACTAGGAGCATATGCATGCACTGGAATTGCATTCTTATTAAAGGGCCAAATCCCCGTAGCTCTGAACCCACTCACGATATTTTCGATCGTCATACATTTGCCCCACACTGGGGTGAAGACTTCTGAGAAACGCTCTTTGTTCATTGTTCGCTCGGGATGCCTTTCCCAGTAACGCAAAAGTTCCTCGTCCCAGAAGTGTTCAAAGGAACGAAAGACACTCTTGTCGATGGGTTGCAGCTCATGTGTCGTGTTGCTTGGAAGGCACAATAACGTTATTCCCAAAGAATTCGCTACATCGGCAATTGTGAAATCCAGGTGGGAAGCTGCACCATCCAGTATCAAAAGGACAGGTGGTGGTTGCATGAATTTTGCAAAGTGGTGCAAAAACTGTATGAAAAGCTCCGTTGTCATGCTGCCTTTCGGAGCCATTTGAACAGCAGACCCTGGTGGCAGCCCATCTTCAAAAGTAGGTTTCATGCGTTGCCCTTTAAATAATATCATCGGAGGGATGACGTTTCCCACAGCATTAGCGCATGCGACCACGGTTACGTTTTCCGCGTGTTCAGGTGCAACTAAATGGACCCGCTTGACACCTTTCTGGGCGACCACTGTTTGTTGGTGGTGTAACGTGAGACGACATCCCTTTTCGTCCACGTTATAAACTTTTTCAGGATGATTTTTGATGTCGAGTGTGTCCTTCAGGTTGCCTAACTTAAAAAGAAAACGTGCAGGAAAAACGTATCTTATAGGAAAATACAGAGAATATTTTGTTGGCAAGTGGTGGTTGGTGAAATGAAGTTATTACAACAGCTTTAGAAGCCTCAAGGGGTCACCGCCCAGCAAAGGAACTAATGGATATTCGCAACTTGTTTGCAAAATATTTTAATAATGAAGGATTTGTAAGGTGGCATAAATTTAATTTTCGAAGTTTCTTGATACCATTATCGAAGAATGTAGTCGGTCGTGTCATCAGCCAATTGCACACAAATGATTCCACTTCTTGGTCATTGTGAAAACGCTGTCCTCCCAATTCTTCTTTAAGTTGACCAAACGTGTGATAGACGTGACAAGTCTGGACTGTAGGGCGAGTGACTGAGTATTTCCCAATGAAATATCTCCAATTATTCTCATCTTAAAACAGCTGTATGTGGCCGGGCGTTGTTATGAAAAACAAACACTGAGGATGGACATGCCTCTCCTTTTACTCCGCTAAGTTCGCTTCACCTTATCAAGGAGCTTATAATAGTATTCAGCATTGACTGAATGTTGCTCACGAAGAAAGTCAACAAGCAGTTGCCTTTACTATCCCAAAAAACAGTTCCAAGAAGTTTTTCCGTAGACAGACGAATTTTGGCTTTTCAAGGCGGGGTTTCTCCGGGTTTTCTTTACTCCAGCTTGCTTGTTCAGATTCTGGAGTTAATGGTGTACGCAGGTCTCATCACAAGTGGCAATGTGATTTAAGAAATCATCACCCTCTTCTCGATATCGTGCCAAAAGCATTTCACACAGTAAGACAGTTCGCTTTGTGGTCTTCTGTCAGTAGGCGAGGAACTCATCTTGCCGACGCGACGGTTTTATGTAACCTAACTCATTGGAAATGATTGATTTATAACAATTCTTTTCCCAACAGACGTGTGCACCTTCTCCTCAGACATGTTGGTATTGGGGCGCACTAAACTACAATGAGCTGGAGCAGCGCCCCCTCCTCCCCTAGATAGTCTCTTTAACACGTACAGCAATACCAAGCGCGTCACTTCACTCACCGACCAGTAAAAAAAATCCTGTTTATATTTGATCCACCCTGGTATTATTTATTTCGAATTTGGCGTCATTTAGTAGTTCTGCTTTGTCAATTTCGTACAATTCTTTTGTGGTGTATCTGTCAAATAACCACAAAACGTACACATAAAGGAGATAAATTGTAAAAAAATAAAAATGGAATGACAATACATACAGAAGTTAACATACATACATACATAACATACAGAAGTTAACGTAACGTGCAGCGCCATCTCTAGACCGGAGTTGCAGGCATGTAGGTGCGGAGTTTTCGGACAAGTAGTGACCCTAGTGACAGACAGATGACAGGGAATGTCCATACTTTCCAGACAATTCTATCAATGGAACCTTCGCGAAGTTTCGATAGCGTCTGGAAGGTGTCGCTTCCGGACTTTTCGATACGGGTGTAAATAGCCCGACAAAGAGAATGCGGGCAGTTCTGAATTCGAATAGCGGTTATCGAGGGAGCGAAAGGCTTAGTGAAGCAGGTGTTTCTAGTACTAGTGTGTACAAAATAGTGATTTAGTGAATTAATAGTGTTAAATAGTAGTGTTTCAAACTGCTGTGTTCAGACTAAGTGTATTTAACACAACTGTTTTGGATTAAGGGTCCTTTCTAGTCAGGTAAAATCTCAGAACTCAAAATTCTGCAACCAGCACAGCACTGGGCTGTCAACCGTTCGAAGACCCACAGAGGATTAACGTCTCGGCACGCTACTCCATAAAATGCAAATTATGGGCACGCCAGGAACTGTTTGAAATACAAATAAATAAGATTTTCTCTTGGGTTCAAACGATTGTGGGATCGTGAGTTAAACGACATAAAAAAGTTCATACTAGACATTTATTTATATACATATACACACAATGATAATAATCAAAACAATTCTCACAACAATAATATATTTACAAAAATACAAAAAATAAAAATAAAAAACTGTACAGAAATGTAAAATATTAGGTTTTATACAAATTATAAACAACAATTTACCGAAATAAAACTACAAATCAATGCATTTAATATCTCTAATTGGTAAATTCCTATTAATTCTGGAATCTAATAATTCTGGTAACAGTGCTGAAGTATAAAATTTTTTTAATTTATCAATTATCAAATTGTTCCAAAAATCTCTATTTCTTTCAATTATTTCACAGTGATGTTCTAAATGTGTATATATAAAAAAGTAACAAAAATTTCTATTAGTAATTTCCAATAAACCCTGAATTTGGTACATATAATCGTGGTTGTTTTAATTTTATTTTACCCGCTGAATCTATATAACAATATTGAATTTTTTTTTGCTCAATGGCACATTGAATATTCATGTCTCTTGCCGAATATGGACATTTAACTTCTATTATTGAATTTTCATCTACAATACCGTCCGGTGAAGCAGCCAGAAATTTATAAGTGTTATGAATAAACAAACCACAGTTTCTCACTACTAAATTAAATTTTTCTTCGAATAGATCTATTGCCCGACGTTCGTTACATATCCCATGTTCCAAACTTTTTACTCCAGATTTGCAGGTAGAATATAACAAATTCTTTACTAAATTTGCTGTGGAAGTTGTCGGCCTCATTTTGCAAATTTTACCAAAGTTACTGCTTGTAAGCCTGAAAGATTTTTCACTGAACCATTTTGGATTACTGCTCTGACCGCGTGTAATTTGTTCAATTTCAGAGCAGTTTGCGAATTGTAATTTATCTAAATAATCTTTTCTAATTTTTGCAAATTCTTCGTTACTTTTGTCATCAATTTCTTGAGAATCGCCGTTACCGTAGTCCGCATCCGGATGCTGTATTTTGAAATTTTTACGATATGTTTTTTTATTTTTGGGTGCAGGTTTTGATGTGCAAAATTTTGTTGTGAACGTGCCTAATACCTCACTTGTGAATTTATTTTTATTAATCACATAAAAAAGGGCAGTTTAGAATTAAAATTTATCGAAGCAGCAAGACACCTAGTTTCGTACGAGGCGCCAAGTGAAAAATTTATTTGTTTTCCTCCAACTAATTTATTTACTGAACTATTAAAAGATTCTGCATGATTTGTGTCTACATCATGGAGTAAACTAGAAGAATGGACTGCAAGTCTATTAATAATTTTTTCAAAATCGGCATAAACATGACTCTGACAAAATAGGGTATATAAATTATCTTCGCCTACTTTTGGTCCATTACAAAAATATTCTTGACAATGATCGTGATGGCCTAAAATGTGTTTCGGGCTATTTAAAATGTCCAATTTTAACTTTTCGATTTTCAGATGCAAAGGCATGTTTTTATTTTTATAATATCGAAGGGCACTAACCACCGCAGTTCGAAAGCGTAAAATATTGTTTCGTAAAAACAGTCTTAATTTTCCATCCAGCCGGGAAGTATTGGAAATTTCGCGAATTTTTTTGCAATAATTTCTTAGTAAATGATTTCTACACTCGATCTTTTCTACAAAAACGTTTGGTCCATATGGTTTTAATTCCTTTATCTTTCTGTGGACACTGCTGTCACCATCGCCAATAATTTTATTATATTTTATCCCATGCATTGTTAGCGATGATTTAAATCCTTCGCCAATAATTTGTGCTTCCATGGATGTGGAAGTTCCTTGCCAGTTTTGACTGCACTTGTGGTTGTAATTTTTACCTTTCCGTTTACAAGTAAAACAATATTTATTTTTGACACCTACATACAACACTTTTTTTGTGTGAGCACCAATAATGCATCCTACACCTGATGCAGCATTATAGTTCGTCTTGTACGAACGCTTACTCCAGGCGCCGTCCACAGTTACTGGCACCAGCGGAATGCCGTCGGCGTCAACATGACCCTTTTCCAGAGCAACTACTGCTTCTTCTTTTGCAGCTTCCTTCCAAGACGAGATGGCAGCTTCTCTTATTTCATCGGCAAGAATCCGTTCTTTTGATATAAAAGTGCTTGCAGACATGCAAGGTATATCAAGTGCTGCACAAAATTCTTTTAATTGCGAGTAACCACTCCCAATAGCTATAGTACCACTCACTGCAGATTTATTTATTTCTATGGTTTGATCCATTTCGATACTTTCCGATGAAATGCTTTGTTGAAGTCCACAAACATTGCATTTGGTTATAAAAATACTTTTGAAACCGATTCTTTTTTCAGAGATCACATCTATGTCAAAAAAACCACAATCCATAGGCTTATGCTTTAGATTTTTAAAGCTCCAAGGAAGTGCTTTATGTCAACAATTCGACGGCCAGTGATAGTGTTATTAATAGGAGTGGAAGTTGACTGCTGAATTTCTGAAGAGAAATCTGATAGTGTTTCCTCTTCCATTTCCAGATTTGAAGAAATATCTTCTTGCGGTTTCTCCCTAGTAGGCGGGCACCATCTATTCGTTCTGTAAAACAATTTGTTACAATTAGAGAAATTTTTCATAAAAGGAAAAATCAACATAATCTAACCAGCTTGTAAATATCTGGGGCTGTGATCGTTTGTGGGACTTTTTTAATATTAACGTAAATTAAATAAGAAATTTTAATAAATATTATGTACATTTCAAAATGTTATTTAAAAGAAACTGTCAACAAAAAACAAATTTTTTATTTAATTATATAGAAAACAATAACATTAAACCGAGGTTCAAAGTTGGAAAATCGTGTTTATTCGGAAAAACTATCAGATTGCGGCGAACTTATTGAATTTTGAGAAAAAGTTTTTAATGAAAGTTTTTTCTTACTAAATATGCTATCACCAAATATACTTCCTAAAATTCTACGATCGCTAGATTTTCTGCAAATTTATTTAACATCCAAAAATGTCTACACCATCAACTTAACTTTGAGTTTTCCAACTTCTATAAGAGCTGACTTACTTGAATTGCTATTTAAAAAAATATTTTTTTTATTCAATTTTGACATTATAAACATTATAACGCGCTCGTTGAATAAACTTTCTTCTCGCAAATATACAATGGTTTAATTCACTTGTTGTATAATATTTATTATTTCTTAATTTTCCAAAATTATCTTTGAAAAAATTATTATAAACAAATTTAAAAAGTAATTACTTACTGCATGATTAGTGCATGTAGTTAGGAAGGATGGTGCTATGAATTTAGAAAATAAATTTTTCATTGGGGATAATTGTTTCAGAGTTATGAAGTGGGATTTAACTCAAAAAGAAAAAAATGTCGTTTTTTAATCGGTGTTTACAACGTCATTTCTCAATTGAATTTTAAAGCTGCGATGTCATGCGACGCAGAATTTAATGCTCTTTCTTTTTTCTGATAAACACTTTTTTGACAGTAAGCGCGGTTTCGATGTTCTAGCCAAAAATACAAAAAAGCGCATTTTTTTTTATTCTTTTGCTATAGCTATCAGCTTCCATAATACTTTGAAATTCGAAAACTTGGCATTTTACTAGTCAAAATGGTCTCATAACATACCAAAAAATCGAAATTACCCGACCTTTTGCACAAGTGGTCCTTTTTTAGAATAACGTGACTGGCTTTTTAAGTCGTTTTAAAAATTGTCAGCATTTTGAATTTTTGTACTTGTGAACTTATTGAATTAGATGCCATTTGAAAATAAAAATGGTGGCTTAGTCCATAAAAATAATAATAATAATAAATAAATAATAAATAAATAGGAGTATAAAAATATAGTCCATATTATAGACTTTTAGTAACCCCTCGTATATGACATATTACTTATAAAGACTCGATAATAACTGAAGTTGGTAGATAGTTTTGCGTTTTTTATCTTACACCCAGTATAAGCAGACTAGAATCATTGTTTCTAAACTAAAGCATCAGTGTATTTACCGGTAGCAACGAGGTTGTTTGGTAGAACGTTTATTCTTCCTCCGTCGAGCACCACAAGTTAAATTTTTTTTTAATGAAGACCCATGGCACATATACACAGAAACACACGTTGTCGGAACAGTTCGAATGTCACAAGACAAATGAAAAGAATCTTATTTCTGMACCCTTTAAWTAATTGTGAAAATGGAATTACCCTGTGAAATAACTGTGTACTTAGAAGAAGCCGGATCTAATCTGATCCTTTTAAGTATATAGTTTCCAGGTATTTCTAAAGTCTTTACATCCGGTACGGGAAAAAGATTACATTATCAACAATCCACACTTTCCCCAACCCTCGTTTATTAGTCCATTTACTGACAAATAAATAATAATACCTTCGAGGAATTGATTCCGAATAATTTACCTAGATCCAAAATGGGGATACCCAAATCGGGGATAATTGTTATGAATGAACTGCAGTTAGACCCAACATCTTGGGGGGTCTTAAGTGACGACCTGCGGTAATAAATCATCCTAGTATATTCGGTCGGGGCGGATTGGCTGTTAAATGTGTTGCCTATTTACAATTTTTTTATCAATGAATACACAAAAAAACAAGCAAGTTTAGGAAAAACCAAGCCGACAGCGGACTGCAGTTTTGCTGGATCTTTACAATGAGTATAAATTTTAACAAATATCTCAATCAGTTTTCGAGAAAAAGTGTTATAAAGTTTTCCAGTTATTACTGTTTTTTATGGAAATGAGTACGCAATTCAGATTTTTTTCCGTGAGCGGAGTAAAGAACACAATTCTGAAGGTATTACGATGCCGAGTGTTCCTTTAAAAAATTTTTCGATTAAAACTGTTCTAAAAATGTGCCAATTTTGCGTGTGTCTGACCATTGGTAGAAAGGACCCTTAAAGGAATTTAATCAGAAATCCGCAGTTTTCGAACCGTAGTAACAATACATCTAATAAATGCATCTTCTAAGATTACTTATCAGGGTATTGACTGCAGATAAAAGTTTATAATTTTTACCCAATCGTTATCATAAAATAAATTAGGATACTTTTCCTTTAATTCATTGGTTTCTTATTTCTATGAAGCAACCCTGATACGAATGTGAATTGAGAAATACTTTATTACGGTGTTCTTTTCTAACTTAGCACACTGCGCTCTTTCTGCTTTTAATTTGCGTGATTGCTTTCCTCGTTAGCATCCCCATCATCTGGCAGTGGAAGATAGCTCTTGTCATTTATTGTTTCTGCAGTACGGTTGTCATAATCTTATTCCGTTTCAGCAATCAGAATCATTAGATAGTGGTACCAAGTTGGTTTTATTCTATCATATCTGTAATAGTTTAAATAAATCTCTGCAATTCGGGTTGGAATGAAATAACAATTTTTCTGCTACCTTTACCTCAAGCCACTACAGGTTTATATTGTTGTGTTCATATTTTTTTCAGACTGGAAAATTTCAAGTTCATTTAAATTTGACTAACACATGTGTTTAAATATTCTGCAGTTTTCAAATATTGAGCATACCTATTATACGTCTATTAAATAAATTTGTGAGGGCTAATACTGCAAGTACCAGCTTTTTGTATGCTTTAGCATTATTTCTATGCTCTACTAAAGTCTTTTGGTTCTTAAGCTCATTGTGAACTCTAAATTTCTGTACATCTTTGGTTAAAGGCAGAACAGTTTTTCTGCCACTTTTTTCATTGCGGTCTTTGGTGACAAGACTGCGAATTTCGGTGGTTCATTGGCTCTCGACATATTTTGTGAACAGCTTTAGACGTAGCTTTTTGTTCACAATTTTCGACTCAAATCGGTTTATTTTGTTGCCACAGTAATTTAAGACAAATGTCGCTCATTTGTTTCAATAATGTACCAATATGAGCACTTCAACTAGGTGCTCGGAAAGTCTCTGTAGTTTCATTATAACCGGATATGTTCTTTACACAAGTTATTACTTGATCCAAGAGTGTAGGATTAAGCAGATCTAGAAGCGTTGCTGGTATTTTACCCGTTTATACGAAAATCGATTAATAGTCGTGCAAATTCGCGCATTTTGTTCGAACAACAATGTATTGTTTGTGGTCTTTTGTTTTTCCTTAATTAATTTTCTCCAAACGTTACAATTAATGGATCAGCTTTTGCCACTAAACTAATTCAATCTGGTTTCATGATGGAAAAGACCTCTTTTGTTACTCTCATTTTTGTTAATGCACTGCCAAAATCCGATGCCGAGGCAATTAAGATCTGTGACGCGGTTTGATGTATATAATTCGCCTTATATTTCTTTGCATGTCTAGATAAGTAAGTCTCCTTAAACATACCCTTACTGGTTGCAGTTTTATTATAGCGTATTCTGTATCGTCACTTGTTTCTTCCGGAAAGTAATCCAGATAGACCTACACGGAGAAAAATTTATTGTAAAATTAAAATCAATTGGAGCAGTCTCAATGGCAATTTGTGTGTACATACGTGACAGCAATACAATATAGTTAATTTAGTTCAAAAATTGTCGTAGGCAAATTTTGTTACAAATTATACAGTTTTATTGTTATACCATCCATAATATTGTGGCAAAGTTTCACAATTACTTGGTGCTTTTCGTACCCCAAAGCAAGTGCCTTCAACAACAAATTGTGTCAAATTTAATATTAGGTATATGTAGGACAATACAAGATGAAATTGTAATCCTAACAGTATTAAGTGTATAAGTAACAAATAACTGTGTTTGTCTTCCATTTTTTAAGTACTGTCCCAACTAACCTATCCGTTTCATTAAACCACAATTTATAGCAAATCTACACAATTCTTGCTGCCACAATAAACACAACGTTAATGTTGCTCCATATACATTTTATGTAAGGAAATAAAATAAAATATTGTTAAAAAACAAATTTTTTTTATTAATATTGCAAAGAATAACAAAAACTAATAGTAATAACATATATATGTGTTATGATGTTTGATACTGAGAGTCTCTAGTATATTTACTTGAGACCAGGAAACATTGGATTCCATTTTTGCCTCCCTAAAAACAAAAAGTATTAAGTAATATTGTGGCTACTTATATTGCTGAACATAATATTAGTAAACGCGCCAAAC
Source organism: Rhyzopertha dominica (assembly GCA_025024175.1). Lineage (NCBI taxonomy): Eukaryota > Metazoa > Arthropoda > Insecta > Coleoptera > Bostrichidae > Rhyzopertha > Rhyzopertha dominica. Next base: position 34,117,433 of record QCXZ01000138.1, read on the forward strand.
AAAATGCTATGTCGATAAACTAAAGCGTAAAATTGAAATACTTATAGGTTATTTGCAAAAATTCTGAAACATTTCGTGACAGATAACTTAATGTATTTCAAAATATTTGACCAACGCCATAATTGCACTTAAATTATTCGCCGAAGCTTTCACATGCTTTCAAACAGCTTGACGAATGACATGTTTTTTGCGCACAGTCATTAAATATACCTAGCGCAATCTAAAAACTTAAGTAAATACTTACCAGGATATCGATCAAGTAAAGATTCCATTCCCCATTTATTTAACAAATTGCTACAAAATCGTCCATGCACTGACAATGCGTTATATTTTCAAAAAAATGTTAAATTAAACGTACCTTCCGATTTTTTTCCTATACGAACAAAATCTTCATCAACAAACAAATACCTAAAACTAATGGCGTCGTTATGTTTTGAACCGCGTTTCAACAACACGATATTGTCGACAGAGTTGTCAGATACGTTGGAAGTATTTCTCGTACCGATCACGATAAAATACTCGCACACAGGGCTGCCTTCTCATACGTCCGTTTTTTTAGTCGCCGTAATTACTAAACTAAACCCTATCACTGACACTTTTCATTCATTAAGATATTAATACTTTTAATTTTGAGACAGTAGGTGGCCAAATAACCTTCATATCTGCACGGGGCTATATAGCTTATATGTACGAGATTTCTCGTACGCTTGACAACCTTGCACCGACTAATCTATTTAGTCCAATGAAAAATACTGCTCAAATCACGTGAACTTCTCCCAGATCGGAACACGAATTTCAATTGCCTCCAAACTAAGGGAAGTGTTGCATATACCACAATTGTGATTAGCTCTAATAATTGTTTGACTAAACACAGCTAAATATTGTAGGTGCCACTATGTTAATGTATTAATTAAACTAACATTATTTTTTAAATTGGATCAGTAATTATAGCAGTGTTGATTTTAACAAGAGTATTTAAAACTCGGCAAACGACCGCAACAACAAAAATTTTGCGGTTACAACATATCAAAAATGCTAGTGGTTTTATATGTTGTGTCCTTACATCCAATCTCCGTTAAAAATTATTACAATGAAACTACAATAATTTTATTGTTAGGTTTACACTATCATTTTTCTCCGTGTACGTCTGACAATACTTAAATGACAAAAATTAAATACATAAAAAATTTAAGACTGATCCATTTCTCAATGAGGATTTTTTTATAATAATTAAGTCTTCTCCAAAGGAGAGGCTACTTTCAAAATGTAAGAACGCAAGGCTTTTGCAGCCAGAGTTAGATTGAAATTTATTCTTTTGGGGTTAGACCGCGTCTGATGTCGGAATAAGGTCGACGTTTCGCCCGCACCTGTAAGGGGCATCATTAGGACAGGAATAAGGAGTATGGAATATGATGCAGACTAAGGAAGAAAGAGGATGAAAACAATAGACATCGTTCTACCTAGCGCTACGAGGGGGGTGGGGATGTTTGGACGGCATAGGTGGGGATAGCTGTCGCGTGATTGGGTGCCAAGTGGTGGAGAGATGAAAACCGTCTTTCGCGGTTTAGATTATTGGGATATTTGGAAAATTTTATGGCTTCTATGAATTTTCTGGTTGTGAAAAAGGAGACTTTCGCTAGAACTGACACATTGTTCAACAAAATATTGTGACCGGTTTCATGCTGATGCTCAGCTACTGCTGAATGGGCGAAGAGACCTGATTTAATGCAGCGTTTATGTGCATTAAACCTGGTTTGAGTGGATCTACCTGTTTCGTCAATATATACGGCACCGCACGGTGCATGCTTTATTCTACCGGCAAATTTCTGGTACACCCATGGGTCCGTCGCCAGTAGTGGCAAACATATTCATGGAAGCTTTTGAACAAGTAGCTTTAAAGTCATCAGACCTGAAACCTAAAATCTGGCTTCGTTATGTCGACGACACTTTCATTATTTGGCCTCACGGACCCAACACCCTTACAACCTTCTTAGACTACCTTAATGCTCAACATTAATAGTAAACAATAATTCTCTACCATTTCTTGATGTCTTTGTCACTCTATCTACCGCAAAGCTACTCACACAGATCGGTTCTGTCCTAAATTCTCTTGTTAACCGCGCTGTATCAATTTCTGAACCGGACAAGCTTCGAAGTGAATTACAACACTTACGCATCAGTCATGCTAACAACGGTGATAGTAACTGTGAGATTGCAATTAATCGTCATCTTTACCCCAAATCCAAACTAACTCTCGAACCCTCAAATTATAGATCGACTGCCTTACTTCCCTATGTTCAAGGTGTCACAGACAGAATTGGCAAAATTCTTAAGAAAGAATTCATCCCTACTATCTTCCAGCCCTCTTCGAAAATGTCACAGATTTTTCCATCTCCGAAGGACAAAATAAATCATCTATCTTCTACAGTGTGTACCAAAATAATAAAGGCACACACATTTTCTCGATCGGATTATCCAACATGTCTGAAATTTTAGCACAACATGCCTTGTTTGTTATCCAAACAACCACTAGAGTTTCGTTTGGATCCATTAAGAAAAAAGTTTCCACCATTTTTTTTTGCAATTTTTCCTATTTTCAAGACGTACCAAAACCATAAAGGCACATTTAAAGGCGAATAGGAAGGCAGTTGCCCTCAGTGCCATCTACGCGGAACTCTGCGAGCTAGGCGGTCTATAACTCTGATAGACACCGGCCAGGTGCAGGTTCCTAGCGATGACTCCGGAGAGGCTCCCCGTATAGCATGATTTTATAAATGATCTGCCCTGGTCAGTTCGCTCTCACCCTGCGACTAGTTTCGCCCTGTTGGGGCGCATCAGGCAGGGGTAGAGAGCAAACTGACCATGGCAGACCGTCGCCTATAACCGCGGCGGGCGGACTGGTTTAAAGGAGCCCTCACTGCCATCATGCTATACGGGGAGCCTCCCCGGAGTCATCGCTAGGAACCTGCACTAGGCCGGTGTCTATCAGAGTTATAGACCGCCTAACTCGCAGAGTTCCGCGTAGATGGCACTGCGGGCAACTGCCCTCCTATTCTCCTTTAAACCAGTCCGCCCGCCGCGGTTATAGGCGACGGTCTGCCATGGTCAATTTGCTCTCTACCCCTGCCTGATGAGMCCCAACAGGGCGAAACTAGTCGCAGGGTGAGAGCGAACTGACCAGGGTAGATTATTTATAAAATCATGCTATACGGGGAGCCTCTCCGGAGTCATCGCTAGGAACATGCACTAGGCCGGTGTCTATCAGAGTTATAGACCGCTTAGTTTGAAGAGTTCCGCGTAGATGGCACAGAGGGAAACTGCCCTCCTATTCCCCTTTAAACCAGTCCGCCCGCCGCGGTTATAGGCGACGGTCTGCCATGGTCAGTTTGCTCTCTACCCCTGCCTGATGAGCCCCAACAGGGCGAAACTAGTCGTAGGGTGAGAGCGAACTGACCAGGGCAGATTATTTATAAAATAAAGGCACATGTGCAAAACGTAATTTATTTGACAATAACAAAACCAATAAACAAGTGATTAACTTAATACTTGAGACCATCAAGTATTAATATTTGATGGTCTTTCCTCCACTCTTTATCAACAAAGTGATGCGCTTCGGCATTGAATTGATGAGGTCGGTGAGCTGTTTGGCTTTCACCTGATTCCACGCCTCCTGAATGGCCACTTTGAGGTCGTTGGTGTTGTTGTATTGGCGGCAATAAACACCCTTCCTTTTAACCAATTCAAAGTGCTCGTCGTTTTTAAATTCGACACGTAATCAATTTAATTCTGACGGTGGTAAGTTTTGGGCCAGTTTTTCAAGACTGTTTTGCATAAATCTGGCCGAGTCGAGAAATCCAAGTTCTACGCTTTCATCCTGACTAACATGTATTTTCTTATAAATTGAAATGTACAGCTCTTTATGTAAGGGAATCAAGCGAATGGGTCCCTTAATATTGTTTAATGCTGTCACAAATAAATGACAATCATAACCTGACAGGTTATGAAGAAATATGGGAAAAATCTAGGTTTTCTGTATAATAAATTGCAATCACGATGAGACACCCCACGATAGACTTGAGAAATGCCAGTGCTTAAAGATGCAGTCTTCACCCAGAGGTTTTTCACAAATATGGCAAGTAGGACAAGTAGCATGGTAAATGTTTTGTTCTTCGATAAGAGGTTGCATTGGTTTTGGGTTTGAAAAATCTCGATATAAATTTTTGTCAAGTTGCGTACAAGTAAATAAATAAATTGATCTGGAGAATCTTGTTCTCTATACTCTCTCAAAATATTTTAAGCAGGAGTCATACAAACAAGTTACATAACATGAAAATGCACAAGGAMCATGWTTTTGTATGGTTCTCGTGGATGAAGKGTTTGGATTCGGTAAACAAGTGTCTACACTTTGTAAAATGAATTTAAAGTCGGCATCCACGCAAAAGCGAACTTCCATTTTTTTATATAATCATTAAAATATATAACTGATCACTGGGCTCTGTAATTCCCGTCATACAACGAATACAAATTTTGGAATATCTATAACTTATCCTGATTCCGAAAATGTAATAAAGAAGAATTACAAACGTAAAGTTGAACTGTAGTAGCCGTAACTTGTTTTGTAATCAAACGCGATAATTTTTTATCCAGACATAGTATACTCTTTCATCGCGTTGTAAAGTAAACTGATGTGTGTAGACGCGTTTCGTGATTTCAGAACAGTGATAAGGCCCTACAATCTGATCTCCTTCCAAACCAAATACATTTACACTTAGGTCATTGTTAAGCGATTCTAAAGATTTCACGTCGCTTACTTTTAAGGCAAATTGCCAAAATGTAGTGTGACGCCGTTGGCTAGCTTACTAATTTTACCACAAATATCGTCAACCATGTACAATGTTGTTCTATAATCATTTTTTAAACAGGATATAAAGCTGAAATTACAGCCCATTTAAAACAATAGGGATCGTTATTGTTAACGTTAATGTTAGTGTTTGAATTGAGCGTGATAACGGTATAAAACTGCCCCCTCTAAGAGGCTGATATCAGTTCTAAATGGTAAAGAGGTATTAAGCTCCATTAACTGTTTTTGAGTTCAAAATGTTCCATTTCTGTAAGAATCTGTCCACACATATCTTGGTATACCGCTCGTACCTGGTTTTCATCCTGAACTATTTTAATTTTTGTTTGAAAGGACTTTGTGCTTAATTCTTCGTTGCCATCCGTCATCCTCATGAATACTGCAAAAAGCTCAATATATTCAGTTTGTATGCTTTATATTTTCGCAGTTGTTTTATTAATTCGGAAGCTGCAGTTTCTTCGATCGACTCTAGCAACTTTACGCAGTCCAAATTCGAAATATCGTTGTTTTCGATCAGTAGCGTCTCAATAATTTCTTGAAAACTGATTTTTATAACCTGCATACCATCGCAATTTCAGTTCCTTCGGTGGCGTTGTTAGGTAGGTTATATTGTGTGGAGTCGTCACGACAATCGCGAATAATCACTATTTTGCGCTTGGTGTTTTGTTGGGATTCTGAGCGAATCAAAAAAATCTCATCATCTAAACAATTGTTTTCTTTGACAAAGCTCAATTGGGTACTGCTTCTCCTTCCGAAACCGCCAGCATTTTTAAATATTTATTTTCTTGAAGACTCCAAGCATTTCAAAATCGAACCCCATCGAGTAGCTACAGGTAATTTCAAGGAATATACTGTACCCCGTTTTTTTTGTAGTGTTTTATTAGATGACGCCAACAGTAAATGTGAACTAGTAATTTCTTTGACGATCTGTTTGCTGCTCGACTCGATGTCTCGCAGTGACAGGCATTCATAGTATTTACAATAAGAGGATTTAAGCAGTGAGCAATGCAATCGTACAGTACTAATACGAATGTCCTAGCTCTAACCCCGAATGTTGCATTGTCTGTTACAAGTCCTATAATTTTATCTTGACCCACTTCATTAATAACTGATCTTATTTGATCAGCAATGTATTCTCCCGTATGACGTTCACCGGATGTCGTATACGTCGCATAGAGGTGAGGTGATTGTCATAATCATATTTAAAACGGTCACATTCCTGAGGTAAATATTTATAAATCGTTGGAATGAGATATTTAAAAAAGTGAATAAAATACTAACCGAACATTTTACTAGCCATCGTATTGCATGCCCAGGGCAAAGAATAAATATTAACATAAGTATTGTGTTTGTGATTTACATTTTGCCATTAATAAATAATTTATTCTATTTAGTCGTCAATGTTCACTCACCCACTGTCGTTCACCTAAAACAATGAGGGCTCACGTATTGAACCGCATAAAACAGCTGCATATGTAACACGATGTATGAAAATAAATGATTGGAAATGAACCGAAAACGAAATTGATACTGGATAAGCGGGTCTGTAGTGGAGTTTATGTAAAAAGTTAATTGAAATGTTCAAATTTGGACATAATTTGACCTTTACAAATTTAAATGAAAAAAGTAAAAATTAAATGTGACTAAAGAGCAAACAATGACGACTACAAAAAGAGATTGTGGATGTACTGAAAATTTAAAAACGTTAATAAAATTCAAAGATATTGACATGCCATCTCTATTACTTGAATTTTCAAATTAGTACGGCTAGTGACTCTAGAAAGGGCAGTGTTTTAAGGTAAACGCCCACTTTTGTGAATGTTTGGCCTTAATTTTTGTGCGCAGTCATCGAGAAAGCGAGTTTGATTGGAAATTGTATGCGTGTCATTGGATAGGGTACATCCTCCTCTGTTTTTAATTTAAATTTATGCAAAATAACCTTCTGACCTTCAAATTTACCACTGTGCTTCTAAAATTAAAATATTATATTTCATTTCTTTTACGACTAAACGTATACCGTTGCACAAATTTAACTTAGTATTAACGTTACGTAGCAGCCTCACAATTGTCCGGACTTTCAACTGCAGCAGCAGATGGCAAACTCTGCAGAACTAAACTGTTTATAAATTCAGAAGACAGTTACGATGCGTCTTGGTCACACGACATTCTATCTTCCCCGGGAATTTTTTCACTTAAAATTTTGTTATTGATTTCGATGGCTTCTTCGTTACGCATGCATAAAATGGCGACGTCGTAATAAATGGATATGTTATCGATGGTAGTCAAATTTTGATCAAAAGTGTCAATGATGCCTGTTAATAAAGCTGGAGGGATCGCCACGTAATCCTTCGGACCACCATCCAAAGCAAAGTTTACTTTTCCGCCGCCAACAGATTATTATTATTATTATTATTATTATTATTATTATTATTATTGTTTGAACGTTACACATTGCACATTTAAAAACAAATACCAAAAATTTACATTACACAAGTACAAATTTACACGTTTTACTGTCTAAAATCCTAGACGGGGTCGGGTATTCACTTAGTTCCACATTCCTTCGTGCAGTGTGTCTGCCAGGAGATCAGAAAGGACAGTTTAGAAGGTCATAAGTGTACATCATTTAGCCGCAACCAATGTCACGTTGTCCAAAGGTGCACCATAAGGAGACAGTCTACATTGCACCGCTTTTTATATATTTCATACTTTATAAACTCATAAGTTTGAGGTATGCGAAATAACAGCCAATTAGCAAACTCTACTTCCTCGGGGACAATACACATGTTTTGATTCAAATGTAAAAGTGAAACGTGGCTCCACAAATTGAAATATCTAGCGCACTGTTCGGTGGCGTCAACTGGACTACCGTGTTTGATGACTGGCAAGCACTGACGGAAATCCACACCAAAAACAATAATTTTGTCGCCGAACGGCATATTGTTAGCCGTGAGCTCGGTTAATTAGTCGTAAACGACTTGCAAGACATACTTCGAACTCATAGAAACTTCGTCCCATATAATTATTGAACTGTTTATAATTTTGCGAAACTTCTTTCTCTACGATTGTCTAAAATGAACACCGAAGTTTCATGCAATTGGAGCAGTACCATGAACGTTGAATGCACAGTGGCGCCATTCGGTAACAAACTCGCTGCGATTCCCGATGCGGCCATGCACAAATATGACCAAGTTGCGGCTTTGTGCGCTGGCGGATATCAGCTCGAAAAGATATGATTTTCCCGTACCGCCAGGACCGTCGACCATGTAGAGCGTGTGATCGTTCCGCTTTTCAAAACTATTAATGATCGCGTAAAATAAAGCTTTCTGCTCTGCGTTACAACTGTTTAATTTATCTGAATAATTAGGATCTAGCGGAGATGCAATCTGCTCTTCATCGTCGATCATAACATGCTCCATAGGTACGGGTAGATCTACAGCTTGATTGTTTGTGCCCAGAGTACGTCAAATTTTGTCTATGCGACTTAATGCCACTTCAAGAGCCCTGTCTGAAGTGTAATGTTTATGTAAGAAATCCAAAGACAGGTCTTTGAATTTTCCCCACAAATCAAGAGGATTAGTGGGTTGGACAAAAACGCAGCGAAGCAAAAGTTTCGTAGCTGATACAGTACCGCGCTTGAGCTTGTTTCACGCAATGCAGCTTCGTGTAAGGTGGCGTACACTTTGCCGTTAACCGTGCGGACATCTTCGAAACTAGTTTTACCATGAGCGTGAAGCAAACAAAGAATGAGGTGAAATCTTTCATCATCGCTTGGTGAAATTGCGTACATTCGTACAATATTAAACTTATTTTTATGCGCGTGCCAAGCTAATTTTTTTCTATCCCGCGTGTAATGCTCTGGAATTTCATAATATGCGTATTGTTGAGCTACTTGTGATGTTTTATTTAAATCAAAGCAACCGGTTAACATCGTGGGTTTGTCGGCTGTTTACACGGCTTGTTCTTCCTCTACCTTCTAGAAGTAAATTACCTGTTAGTTGGGCAAGTGTACGCATTCATTAAACATTTATAAACATACAAATARATATACTTGACTGACTTTATTGATKAACATATTTTGACGTTAATATGTCATCTGTATCGTAGAAGTAAATTTCTATTGTAAGGAACGATTCAACAATTATCCACGATGACATCTCTACCGTCGCGTTTAGTTACAATATGAATATTATTATATGGTCTTTTGTGGACTGGATAGGCGTTAACATTTAAAATAGTTTCCTCGCTGAAGGCTTTAGGAAACCTTCTTTCGCACTTGCTCGGATCGTCCTTTCTGCATTGTAACTTTATTGTAAAGTCACACAGTTTTTTTTGAAAGCCTTGACAGCACCTAAAATATGTTTGTTTGTAATTTGATTAATCGAATCTTCTAATTTTAACTGAAATATTCTATTAACAACGTCAGGTCAGTCGATGTAAGTTTCTCCTTTTATTAAATTTCCTTTGTCTTCATCCCAACCGGGATTGGCCGTAAAAGTGGGAAAAATGTCTGGCCTTATTTCTGGACTATGCTCATGGCATCAAAGTAAGGCTCCGTATACATGCGCTGCGAATATCTATGTCTACTTGGAAGAATGACTGCTTTTCCAGGAGGTAGATTTAGATCGTCTACGCCACCTTTCACGTAAATGCATAAACCTTTATATAGATCCGCTCGCAATTTGCTTTGAATATTTTGTATCAAGCGTAAATCATTCGCTTAGATTTTCAAAGCGGAAAGATAACGGGGTATATAAAAGCATCGATGTTGGGCGATAAAATATTTAATCGTTTATAGTTAATGTTGCCATCATTGCATTTGGGGTAAAAAACCATATCACGATGAAAAGGCGGCCTCCCATCTACGCTCTCGAAAACCATCGTCACTTCAGTTTGTAGGGCGGCGTTGTTATATCGCTACCTTTGCGCTTGTTTGTTGGGATTCCGAGCAAGTTGGTTTTCGTAAATTTCACTTAATATTAAAAGTAACTGAACAAACGTTTGAACGCACGTACGTATTGAACTGTTTAAAACATGATCTAAATAATTTAAAGTAGGGTATTTTGAACGAGCTGAACCAATGTGCATATTAGACTGTGTGAGTATGTGTAATTCGCTATCGCGATCAAAAAATTGGGGCAAAATTTTTTTTTTACATGTGAAATATGATATTATGACTGGATTTGCATGTTGATAAATAGTATTAGCGAGTTTATTAGATGTTTTATTACTAAAGGAATCATTTCTACTCAGGCTAAAAATGATTAAATACTACAATTATTGAAAAAGAACACTTTTCAAGCGGTTTATTAAGTTTTTCTTTAACTCGTTTCTTATTGACTAAATGTGACTTATTTAATGAGATAACTTTTCCACTTTCTCTGTATATGACATAGAAACAGGAATTCGTTTAAATATTACTTACCCTCACTTTTAAACAAAAAAAAACTCACTTTACACGTACACAAACACACATCACTTTTTCGAGCTGAAATGGTAAGACGATAATAGAAAAAGAAACACATGTATACTTAAAATACTTTCTATATTTAATTTAAAAAATACAGTTTAATAATGCGGGGGGTGTTTATATTGGAATGGATAATATTCTGCAACAAAAAGAAAAACATGCTATAAGTATTAATAAAAATTATATATAAAAACTCTCACCTCTGTCTTATGGCCGACCTGCCATCACCCCCAGCGACCCTGCATAAGGCGGCTGGGGGTAGTATACTGGCCAGAGGGGAGGTTGAATCTGGAATGGCGGCGGCGGTGGCAGCATCTGGATTGGCGGCGGCGGCGGCATTTGCATAGGCAAACCGATAAACCCATCTAATGGAAAGAAAGAAAAGTATGAAATTAGGTTTTATCTAAAAAAAATAAGAAGGAATGACAGTGACTTACGGTTTACCGGATAGCAGCCTCCCTGAAGCCACGGCATATACATGTTATCAGCGTCTAATGAGGGGAAAAAAGAAAAATGGAATTATTCTATAACCCTCATCTACATCAAAAGAAATAAAAATTAAAAAAAATATAACAAGAGCAAATGCGATGACTTAATGAAAACCGGTGTCCTCTGTCCTGCATTCAGGTCCACCGTGTCGTTATCATTTAAAAGACCGGGCTGTTCTGAAATTGTAACAAATAGAAAATTAAAACTTGCTAAACAGTGGTTTTTTTAAAATAAACTCACCTATATCGGCATCAGCCGGAATATCGTCGTCGTCATCGGAGAGGGCGATGACTAGAGACCTCTCCGATAACGGCGGGGTTGGCGGTCCAGGCTGTACGACTTCAATATTTTCTTCAGGATGAACTTCGATTTCGAGCTCACCATCCTCGAAGCGGTCAGCTCGAAAGAGCTCATCCCGTACGGCTTCAGCCAACATATTGAAGCCGTCCGTCCTTATTCTGGACGACCTACACAGTGGACAAAGAACATCCCGGTTTTGTACCTCTTCCCGTCCTAGCAGTACATCTGCACAATCTCCGCAGATGCTATGCCCCAGCCCGCAAGCCACTATCCGCACCAGGGGTGCGAAGGCGGTAAGGCATATGGGGCACTCTAGCACCCGGGTCATCACGTTCAGCAAAGCCATGGTTTTCAGGTAGCTGTAAACAAATTAAAACAAAAAGTTGTAGAAATTATCCAAGCTTTAAAAACTACAGTTAACTTACACATTATACAGGCGAGCTGTGTAGTTTCTTAGCGGGCGAGCTGCTTCCATTTTTGCTATGTTGTTGAATAATATAACAATAATGCCATATTTCGTATTCATTTTGTTTTTATAAAATCGGTAATCCCTTCCAAAGAGGGGATGTTACTATGATCATTTCACAGGGTGTGTCCGAAAATGGTAAAATCCAATCACCTACACGCCTGAACGACCATAAAATCAAAACTTTTTTTATAACAAGGGCCTTATTCGATGTTGTAAATAAAAGGCAGGTGAGACGTGTACTGGGTGTTGTATATGACTACGTAGGCAGGAAAAGTGATTCTAGAGTGGGACTTTGTTAAAATTTCTTGGCATCACATAATTATTAAATCACCGTCAAACAATTTAGAGATCACGTATATCATCGAACGCAAAGAAAATATCGAATAAATGTTATTCAGGGGCCGCACTCTTACTTAACACATACGCACGCGCATAACACATACACACACAAGATGTCTATTTTCATACTTACACTATCATTAGATGACTACGTTAGTAGTATTACTATGTCTTTTCAAAAACACAATTTTTTTGCGAGAAGCACACATGCAACACACATGCAATTATATAGGAAGCACGCGAAGCCGATGCTTCCGATTCAAATGGGGTTATTAACCTAAGGTGTATCTCGCACTGGGTGAAGGTGAACGGAAACCAGATTCTCGTTTAAGGTGTAAATTTATTTCAGGTAATGCGTTACATGATCAGATTAGATACTGTGTGTGTTTATAATGCGGCGTGTGTGGGTTCCGGTGCCCGAAAATCCTTGACCCATGCTTAGCAGACGTTCAACCTACAGATTCTCCTTGACCGGTTTCTCACCTTTCAATTAAAATGGATCCTAAATTAGAAATAAACCGAATAATGAATTCTATTTTATAAAGAAATATGCTGTCTTACCTGAAGTATGCGTTGAGCTGACAAAAGTTTTCGATTAAACACGGATTTCGCAAAATATGTTATAGTAGGTACTAAACAAATGAAGAATAGTAAACAAAAGAAACAGACTATAYCGATTTTTAAATAAACTTCTGTAGAATTAGGTGGTGAAGTGTTGGTGTTTTGAGTAAACAGTGAATTGTTAAATTCACGTTTGGAATTATTTATAAAGGTTTCATTTAAAACAGTCTTCCATTGACTCTCACCAAAGCTTTTGTTAGGAAACACTAATCTAATTTTGTATTTAAGAATCAGATTGTTTGTGTTGGATATGTTTGAAACTTGAAAAATCGCTAAACCATCCTGAATTGAYGGTTTTAAAGATATCCAGTTATCTGGAAATGTATCGTTGGTTTCATTAAAACACACAAAGCTTTGGGCTACGTTATTTACACCATGATGAACAATAAATGTGTTCTTGAATAGGACGGCAAAAATTAATAGACTTGTGTTTAGTAAAGCCATTTTCAGCAGACTGAGGTATAAGAATGTGTGTACGTATATTTATGAAACGAAAGAAAACAACATATAGTTATAACTAGTTTTATTTCTTTTAAACATTATTTTGAAATAGACATTGTATAAGTTTGTTTTACAGATCTTACATCAATATAGGCTGGCATGACTGGCTCAGGTTCGTCAGAAATTTCGCCATTGGTTAAAATTCGGTGAGATCCAAAATCGCGATATTCATAGCAGGAAATTTGTAGTTTACGGTCTTCGTAGTATGCTTCATAGGTACAGCGAATTGGCACTGTGACATCATTCTCATATTCGAGCTTGAAATGTCTATAAAATGGATATTCACTCTCAAAGATTCCTGCAATCTCTAATTCCTTCATTATTAGATTTTGCCGAAAATCTTCTATGGTTTCTTCAACAGTTAATAATCTCGGTTCGCTGTCTCTATACGCAAGCTTTTCTGTTTCCGAGTCTGTCCTCGATGTACGAAACGATTGATTAGATAGAGTAATAGTTGAATCAAACGTACTTGTAGTTTCTAACAAAGGTGTCGAAGTAGTTTCAGTCGTTGTTGAAAATTCATCAATCTCTTCTGATGATGTAGACTGTACGATGAGATTTTCAGGTTGTGGTAGAGCACTCGAATTGAATTCAGGTAAAATCGGGCTAACACTTAACAATTTAAATGTTAAGTTCACCTGAACACTTTCCTTGCTCGGTAGATTCACCATGAACTTCATTCTGGCTATTTTGTTACCATCTAGATTTACTGTTTGCGTAAATGGGGCCGACAGCACCCCTTGCATTACCAAAGATATGAAAAATAGCGGTGCAAACTTAAGCAACATGGTTAATTGCGTCTTGTATTGTTCGCAACCCGGACGTAACTGATTTGAATTATATTTACATGATCTCGATGTTTCAAATTTAGGTTAAATTTTGTGCGCACGTCACGCTTATTACTTATTATTATAATTAGATAGAAGAAGCCGTTGACCAGCCGAGGTCGAGGTTATCAGCATGTGTTTGAAACAGACGTTTTATCTTTCTTAAAACGAACTCAGATATGAACTCCCATGACCTAAACGGTTAATGCCCTAGATTAAGAACAAGGTTATTTTAGAAATGAAACCTCTCTTAAGGGAAATGCTTACATATTTACCAAAACAGGATTCGATGACCATGACAGGTTATTACCCTTTGAATGTTATTGTGAACGAGTTTAAGCCGAAAGATCTGCTTTCTTTATCCAAGAGTTGTGTTCATTAGAAAAACCTAGCCATTTAACATACAGACTGTCGCCTTTTTTTCGTAATATCTTTTGAATAAGATACGTATTAGGAAATTTGGCTTTTAGCAACTCTTGTTCATAAAAACTCCCTCTAATAATATGTCCTTGATAATCTTTTAATATGTAAGTAACAGGATCTGTAATCTGAATTTTATGAATTTCAAAAACTTCCGTTGTCCAGTTTGGAGTGTAACCTTTCTCAAACATATGTCTGTATTTACTTATACGAACCTTGTCGCCAACCTGAAATTTTGGCTTCCGAAATGTTTTTATTTTATTATTATTATTATTATTATATACAGTTTGTAGCAGTTTCTTTTCATTCTGTGTATTTACATTAATGGGTTTCATTTTAATGGTTCTATGTACGGTATTATTATATTTATCAATAAGGAATTGTAAGTTGTTTATCCATTTATAATTTCCATTCAGGCTAAATAGCTTCCACATCCAATTCTTCAGAGTTCTATTAAATCTTTCAATAATTGATGCTTTCAAACTGCTGTATGTTGAAAAATGATTAATTTTGTATCTGTTCATCAGATTTTTAGAAAAGGTATTATAAAATTCTTTACCTAAATCGGTTTGTAAATTTATAGGTGATTGATTAATTAAAATCTTCTCCATTGCTTTGGATACATCGGACCCGGACTTGCTTTTTATAGGTATACCCCAAGCGAATTTTGAAAATGCATCAATAACTGTTAATAAATATCGAAACCCTCGATTATCATTTTTATACGCAATCATTTCAACCAGATCGGCTTGCCATATATCATTAATACCTTTTATTATTACTTTACGACGTTTAAAATTTTTTCTTGCTGACGTATGTAATTCATTTACTAAATGTTCCTTACTCATCTCGCGTTAGAAAGGTAAATAAGTATAAACATTGAATATCTTGGATTTTATGAATTTTTTAACTTTTTACTAGTCTGTTTAGGTGTAATTGAAGAACTACTCAACTTAGAGGCGGAAACCTCCTTTTGAATAGTACTTTCACTACTATCATGCTGTTGCTGATTCTTAATTTTCTGTATTTTATGGATGAGATTATTCACTTTTTCATCTAACTTTTGAATTGCAATGCGCATTTCCTTTCTCAGGTCGTCAACATAATCCTTATTTGCTGCGTCATTAATATCTGTAGGTTTATTTAAATTACAAATACGCTTGCCTTGAACATCAATATGTCCGGATGATGTTAAAACATAACCCACAGTACGTGGAATCTGAAAAGGAAGTCTGCGATTTTCAGAGTCCAGTGATCGACCAAACTTGTCAATACCCATTTTATAAATGATATAAAACTATCCAGCTACATAATTTATACAATAACGTTAGCTTCTCTTAGTTCTTCTAATATAGAAATAATTTCGTTGACGTGATTGGAATTTCCGGCTTCGGTTGACGCTAACAAAAGTTTGAGTGTGTTAACTAACTCATTGAGATCGTTCCAATAAATACAATCAATTTTATTATCAGAATAATTCATTAATCCGCTTCCGCTAGGTGGTGGTCTCTTCCTTTCTAAAAGATCCACAATTAACTTATATTTACGACTTTTACTTCCTGCGTACTGTTTAGTTTTATCATATCGTCGGTGTAGAACACCGCTAGATTTAATAATTTTTAAGTAAACATTAACGTCATCTTCATCATATACTGAACTCGATGGTTCCTTTGAGAACAGTAATTCCTGTAAGCCTGGTGTTAGAGGAAATTCGTTACCGTCGATCATAAGATTATTGTTTAAAACTGCAAACGTGGATTT
The DNA here is from genome assembly GCA_025024175.1 of Rhyzopertha dominica. Taxonomy (NCBI): domain Eukaryota; kingdom Metazoa; phylum Arthropoda; class Insecta; order Coleoptera; family Bostrichidae; genus Rhyzopertha; species Rhyzopertha dominica. The sequence goes on from QCXZ01000138.1 coordinate 34,133,488, forward strand.
ACCAATTTTCCATTCATTTTCATCAAAATTGTAATGAGGACCGTATTTAGAGTCATAATTAGGACTTAATTTTACAGAGCCCATAAATTTATTTGTTGAAAAAGTTAGCAAATCAGTAAATGAATCTAATGGTTTTTTAATACCCTCGACTTCGGATGTACTAGCCATAGATGGTGACATAGCTGAATCAATGTACTGAGGAAAATTATCCCTGAGAGACTGTTCTGCCTCTATATCAGATTGTTCATTTTTCTCTTTCTTAAGCTTCGCTGAGAATAAATCAGGTAAATTTGTGATTTGTTCAGGTATGTCGGACAATTTCTTTAGAGGATCTGTCATAGGATTAAACAACTTTTCCAGATCGGCTTGATTTTCCAGTGTGTTTTCCTTTAATGCTCTATACTTTTTACGAATAATTTCTCTCGTTTTGATAAGTTTATTAACCGTCTCTGTTCATGTCTATTTTTTTTACTGTCTATATAGTTATATTAACAGCTGTTGTGAAAATGAACAGCTTCTTATATCATCAGATGTGATCAGCTTAGTACCAGGTAGTTAGGAGCTGATAGAACAGCTGATATCAACAGAAAATAGCTCTTAACAACAACAAAACAGCTCCTGATCACTGTTGTCAACAACAACAGAACAGCTTGTAACTTGAAGAGATACTGATCAATAAACTAATCTTCTTTGTAATTTATATAATTATGAATGTATCAAAATTTTTTCGATAACGACCTTGTTCTATTGAACAGTCCTTGACGATAAGTAAAAATCCATACTTTTGCTTCCAACATTCGTTACACATTTCGCTAAATTTTTCAAAATTCATATCGCCAATAACGTGGTCATTATATATATGTTTCATATTAGTTCTATCCTGTACAAAACACAGCACCGCATTGCAATTATCTCTGATTAATTGTTTCGGAACTCGACTACAGGTCTGCGCTAAATAAAAACTATCTATACTTTTATGTCTACCCATACAAAAGAATTCTCGTATGTGGTTTTGTTTTTGAGTAATTACGTCGTCAAAAACAAAAACAGAGTTAGGTCTTGCATCGTCTGGAGAAGGTACTGTATCATTATCAGAAAACGTATAATAGCCTATGTCACTTACTCCTTCAAGTAATTGTTTAAGATACTCGTACTTTGGTTGGTACAATGATTTCGAAAATATATATACGTTTTCAAACTTTAACCCGTTTGGATGTTCCAGTAAACTAATCACTACATTCGTTTTTCCACAATTCGAAGGTCCTGCAATTAGGGCTCGTATATTATTAGGTAAGAGTGTACCATGTTTATTTTTAATAGGAGGTTCGACATCAAGTTTTAAATCAATATTTGATATCGGTAATGTTTCGTGTTGTTTAAGAAAACGCATTTTATATACTGATTCAGAAATAAATAGTAGAACATATTTAAAGGGGTTTCAGTAGCTCGGACACGCATGTGTAGTTAACATCGATATCTGTATAAAATGATAAAGTTTCATAGACCTTCCGTTAATCGGCGATTTACCGCGAAAGGTGGCGGACTGTTTAACAATTTAATTTCTTCTCTTCCATTTCCTATTCATCTTTTAAACAGTAATTATTGTGGTCCTGGTACGCCTTTAAAAGAACATCTTGCAAATAATATTCAACCTACAAACCCTCTGGATCAAGCTTGCAAAGAACACGATAWTTTTTATTCTAAATTTAAAGACACAAAGACTAGAAACCAAGCCGATCTGCGTCTTGCTGAACAGGCCTGGCAAAGAGTAAAAGCAAGGGATTCCTCTTTTGGTGAAAAGGCTAATTCTTGGATAGTAACAACCGCTATGAAAGCTAAGGCAAAACTAGGAATGGGTATGAAACCGGCTAAGGTTAAAGGAAAGCGGTGTCGGAAGAAGGATAAGAAGCAAAACACATTACGATCTGTGATAAAGAAGACTAAAGCGGTAATACAATCGAAAAAACCAGGCAATTTGCAAGATGCTATTCGACTAGCTTTAGAGGAAGCGAGAAAGAACGTTATAGGTAAACGAGTTAAACTTCCGCTTACAAGAGTGATACGTATTCCTTGGACAGGCGGAGCATTACCTTTTCTGTTACCATTATTCGCTTCACTCAGCGCACTTGGAGGGTTAGCCACCGGGACTTCATCCATAGTAAAAGCAATCAATGATGCTAAAAATGCTCGTAAACAACTTTCAGAGAGTGAAAGACATAATAAGACCATGGAATCAATCGCAATTGGAAAAGGTCTATACCTTAAACCATACAAAAAAGGTTTGGGTCTTTTTTTAAGTCCCAAGAAAGGATCTTCTTTAAAGTCAAAAAACTTTTAAAATCCCTGCCCAACAGAGCTCTCAACGAATTTGATTTACATAAATTTACCGCAGCGCTTCCCAACTTTAGAGGTGTTTTTATGTTAGATGAACTGCCCAAAAGACTACGTTGTAAGGAAAGCGGTATTGTTAACCTAAATAGATCATTCCAACCAGGAAGTCATTGGGTCGCCTACTTCGTTAATAAAGACAAGAAACAGATACTATATTTTGATCGTTATGGGAACTTGCGTCCTCCAAAAGAGATTGTAAAATATCTTGGATCTAATATTCAGTACAATTACGATAGATATCAAAAAGATAACTCTGTAATATGCGGACATTTATGTTTAAAGTTTTTGTATGAGTGCTCATATAAAGCAGGAGACTTGTAACAAAAATCACTTAGTTTAACTAGAACCATCGACATGTCAAGAATTCTGAGCTTTTCCGGAAATAATTCTACATTAACATCAGAATACTTTCCTCCCATTGAATTACCTACTTCATACGAATGTGGATTAGTGAGTTTATATTGCTATAATTCGGTACCGAATGTAGATAAAAACAATAATCTATTCCACGTTGGCGATCAAATTATTGAATTGCCGGAAGGTTCTTACGAAATTAATGATATAATTGAATATATCACAAGTGTTTTGAAAGAAAGAAATAGTGAAATTATAGTTTTAATAAAAGCCAATTGTAACACTCTTCATGTAGAGGTAAAATCGTCTCATCCTGTATACTTTAATAAAAATCGAACAATAGGAGCTTTGCTAGGATTTAGTAAGCGTGTAATAGAAGCTAATAAAACTGTATTTTCTGACATGAACGTAAATATTAATAAAATTAATTCTTTCCGTGTTGAATGTAATATAATTACCGGATCTTACATGAATGATAAGCCCGTTCACACAATTCATGAATTTTCTCCAGATGTATTACCAGGTTATAAAATAAATGAAGTTCCTAAGAACGTTATTTATTTACCTGTAAACGTAAGAACCATAACATCAGTTATCATTAAATTAGTTGATGAAGATGGTACCGATATTAATTTTAGAAACGAAACTATTACAATAACGTTACACTTGCGACCTTCTGGATAAATCTGTATTATATAAAGACTAATACATCAACTAACACTTCAGTATCTTAGGAGTCTTTGTTAACGATAGCAACAGAGAAAATGTTAGTTTTTAGTAACAATAAAATCCGTTCAGATAAATGTACATCTTCCTTAATTAAAACGGTTAGTTCGCCGTGCGGTCTTAAGCAGTCAACACCAAAAACAAAGCGATCCTCTACACGTTTAACAAAAGAAAACAAACAGTTTCTAAAATCGTTAGGACTCACGCTGAGAAATGAGTGAATTACTCGATATAACAGATTTTCCTCGTTTTGACGAAACGGTATCAAAAAAACAATATCATACTTACTCTCCGTTTATAGAATCATTTAGTCCAAATGATACCATACAAATATGTGTACATCAAGATTTGATTCTGCTTCCTTCGGAAAGCTTTCTCTACGTGGAGGGAACGTTAACCGATGAAACTAATAATGCAGTCGATACGATAAAACTTACGAATAACTGTGTAGGATTCATGTTTGAAGAGATTCGATATGAGTTGAATTCAATTGAAATAGATCGTACGAAGAATGTAGGTATTTCTACATGCTTAAAAAATTACATCTCGCTAAATTCTCATGAAAGCACATCGCTCACTAATGCCGGCTGGAAAGCAGACGGTGACAGAGTTATAAAAACGTCAAACGGTCATTTTAACTTTTGTATACCTTTAAACAGACTATTAGGTTTTGCTGAAGATTACAAGAAGATAATTCCCAATGCAAAACATGAGTTGATTCTAATTAGAGCTAAATCGAACGATAATTCCGTTAAAACAAGTCTTGCAAAATATAAGTTTAACATAAAGAAAATAAACTGGAAAGTACCTCACATCACACTCAGTGATGCAGAACGACTTAAGCTATACCAAACTACACAGAGTTCCCGTCCTTTACAAATTAGCTTCCGAAGCTGGGATCTCTATCATTATCCTAATGTACCTGTATCTACACAAAATATTTGGAGAGTAAAAACATCTAATCAACTAGAAAAACCTAGATTTGTAATTTTTGCCTTACAAACAAATAAATTAAACAATCTTAATGCTAATCCGAGTGAATTCAGCACATGTAATCTAAATGATGTAAAAGTATACTTAAATTCAGAGGTTTACCCATATGATAATTTACACATATCGTTTAACGAAGATCGCTTTGCTTTGCTATATCATCTTTACATTACCTTTCAAGAAGCTTACTATGGAAGAAATTCCTGCCCTTTGCTAAATCCTACCGAGTTCAAAGAAATTGCTCCGATCGCAGTTATAGACTGTCGTTATCAAAACGAACAAATAAAAAACGGACCTATAGATGTTAAGATAGAGTTTGATACATCAGATGGCGGTATATTACCTAACACATCAGCATTTTGTTTATTATTACACCATCGTATTTTTGAGTACTCGCCTCTTAGCGGAGATGTTAGGAAGCTTGTGTAATAAAAACACGTACATCTGAAGATGGGGCTCACTTGAAATCAGTAAAGTGTTGGAGATTTTTGACTCAACAGCAATGGCAGTTTCAAAATACGTAGTGATTGATTTTCAAGGTTTGCGTGGTGTACGAAACGATTTCGTATATAAAGAAATTGCAGTCGTATACCCGTCTAACGATTTCAACATCTTTGCGATTAAGTCGCCGTATCCTGTATCACACATTTCTATGTTCGAGCATAAACAAAATAGTTGGCTTGCGAAACATCACCATGGATTGCTATGGGAACATGGAACAACCACCTTAGAAGCTGCAAGACGTTTCCTACAAGACACACTACCCAACGATACAACTGTATTTGTCAAAGGACTTGAAAAAATTAAATGGACTCAAGAGTTGTTAAATTCATCTCAATACTTTGTACGTAATTTAGAAGATTTAGGTTGTATCAGTTTAAATGATCTAAGACAATCTTTTAAATATGGTGTAATACCTAAGTGTAGGTCTCACTTTGGAATATGTGCTTTAGAAAATGCTTTTCTGTTAAAGAACTTTGTTGTGGATATATACAATAAAACTATTTGATGTTATTCAATTGTTATTTATTATATTCCCTTATTATTAATTCATATAAATATTTTTAACAACAACTAATAGTATCTCTGCGAGTAATATCCCAGAGATTCACCCATTGATTCTCCTAAAGGAGAATTCGGCTCGAAAGCCTGCGACTCTGGCTCATTCATGATAGCCAGCTCTTCATCAGTCAGCTCCGGCATTGGGGTCGGCGTCGGAGGTGGCGCCGTAGTCTTGGGCGATCTAGGCTGTGCGTTGTTCACTACTTCTAACTTATAAGCTTTCCCATGTTTTCCCCGATTAACAAGAAACAGCTTACCCGTCGCCAGTTCAGCCAGCTGCTTTTCGGACAACTTATTAAACCTTTCCGGAAGGTTTAATTTGCAAAGGTCGTCCAGCTCCACCACTACTCTGGGCCCGTACTTGGTTTCTGCCTTAAAACCATTGGTTATCCTGTACGTTCTGTTCTTCTCCATCGTTTCAAGGTTGAGCCAGGAGCAGGACCCCAGGAGGTTGAATTTTTCTATTATATTAGTCGCCTTACTGGTGTTTTTCGGTTTCTTCGTTGATCCCTCGGCTGAGGTAGCAGCAGCAACTGACTTCTTGGCGTCCATGATACACTTGTTGATGATATTGATGATAATATACAAACTTGTAAACTGTAGAATACTGATTATTTCGTAAAAATTTTTATCTTAAATACACAAAACGATATCCCTTCCTTATTTTTTCTTTGCACCCTCCCACCTAGATCTAACCACACACATACACACGTCAGCCAATTGGAAGCAAAATATAAAACTGAGGTACGAATAGGAAAATAGGTTATCCCTTCTACAACCAGTTAGAAACCTAGAAAAAAGCAGATTAACGAATCGAAATATATACGCTCCCTTCTTGCTGTTTTTATCCGCCAATTACACGTATGAAAGTTATTATCAGGGTTGGCTCTTGATTTTTCAGCCAATTAAACAAATGAAAGTCAATATCTGAGAACAACTCTTGTTTCAAAATCTTCCGTCTCTTTATATTTTCGATACATTTATATAAATCGCTCAAATGAATAGACTCAGTGTAGTACTAGTTATCGGTGTGGTATGCGGGCGAACGAACTCTAATTTCAAATCAAAATGTTACTTTGTGAACATTGTGGAAAGTCATTTAAACGGAACAACCTCCTTAATAGACATTTGCGCACGGTTCATTTAAATTTACAACGGGTTGTTTGTGATGTTTGTGGTAAATCGTTGTATAAAAATAATTTACAAAGACACAAGCTAACGCATACTAAACAACCATTACAAATCACAAAGCAAGTTAAATTAGAAAGCCCACAACTGTGTGAAATTTGCGGTACGGTTTTTCCATCAGGCGTTTKGCTGAAGAAACACAAAAGAACTCATGCAAGCGTGCAAGATCCTGAAACAGGTAAAAACATCTTTTTTTTTTAATTTTTGTTTGATTTTATTAGTCTTTTATATATATATACTCTTTAAAGAGTAGTTGCACCTACGTTTTTGAATAAAAGTAGTTTAGGGTCAATTTAATCCAATACTAATGTCAATTGGCTTAAAACGCCTTATGTACGAATAAGATGTTTTCGTATTAAATAAGGAAGTTTTGAGACCTGCATTTGTTGCATAAAAACACCTTAACTTCCATTAGAAAGTTGTGATATTTAAAATAATATTTAATTTAACACGCAATAATATAAAAACACGGTTTTACAATTTTTTTGTTTAATTAAATATTCAATACATTTTAAACAAAGAGAACTTCAATAACATAATTAGAGTCACTGGAATGAATTAACAATCAATATCCTGAGACAAGTCTGCAACTTCATTGGAAACCGGCAGTTCCTCCCAAAATTATCTCCGATTTTCAGGCATTAAAGGACATATTTTTTTTATAATATCCGACTTTCTCGACTTGGTGACACCTCTAAATTGTGATCGCACATTTGGTTCGGTGGGTTTTTTCAGATATTTTGCTGTCAGAAAATTTAACTCGGTGTATTGAGAATCGTATTCGTAGGAATACGATAAATTAAAACTGCCTCTTTCAAATTTTAATTTGACGATGTCACTAAGATATGGCCTTGGAGAATGCTTCTTAATTTTCATTAAAGAGCTGTGGTCTTTCCAATCTCTAAAGTCTCTTAGCTCCATTGACAGGACCTTTACATTTTTCACTTTGACTTGCTCGATGACACGTTCAAAATCATTAAAGTCGTAAACCTTCCCACCAGCTCCAGTTTTGAAGATGAACAATAAGAATTCAAGGATTGCTCCACCTGATGGTGGAAACTGTCGGCAGACATAAAAGAATGTCCCGGTTCAAAATAGTAAATTTCTAATACATTTGTAGCTATATCTGATGAGTTAATAATATGTGCCAAAAAAGAAAATAAAGTCCAATTCTTATTTTGCGCAGCACAATTGTCAAGCCAAATTTTAATAGACAAAACATCACGCTGGCTAAGCAAATACTTATGAAAAGCGCTGCAAAGCTCTTCCTTTTTACGTCCAGCCAATCCCTCGTGCCAAATTACAGCTGATGGGCTCAAGTTTTTTTGATGCTTTCCCACTGCCACAAAACTCTCGTTGAACGCAATTATTCTTTGGGTGAACAATACCTAAAAAAAAAGAAACATTATTTTCAAAACTAATTTTTTTTCGGAAATTTTAAATAATACCTGCTTAAATGTATCGATGCGCGGGAGCATTATTACTTTTTGTAGATCTGCGGAAACACATGTTTTCATTTGCGTCCATTCTGTAGACTCAGCGTCTTCTCTATATTTTTTCTTGCATCAGTGGCCTTTTTGATGTGAACATTCCACTTTTTGTACATATCACAATTACCTAAGTCTAGAGCGTTTCTAGTGTGACTTTTATCATGCTGTTCAAACACCTCACATTGTTCACATTCTTCATGGCCCAGCTTTGTGAACGAAATCTTCATTTGATCTCTAACAAAAGCTCTGTAGGTATAATAAGAACAATCAATATTTTTATACCTTTCTATAAAATCTTTATGCATTTGTGTAACAGTGATATCAGAGGGAAGATATTTCCGAAGTGGAGCATGCTCTCTACGGTAGTGAGACACGCACGGATGAAATGAATTAACATGTCTTTCTAGTAATCCTCGGTCAACACCTTTTCTGTTAGAATGCCTACCTCGATTATCATTTACTGTTATCGAAGTCGATGAGTTTTTGGAGGACATAGATGATTTGATGACTGTGTTATTATTTTTGGTATAACCAAGGGTCGTTAAAAAAATGTACGGCAGACGGAAATAAAACTCCCTTTTCCATCTCTAAGCAAAAAATTATTTGTATTGTTCCTTTTTAACTTGTCATTCTCAGATGGAACATCAGTGATGGTTCGTCGTTTTACAGTACTTTGTTCAATGCTTTGGTTCACAAACATATGTCTTTCTTTCCAGGATAAGTTCCAGTATTCTTTATTAAGCTGATGTCTTTTTTCCTCGCTTATTTTCGTGGAGCATTTTTTCTTACATGTATTTGTGCATGGAGACAACAAAGGATGGGAGTTTCGCAACTTGTCCTCCATTTTTTGTTTTTTAGCATTTCTTGATTCAGTACATCTTTTTCTTTTACGCAAATCTCCTTTTTTTGTATACAACAAAATTCTGGTTTCGTCTTGCTCTGTATCTCCTTCATTCTGGTTTTTTCCCACCTCTGGGTCTTTTTCGTTTTCTTCAGCACTTGCTTCATTTTCGTCTTTCCTGAAATCCACTGCAATTTCATGAAGTCTTCCTATATTTCTTTTGTCCTGAATTTCTACTATGTCTGCTTCGTGTTTGATTTCCTCTGTGACGGTTTTCTTTTTAATTTCTCCATCGATTACCCCTTTTTCATATTCATTTGTTTTTTTTGGATGACTTTCCAAAACAACTATCTCTTGATCATCACTCGGTACGGTTACATGTACATATTTCTTCTCTCCCAAGTTTTCTCCTAATGTCTCATCAACAATTTTTAAATCATGGACCACCTCTGTACATTTAAATAATTCTTCAAATTCTTCTTCTTTTAATGTTCTGCCTAAGTCTATAATACCGTTTTGAACAAAATGCATTTCATTTGTCTTTTCAGGCAAATTTCTTAAATTGTTATAATCATAAGATAAATTGTTATCCTCAATTCCGTCAGGATAAGCAACCATATTTTTTAAAGTCCAAATATTGTGTTTTTCGCTATTAGCAATATCAACATTCACAGGTTTCTCCACGGAAATATCAGTAGGAATTGTGTCTTTTTCATCACTGTTTTTTAATATGACATTACTATGAATAATAATTTTTGGATACTGTAGAATACTTTCATCGTTGTATAGTAATTGTTGTTGGGACACGCCGGTGTGATTTCTTTGTTGAACTACGTTTTCAGCAGTAGAAATAATATTACTACGAATTGGCATTGGTGGATTACCGTCATCAAAAATAATATCAGAAGTTTCAAAATTTTTAATGAAATCGAGATCTTTGCGATATCCTGATACATTCACATTATCAATATCTGCTGCAGCCAGTTTTGTCATTTCTAAGATTTTCTTGGCACGTGACATACTGTAAATAATATATGTAGATTTAAACCGTGGAAATCTTAAAAGATTACAGTCATAATTAATTAAATTATTGTTTAAACATACAATAAGGGTTGATTTTAATAGATTTTGTTTAAATTTTGATGTTATGGAAACATAATGGTCTTATTTGTAGGAAACCTTTAAAATCAGCTACTAGTAACACGACCATGACGCCGTGCAAATGATTCGTAAGAATAAAATTTATTTTGTTAACCTAAAACTGCAAGAAAACTGATAGCATGAAATACTTACCTGTATTAAATTCCTTATCGTTCACAAGTTTTAAATCCACAAATTAATAAACACATATAACAATTTTTATCAAAAGTTATTACATATTTGACATTAACCATAACAATGACACAACTACACATTAACACTCGTAGTCAAGCCGATTGCTCTGTTTTAAATCAAAAGCGCCTCAACTGCAGCACAAACACGATTAATACGCATGCGTCGTGAGATGAGGCGTTTTAAATTAACACGGTTCCAAACGCAGCGTTGAGTTGAGGCAACTTGTATCAAGTTGAGGTGTTTTTCGTTAAAATTTGTAGAAAGGGCACTTTTAAATAACATACCCGTCAGATTTACAGTTAAAGTAAAACTTTATTCGGTAACAATACCCAAACTAAGGCTAGATAGGGTGTTTTTGCTTCTCATTTAGGTGTAAAATAGCTTAATCTTTTGAATGGCACTTGTATCTCAATTTTAAAAAAAAATTGTAGTTAAGGCGTTTTTCCTTAACACGGCAGTATATATATATATATATATATATATATATATACATATATATAGGGAAGTCAATAATACAACTGGTTATATGCCAATACAAAATATTTTTATTATAAACTATGAAACAACAAACAAATTAGAATTCTAAATAGTTGAAACATATAATATAAAAGTTTAGAAAAGATTCTTATTTATTAAACTGGGGATTTTTATGCGGCCCCTTCTTAACTTCTCCACTTCTAAAAATTGTTTGACAATATCAGCATTTTCAATTGTTGATATATCATCCACTTGTGGATATACAAAAACCCCAGGTATTTTGTTGCTGTGTCTTAAAAATTTGCATACATATGTTTGACCATCTTGTACTTTCAATATCTTTGCGACATAATGTTTAACATTATTTTTTTTCTGTCAACATTTTGACTAAAACGTAGTCGTCAACAGTAAGTTTTTCACTCCAGTTGCGGTCGGCAACATTAATAATACTGCCATCATTTTCTGAATCATTGAAGCTTCTTTCTGTTTCCAAATCCGAAAATGTCTAAATCGTTATCAAAATCGGTGTCCATATTTAGGGTGACCTCGTCTATGTCGTTTTCTGACCATTTTCAAGTCGCCCCTAAAACAACACAAAAAATAAATTGATACGACACTGGCACGCGAGTTTGAGGTTACGTATTTATGCACAGATAACTACTAATTCAGAAAAAAAATACTACTATGCTATACTGTTAATTGGAAAAGCTGCAGAACACAAAGTATACAGGTGAACAAAAATACCGTTTATTTACCTTAATTTTCAACAATTTTCCTACGATCGCGAACGGCAACAAACGAACTACCGGACCCACTGCATATAGGTTCAAACTGTACCTAAATGGTTGGTGCTGCGGTAGATCTTTCAGTTCCATCCGGTGCGCGGCAACACTCATATTTTAATGTAGGCGCGCAAATTATTTAATTCGCCCCACGTTTTCAAGTCACCCCGTTTTACGGTACTGAAATGTAAGTGGAACATTTTTCTCTATGAATGTGTTCTGTTGAGAATCGTATACGTTACTAGGCCTAACTCCCACTGTGATTTCTTTGGGTGGTACATAGTCAAATTTTTCTAAAAATTTTGTACGTTTATATGAGCTGTCACAAGCAATCAACTCCAATTTTAGAAGCTCATAAATATTGCCTATATATTGAAATATTTCTCTAGATGCACAGTTAGAAAGCAATTTATTGAAAATATTGCTAATAAATTCGATTATTGATTGCATCAGTATTTGACATTGTGCATTTGGTAAATTCATTTGCAAGATTTGGATAACAAAAATGTGTACCGTGTTTTTAATATCATCTGTTATACCCCTAGGGTATTCCAAATTTTTGTATTTTTCTAAATTATCGATGTAATATTAGCAGGAAGTTAGGAAATGCTTACGACAGTCGTCGGAGCGGATGGACATAGCCCGCTACCGCCAAAACGCTAAATCGTCAGATCTAGCTGTTTTTAAGTAGGTCGGTCGACGTCCGCCGATTTGACGACGTCTTCAAAAATTTCGCGTTAACAAAAACTTCCCAACCGGAAAACCGAAGAGTCCTGGTTCATTCGCGGTCGCGCCAACATCAAAATTTTCATACAGTAGAGTTTAGTTAATTGAATTTTCCTCGTGCGTTATTATATTAATTCTTCAAAGGTAAATCAAAATTACCGAGGGGCTCCCCAAGAAAGACGGAACATTTGGGTTGGTAAGTTTTTGAACAGATTAACGCCGCAAGTTTTTATCGGTTTTTTTTAATAACAATATATTAATTTTCACAATTCATTCACTTTAAATTCAAACAATCGACTCCTGCTTCCGAATGTTCATTTCCGTATATTCTTTCTTTTTGTAACAAGTCACACTTTAACGTTAATGTAAACATCCAGTTATCTATAGACTCAATATACGTGCTAAAATTAAAGTTAGCCTTTTTAATGAGTAACAACTTAGTTCCCAAATATTAACAGCGACCCACTAATCTCCGAAGAGTACAGCGTTGGAAATCGTCCATTTTCTCAGGAATTAGGATAAGAGTTCAGGTTCCCTCACCTTACGAGGGTGGTGGCAGCGTTACCCGGCCTTACCTAAGATAGGGGGTCGTAACAACTGGTGGCAGCGGTGGGATGTTAGTTTTGGGAACAAAAAGTTGATAGAAAAGTTATAATTTTAAATCGTCTTAAATTTACAATATAGTACAGAAGTAATAATTTGAGTGAACATACGGAAGTATTATTAAATAAAATCTTGCGAGCACATATTGCTTTGTAAATAAGGTGCAATCATCTGGTGGTTTGTATACTTATAGGGAATATAAGTTTATATACAAGCGCAGAACTAAATATCAAAGGTAAGGAGACAATTTATTTCATATCGCATTTGTGTAAGTTGTGAATTGAGGGTAATACGAAATATTTTTAAATATGCCGGGTCAAGGACAAGTAGGAGCGAACGTACCGGTCGCACAACCTCCACAAATACCGAATATGGGAATGTCGATAGGGATGATAGCGATGACGGTAGATTCGTTTAGTGGTCGCGAGTCGGTGAGTGAATATTTCGAAAAAATTGAGTTGCGGGCGCGGTTAGATAATTGGGATATGAAGACTACAGTAGATATTGTGAAATTTAGACTGTCAGGGGAAGCGTACAAATTTCTTAAAACAGATCCGACGTTAGAGGCGGCTAACATATCGTACGATGATTTTAAAAAGGCATTTATTAAGCGATTTTCTCCAATTAGAATTCCGGGGGAGGCTCTTATTAAGCTGAGCAGATGTTACCAAAGGCATGACGAATCAGTTGCGAATTTTGTTACTAGATTAAAAGGGTTAGGAACAGAAATTTTTAAGGAAGATAGTGAAAACGCGACACCAGCGGAATTGCCCGGTTTAAAAAGAAAAAGCGAACAACAACAACAATTTAAATCAGGAATTAAAAAAGAATATTTACGTAATATGGGCACGTTGTTAATGAGAACAGAAAATTTGACTATCGATATGGCAGAAAACTTTGCGCGACAAGAGGAATTAAATATGGTTATGGTAAATAATAGGCAAAATTCGGGATCAGTACTAGCGATGTGATGTTTTAAGTGCGGTATGGCCAATCATATGGCAGAATTTTGTAGAAATAGAGTTAAAAATGGAGGACAAAATAGAAGTCAAAATTTTCAGCGATATCAGTATAATAGTAGACGCTCAAATCAAACGTCGAGTAGAGATTTTAGTAGAGGTAACCAAAATTACTCGGGTCCTGTACAAGGGAACTGGTCCGCGAATTATACACGGAATCGCGAAACATATGAGCGACCTAGACCTCCTTCAGAAGAACTAAATAGTTCACAAGCTCAAGGTAGAAACTTAAATCGAAATTCATCCCGAAATGAGGTTTCACGTATCGGTACAAGCAGCTATTTTCGAAATACGAGTAATAACGCGAATCATCAGCATCACACGACAACAAACAATCAAAATTCTTTAAACTAAACTTACCCTTTGATCGTTCCCCAGACCGAAGGGTGGAAACCTCCACGAAAATTCAAAATTTTGAAACAACTATAAAAAGTAAAAATATAGCGCAAGTGCCTAATGTAACATATACAGCGTTAAAGGAAACTCCGTGTGTTGTTTATTTATTTGCAAACGGTAGAAATCGCAGTTTTTTTCTAGATAGCGGCTCAGAAGTTTCCATTTTGGCAAGACACTGTGTTCAACAGGCAGAAATTGATAGGAGTAATGACTATATTCTGACTGGTATTACTGGGCACACTGTTTTAGCCGAAGGTACGGCATTAGTTACGCTAGGTACTGAACAACAAAATTTTGCTTGTCATAACATGGTTATTTGCGAAGATGTTTTAATAAAAACCGATGGTCTTATAGGTAGAGACTTTCTAATAGAAAATAAGGCTATTATATCATTTGGAGAGGATATTTTACATATTTGGAATCAACAAATTTCAATAGTTTATTTAACGGAAGTGGAAGTTTGTTCCATTAGGGGAAAATATTGTACAGCGGGCAATTCTAGAAATCGGAATGCGCCTACTGATAGTTTTAGCAAAGTGAGTGATAGTAATTTTGATCGCGAAAACCAAAGTAAAGATATACAGGCCAGAAATCATCCTGATATATACGAAATTGTGGTTAAGGATAGTTGTACAAATAACTCCGGTTTAATTAAAGAAAGTTACGAGTTACTTAAACGTAGTTTAGATACTGACTGCAACGCCGTCTCCGGTGACTGTAAAATAACAGACAAAAATCAAATCACGGAAAGAAATAGCAGCGAGGAAATTATTTCAGAAATAAATAATGTTAATGTCAAAATAGAAGAGTTCGGGGAATTGAGCGAAACCGATGAGGAAGATGATAGGTTATATTATCGTAGTTCTAAACAAAGAGAAAACGAATTAAATTCAATTAATGAAATCAGAAGGGAAAGCAGGCCAAAATCTACTCCCAAAATAGCTTCTGAAACCAATACTAATAAATTGGCAATTAAAGTAAATGTGAGTGAAACTTGTGATGCGGTATTAGAAGATGAGATAATAATTCCTCCACGGTGCGAAATTTACTGCACCATTAAACTAACTGAAAACTTAAAGGGCGATAATCTTTTGATAGAACCTAGTGATACGGGTATAAATGGAGTGTTTGCTGCTAGAACATTATGTCAAAATTCAGAGGAATGTCCTATTCGACTCGTTAATGTTATAGATAAGGAAGTTATGGTAAAAAGTGGAACATTAATAGGATTAGCAACTTGCGTTAGTATGCCCCCAATAGTACAAGTTAATGCCGTGAAGCTAGCTAAACCAGATGTTCGAAGCATTTTAGAACAGTTAAAGCTAAACCATTTAAGTAAGGAGACTGAACAGCTCGTTATATCACTAGTTACCGAGTACGCGGATATATTTAGCCTAAATAATGAAGTTTTAACCAGTACCACTAAAGTAAAGCACCAAATTGTAACCGAAAATACCGCACCAATTGCGAAGCGCCCCTACAGAGTGCCCTACCATCAAAGACCTATTCTTCAACAAGAGCTTGACAGATTACTGGATGCAAATATCATAAAACCATCTAATTCACCCTGGTCGGCACCGGTCGTCTTAATTGTCAAAGATCTACCAAATGGCGAGCGAAAAATTCGTATGTGTATCGATTATCGAGGACTTAATGCTGTAACAAAAAGGGATTATTATCCACTACCAAATTTACAAGAAAGCTTTGATTATTTTGGAAACGCTACTTTCTTTAGTTCTTTCGATGTTCGTTCAGCATACCATCAAATCGACATGGAGGAAGCTGATAAAGAAAAGACAGCATTCTCCACTTTAGGCCACCATTTTGAATTCACCAAAATGCCCTTTGGGTTGGTTAACAGCCCCAGTACTTTCCAAAGATTCATAAATGTTACTCTGTCAGGTTTGACAGGTGACATTTGTTTAGCTTACTTGGACGACATAATTGTTTTCAGTTCCAAAGATGCCGCCGATCATATTCAAAAAGTAAGAACCGTTTTCGATAGACTTCGACAGGCGAACATTAAGTTAAATCCTAGTAAGTGCCAATTTCTAAAAGACCAAATAAAATATTTAGGACATCTAATCGATAAACAGGGAATTAAACCAGATCCGGAAAAGTTTTCAGCGATTGAAAATTTTCCTATTCCGAAGAATGTACGTGAATTACGCGGATTTTTAGGGTTAGTAAGCTGGTATAGACGATTTATACCAAATTTTGCTACCACTGCTGTGCCGCTAACGAACTTAACAAAAAAAGGGGCTAAATTTGACATTACCGAGAAAGAACTTCAGGCCATTCAAACTCTTAAAAATGCTATTACTTCAAATACCGTATTAGCTCATCCAAATTTTTCGCAACCGTTCATTCTAGCCACAGATGCCAGTAGTGTAGGTATAGGAGCTATACTTAGTCAACTAGATGAGGGATTTGAGAAACCCATTGCTTTTTTCAGCAAAAAGCTTAATAAAGCCCAAAGTAATTATTCAGCAACAGAATTAGAACCATTCGGGGTTGTCGAAAGTGTGAAACACTTCCGCTGTTATCTTTATGGTAGAAAATTTACAATTATTACGGATCATAGACCTTTAAAGTGGCTGATGAACTTAAAAGATCCCAGTTCCAAACTAGCTAGATGGAATCTACAACTTTCAAATTACGATTTCGAAATAATTCACWGGCAAGGTAGAAAACACGGAAATGTGGATGCACTCAGTCGTTGTTTCACAATAGATGCTAAATTATCTACTTATAAACACTCAAAAGAGATCATTGAGTTTCTTAAAAGTAACAAAGTTACGAATTCTCGGGTAAAGGTCCAGAAAAGTACAATTTTTTCAGTAGAAGAAAACTATTCACTAGTACTGTGCGTCTCTAAAGATTTCAGCATGAGTCAAGGAATAGCTCGCGAATTTAAAAAGTTATTTGGTTGTGTTCAAGAATTAAAAGATCAAAACAAGGACGTAGGAGAGGTCGCGATACTTTCGTTACCAGTAAGAAATATATACTATTTAGTAACTAAAAGTGATTACTATGACCAACAGGCATATTTAACTCTATGGAATGCTTTTTGGGAATTAAGGAATATTTGTGTGCATGCTCAGGATCATAAAATCGCCCTGTCCAAATTTGATTTCCCGTTAGATACGTTAGACTGGGATATTATTTATACCATGATCCAGTACGTTTTTCTTGAAACTAGTATTGATATTTTAGTGTGTGATGTTGATTCAAAAATCGCTTCCATTAAACAAGTCGAACAGGAACCGCTATTCCTGCCGATTTGGGATAAAGATGCAATTATCAGGGCTCAACAAAATGATCATTTTTGCCAACAGATTAAATTAGACTTACTTGACAACGACATTGATTATTTTATAGATAACGAAGGTTTGCTGTACAAATCTATAGAAAAGTTGTCAAAAGATGTTTTAGTAGCTCCTAAGTCGTACATTAGAAAGATTCTACATGACTTCCATAATTTACCGTATTGTGGACATCAGGGCCAATCAAAAACGTTATCTCTCATCCAGTCTAGATTTTTCTGGCCTAATATGAAAGCGGACGTTATTAAATACTGCCAGGAGTGTATTTCATGCAGCGAGCGTAAAACATCTCCACATCTTAAAAGAGCACCACTTCAAAATCTTCCAGAAATTTTAAACCCATTTGAGAGAGTATCCATGGATGTTTGTGGTCCATTTGTAACTTCGTATCAGGGAAACAAGTATCTGCTTACCTTTCAGGACGCATTTACAAAGTATGTAGAAGCTTTTCCTATGCCAGATCAAAAAAGTGAAACTATTGCCAAAATTTTCGTTACCGAAATTATTTCTAGGCACGGTACGCCAAAACAATTACTTACCGATCAAGGCACAAATTTTATATCCAAACTAATGAAAGATATTTGTAAGCTCTTGCAAATTGAAAAGCTTCAGACGACTCCATTCCATCCACAATCGAATGGTATGATCGAAAGGAGTCACCGCGTTTTTAAGGACGTAATATCTCACTACGTGTCCAGAAGTCAACAGGATTGGGATAGTTGGATTCCGTATGTGTTAATGTCATATAGATTCAATATACATAGTGCCACGGGTTATACCCCCTTTTTGTTACTTTACGGAAGGGATCCAATTTTCCCATTCGATGAAATTGTAAGACCTCAATCCGTTAAGTACGACTCTGATCATAATTACGTCTCTGAATTGCTTGGACGTTTAAATAACGTGTACACTACCGTTAGAGAAAATTTAAAAACTGCGCGCGACAAGCAGCCATATCAATATAATAAGAAAAGTAAAGATAGGAATTTTTATTTAGGCCAACTTGTGTATCTGCATGATCCTGCTATTGGAACAGGGTTATCTAAAAAGTTAACAAAACCATGGAAAGGACCTTACCGTATTATTGAAATTAAAGGTCCGGTGACCTATCGAGTCAAAAAATTAAATAGTCACAAGGAAGTTATAGTACATGCGAATCGTTTAAAGCCTTGTTCGTACGACAACTATTCAGAAAGCGATCAGCCGACGGATGCTATTCCAAAATTAAATTTAGAATTCGTAGAAGAGTCTGAAGCATTATCAGAACCGGTAAAGCCAGCCGATGCTGCACGGGTGATTATCCAAGGATTTGGACAAGCACCTGTCCAGCCGGTTATAGAAGAACCTCCAGCTCCCTTGGGGACGGAAATTCGCGAAGGTGTTAGGGTGTCTAACAGACCACATAGACCCCCTAAACGATTTACGTTTTCAGAATTCGATTAAGTCACTTCGAAAATTCTAAATTTGTTAGTTATAAGCTAAATAGATATAAAATTGCAATTATTAGTATTATAATTGTTGAATTTTCTTAATTTATAGATATAACGATACCACAAGTGCCACTAACTAACTGTCATTACACCGGGTGTGCATAAACATTAAAAGAACATGATATCTACATWGATCTACGTGATCATATTAACTTTTGTGGAAATCCAGTCCTTTATAGTATATGACTGCTGCGGACCGAACGTTAATGTGAGTGTAGTTTTTGTAAAAGACATTTCACCCTGCCCAGAGGCTGAACAGGACTACACCAGCGAGAGGAAAAACATACAGATTGTACAGCGTAACGAAGTAAAAACCGTACATGTACAAGCATGCCTAGTTGAAATTACACGCATTATAATGCATTGTGGAATGCATAGCCACAGTTCAGCTGTATCGGGAGGATTATCAGAGCAGATATTTGCTCTAGGAAGTCAATCTTGTCGAGAAGCACACCGATACAAAACTATACGTGTGTACAATCAAATCATAGGCAATCTCATACTGAACGCCACCACATCTGCTTCTACTACATTGGTTGGGCATTTAAATGATGACGGAACGTGTGCAGGAGTGGTTTACACCGAAGATGGCCATACATGGAGTAGTGTCACGGTACAAGTTTCGGTTAATGTACATTTAAAAGATTACCTCGCCACGGTGAAACTAGAAAACAATGAAATTGTTCTGCAAGGAGGCATTGTCTGCCCTTATCTGGAAGGTTACTGTGTAGATTCAATGTACGGGGAAACTGTATGGGACTACTCACCGGAAACTTCCTGTGAATCAGGGTTAACCCTTGCATATGATGGCCCGGCGGATGTCATCAAGACCAAAACAGGAGAAAAATATGTAGTGGTGGAACAATTTGAAAAAATATTCGCAATGGCTATAAAAGGTACCCATCAATTGTGCAGTGTAACCATATGGCAAAGCGAACATCCTAGGCTCATGATAGTGGATAAGGAATTACAAGAAGCCGTAGCACCAAAGATGGCCCTGTTAACACAAAATACAGATCTCACGGCCTATTTTAATAGCAAGTTTCTCTACATAGAACAGGCTTACAAGCGTGCCCTAAACAACGTCTACACCGACGCTATCCACCGCCGTTGTCTGCTTCATAGGGAAATTCTCAAAAATCGTCTTCTGTTAGCCCCACTTACCTCCAACGCACTAAGCACCCTCATCCGCAATCAACTAGGTTATATGGGTAAAGTTCTCGGAGAGGTACTGTATATAGTGCAGTGTATACCAAGAATGGCGCAGATTAGGAGAACTCAATTTTGTTATAACGAATAACCAATAACGGTTAATAATCAAAGTTATTTTATGGCCCCCATAACGCATGTTATGCAGGAACAGGGTGAACAAGTGGAATGTAATTCTCTGACGCCTCCATTGTACTTCGTTGACAATGCATGGATTGGGTTGGCACCACACCCGGTGGCAAAACAACGAAATCCCACTAGCCTACAGGTCGAAGAAGAAGAGCGACTACATTTTGAACCTATCTTACCGTTGGGTTCAAGCGGTCTATACACCAACGAAGAAGTCACTAGAGTACAAAGAACACTAACATTTGGGATAGAAAGAAAAGCTGTAAATACCATAATAGCACGGAAAATTGCGGGTCTACCAACTGATGAGCAAGGATACTCCACACTGCAATTGTTTGACCCAAGCGAAATTAAAAGTATAGCTCGATCCATGTTAACTTATGTATGGGGATGGTTCACGGATATTGGCATGGTGATGAGCGGGATAATAGGATTTTATGTAGTATTAAGGGCCGTTAAATATCTAATAAGCGTAATAATTAATGGGGTAGCCATTTACAACACTGTTGGATGTGGCATAACTATGCTTGCCAGTTTATGGGACACACTGGCATTGTGGGCAGTTCACCGTCATCATCAGAGACAGTCTAGGGCCCATGAGCCGACAGTCGGATATTCCGGTCCAAATGAGTCCGTTGAAATTTGCATGGACGAAACTGGGCCGAACTCAGTTCCCAATAATATCCACAATCACATAACAAGTTCCAGATATTCGCTAGAAAACAGCCGAAATTCTCTATACCCCACCTTATCTCACTGGACGGAAACGTAATTACTTTTCGAAGAAAACATACTCTAAGGGGATTTTCAGGTTTCACTCACACAACGTACATGATCCCAGGTCGATCCAACTCTTCCTGCAAGCAATAGACCGGGCATGCGATTTCCTTGCATCCTTTCTTATCTCCTTACCCATTTATAAAGCATTTTTGCACCCCTATAGAGTATCAACTAGGAACTACATCAAGGAGGACCTCTGCCCCAGGAGAAGCAGCTGACCGGAGACTAGTAGCCACCAACAACGGGCAAACTGGGATGATTGTGTCTAGTGTTAGTGTCTAGTGCGGTCGACCGAGAGTAAACGAAGTGAAGGTCTTTCTACAGTGGTCACAAACATTCTTAAAACATTCGCGTTAAGCATTTATTTGGAGAAATTAAATTAGGATTATACTTTTTAGAACATGTTTTGGTTGGGTGTTAAAGTCTTCTTTTTTTGTATACAGGGATATGTTTTTATGTTAGGTATATGGGGTAGATAAGTGGGAATATATAGTTAAGCTATAGTTAAAACTCTGAGTGGTCCAGAGAAACACAGATTAATTCTGAATTAACTTTATACGCTTCGAAGATTGAGTAGAAGTGATAATTCAATTCTTGTTTAAATATTTAAAAAAAAAATGCCTTTCGGAAGTAGGACATTTTTTTTTCTTGTCGGCGAGTATTGTTATACCCCTAGGGTATTCCAAATTTTTGTATTTTTCTAAATTATCGATGTAATATTAGCAGGAAGTTAGGAAATGCTTACGACAGTCGTCGGAGCGGATGGACATAGCCCGCTACCGCCAAAACGCTAAATCGTCAGATCTAGCTGTTTTTAAGTAGGTCGGTCGACGTCCGCCGATTTGACGACGTCTTCAAAAATTTCGCGTTAACAAAAACTTCCCAACCGGAAAACCGAAGAGTCCTGGTTCATTCGCGGTCGCGCCAACATCAAAATTTTCATACAGTAGAGTTTAGTTAATTGAATTTTCCTCGTGCGTTATTATATTAATTCTTCAAAGGTAAATCAAAATTACCGAGGGGCTCCCCAAGAAAGACGGAACATTTGGGTTGGTAAGTTTTTGAACAGATTAACGCCGCAAGTTTTTATCGGTTTTTTTTTAATAACAATATATTAATTTTCACAATTCATTCACTTTAAATTCAAACAATCGACTCCTGCTTCCGAATGTTCATTTCCGTATATTCTTTCTTTTTGTAACAAGTCACACTTTAACGTTAATGTAAACATCCAGTTATCTATAGACTCAATATACGTGCTAAAATTAAAGTTAGCCTTTTTAATGAGTAACAACTTAGTTCCCAAATATTAACAGCGACCCACTAATCTCCGAAGAGTACAGCGTTGGAAATCGTCCATTTTCTCAGGAATTAGGATAAGAGTTCAGGTTCCCTCACCTTACGAGGGTGGTGGCAGCGTTACCCGGCCTTACCTAAGATAGGGGGTCGTAACACATCTTCTAAGCTCACTGTATTGTAATTTGCATCGTCACAAGTTTCATAATCACTTTCCATGAAGTCATTGACACATGATGTGTCATTTTGAACACTAAGTGGCGATGTTGATTTATCTATAACGTGAAAATATTCAGCACTTGTGCCCGGAGTTGTAACAACGCTATGATGGTCGATATCCTGCTTTGTATTTGTTCTGTATTTTAACTCATGCTTTTGCATATGCCTACGAAGGCCACTAAAAGACCTAAATGTGTACAAGCAGCCTGCGAAACCACAATAAAGTTTTAGTTTAGGAGAATCAAATATAGAATGTATAATTCTCAGGTGCTTTATAAAATAAGAAGAATGCTTGAAGCTCTTTGAGCACAAATGACATTTAAACATATTGTACAATTACAAACTGTTCCTTATATTATGTTCAAAATATTATTATACCTTAGGCTTCTTTCCAGTTACATAACCTTGTTCGCAATTCCATCATTTTTGGGGTATAATGTACCTTCTCTTTATCTATTTTGAAGTAGTATGTCTGGATGAACTCCCTAAAATGTTTAAGGTTTTCATCAAACTTTACATTGAACACATAATGAACCATGAACAATGTAGACAAAGCATGAGCGCTTCTGCATAATCTATTACATGGCAAACACTGACCATCCACAATTATGTTGAACTGGGTAATTGCCCCTTTGTTTGAACCTTGTGCAATTAAGAACGGTTGAGATGTTTTCCTTTTAGCAATCACTTCAGAAATGGGTGTATTATTCTAAAAAAATAATAATATACAGTATTTATAATTCTTATTAAAATAGATTCAAATTCAGTGAAACAAAAAGTTACTAATTTAGTGGGGTTCATTTGCATGGCCTTTTTGGGCTACCGAAGCAAACAAAATTCAAAATCTGACAGAAAATAAACATTAATCATTTTGTGACAGATACATGATATACTATGTATGTTCAAAATTTAGCCACGCCATAGATAACAACACTTCCTGAGCGGGCATTTTTATTTTAATAGAATATTATGTTACTTTAAAAAATAATAATAACTGATATGATGTGCATCTAGTATACTTACATTTTTATGTATTATTAACAATTCCTCCAAACAACAACTTCTAGATCTGTCTTTTTTCCTATTAGGAGTGTTAGGCAACATATAGATGACTGCAAGGGCAGCACGAACTGTTCTATCCCATGCTGAAGCACATTTGTAGGTAGAATGTGAAAGTTCATTAAAAAATATATGCACTTACGTATGTCTGTAGGATTATTAGTATTCCCTACGATATGTGGCAGAGGGTTTTTAACTGTGAGCTCGTATATGTTTATTTTTTTTTTCATCTTCAACAAAAAGCTTTTTAAATTCGAAATCTGGATATAGTTTTCGAAAGTCATGTTCAACCTGAAAAAAAATATAAATATAACTGTCAACAATCAATAACCATATAAAACTTGCCAAGGACGGAACATCCAAAAACCGTGGAAATTGTTGCAGAATATCAAATTTTAATTGTCTGCGATATTCAAATGTTTTGTCCATTTTTTCATAAATAACATCTGTATCAGTAGGAGAACAATTTTTTAAAAACTGTATGTCTTCCTCAATTTCGGTTAATTTTACTATATGTATGTCTTTTTTTAACGACTCTGCTTTGTTGCTAGAGTTCCTTTTCCGCTTCAGTCCCGTTTTAATGAATTGATTATTTGTTCTGGCTACGGTTCTTAAACGCCATGAAATATAGCCTTCACCGCCATTATTATTGCTGTAAAATGCTTCCTAAAAGTGGTAATTAAAAATATAAATGTATATTTGCTGCAAAAACTCACATAGCTATATTCCCCAGAATGGTCTCTCAACCCCGGAAAAAATACTTTTCGACTAACTTTGTACAAGTAATGTTAACAAGTTTCATTCTTTCGGTGTTTGACAATATTCCCTTCTGAGTGTAAGAATTAATAATTGGACCTCCTCCCTTTTCAATTAATAGATTGCGCCATTCCTGTAAAGTAAAAGTAAACGTACATTTTACAATGTCCAAACATTAGCGACAAATTTAAAATACCTCAGTTGACATATTTTCAGTATATGAAAATGAACTAGAGCTGGTTGTATCTGATGATAGCGAATAGACCAATATATTTTCATTGTTGTCCGTTAACCAGTTATTGACATCTAGGTCGGATGTGTTTAATACAATGAGGGTGGAAGCAGCTGATGTGTTCACTTAAAACATACAAATTAACTATAATTGTATTTGTTATGTTAAACAAAATTACTTTCTGTTTTTAAGGATGACCTCTTCTTGCAAACACATAAGTGAACGTACGTGGTGCCTTTTTCCAAGCAAGCAGTAATATAATCTATGAATATTTCATTATCGAGAATGGTTCCCTCAGTATCCAAAAAGTTAATTTCTTGGGATTCTAACTCTGGGAATTTACTCTTCGCTATAATTTACAAAATTTTATAAACTAACTATATATTGTATATGTACTATTTTGTATAATATAGTATAATTATTAATATTACTAGTAACTATACTTAATTATGGTAATCAGAGATAAAAATAAATGATAAATATTGTAATACCTAGCCTTTCATAATCTTCATAGGTGAATGAATGATCCGCCTTGACAAGCCTTGAGGTATTTCCATGGGATAGTTTAATAAAACTCATACTGATAAAGACAAAATACCTACAAATTTAAAATGATTGTGATACATGTGTTTCGTTTGCAAAGCAATGGTAACATCATGCTTATGTTATTAATAATTCCAAACAAGCACTATGTATAATGTATAAAAGTACCTAAAAATGCTAAAACTGAGGCAAATAACTTCATTGTATTAAATGCAATATAATAGGGAGATATGAAACCATAACCAACGGGACCTATTTTCACCTTTGAATTTGTTACTTTGTAGGTACATTTTACATGGTTTCCTATATTTGACTATTAATTTTGATATTCCGTTATATCTAATCAAAATATATGAAAATCGTAGTATGCCGGGAAAAACGGGCTGGATATGTAAACAGGTCCGAAATATCGGTATCATTCTGTTCGCACACGGGAAGTCCCCATATTTCTATCTGAAACATGCACGCGTCTATACTTCTTGCCGCTCGCTTGCTCGCCCGCCACAACGCATCAACAATCCAGCAGTCACAAACAGGGGAAGTCCGCGTTTCCTTCAAACTAAACACCGTAACAGACAAATTCTTTTTTCTTGAGTAGGTTAAAGACAGTAGTTCTTACAATTACATTTAATCGAGTAGGGAATAGGAGTTCATATCAATGCAGTCAATTAATTGCCACTGTCATACATCCGTCTCATTACTACAAACGATAGTTTCTTCATATCTTCTTTTCATAAAAACTATAACAGTGAGGGCCAGGTATTTATTACAATGAAGTGCCTACGTATTTCGTATTCTAAGCGACCCTAGTATTTTATTCTTATGTAAACTTACCTGGGTATAAACGAAATCGCACTCACAATACTGCTGCACCTATCCTGCCGCTACGCTGCCACAAACGATAGTGACCACGTCTTGTGCCTCGTGCACATATTGTGTATGAACATCTAACAAGGGTAAAATCTACTCTACATTTATTTAAAACAGCTGCTGTCAGTGTTCGTTGCGCACTGATTCGATAGAAAAGTACAAGCTTAGAGTAATATTTGTCTCTATTCGAGTCAAGTTTACACGAATATGTGTATCATATTACACGATATAGTGTGCAACACTCGCTCATTTTTGTGAATTAAACTATTTGTAGTGTTCACACACTTCACTAATACGGTAATATTTATTGTGGTATCTTTTTGTAAAGATAGTTCTTCACGCTATAGTGTGCTCAAAAATTAGCTCTAGTTGTTGATGAAAGTAAATTGCAAAATGGTAAATTGTTGATGAAAGTAAATTGTATGCACAAATTTACACTAAATATTTACTCTAAAATACGACTTCATGTAGGTGATGATTATAATCAGCTCTGGCTTAATACAGGCAACTTTTAAGATGGAACAATTATGGCGCCCCCACCGCTTGCCCCTAACATACATGGTGATTCACTAAGCACGAATAAGTAATACATGTCTAAGTTTAACAATCTAAAAATATTTCGTGGACTCCCCATTATACTGGAAGTGAGCACCAGTTTCATTATTTTAAATCGAACACCCTGTGCAATTTTGGATTTGTCGTAAAAGAAATGTTAATTTATTAATATTACATTAAGCCTCAGTCATATTGTTCACGATTTATTTCAAATTTTCTAAATATTGACGTTTGAAGTGTGTGTTAATCATTTGCAGAAGTTAAATTGACAAATCCCAACTTTTAATAATTCAAACAAGATTAACATTTTTTAAACAGGGTGCTGTTTTTCATCTCACAGATAGATGCAGAATTAAACCCTTTCTAAAATGATATAAGGTTGTCAGTACCTATTACTATGGTAGTTGCAGAGATATTTATGTTATTCTTGAAGTTTTTAATACATATCTTTAACATGCTAACCGTGCTTCCTGGCATCCGGGATTGTATCTTGTGCCTTTTGGGAAGAATGAAGTGATTATATAGAAGGCAAGCAGCACATATGGTAGCTAGCCAGTTTACAAGATGCATGGTAATGGTGGGGGATACAAAACTACCTATTAGTTTTTCTGAGTTCTATTATCGCAAGTGCTTTCTAACATTAACTTGGTAGCAAATACATGTGAATATGTAGAAGATTCTATTTTTTAGTGAATTGATTGACCTGTATGATAAATCAGAATTAAAACTGCTGTTTTTTTTATTTTTACGTTTTGCACTTTTCTCTTTATTCATTTAAACTTATGAATATTAGATTTTTGAAGGTGGTTTAAATATGACAAGAAGGATCCAGTTTTACATTGATAACAGTGTAAAATCATACAAATTAAAGAATTTAACTTCTTTTGATTGCTACAGTATTTCCTGGGTATGGTTTAACAGCAAGTTAATGTTAGGTGATTGTGATGGTCGATTCCATTATTATTAACCTTCATTACAAAAATGAGCTTTTAACTTCATACAGGTGTTTGGAGCAATTCTATTTAAATAGCTTTTCGTATGTAGACATTTGGACATAATCTTTATTTTTTTATTCTCGAAAATGTTAAATTGAGCAACTCCTGATGCATATAGGTAGCTTCTGTTTGTCTACGAATAATGTTGAACATAAATTCAAGTTAAATACAACACAACAAATGTTTAACTAATTTCCTTTAAGCTCAATAAAAATACAGCATGCATCAGTATATCCTTTTCAAAATTTAATTAGAATATAAATTTTCATTTTTACACACTGTATCCCATAATTAAAAACTTCTGAATAAAGAACAGCAACTCAAAACTTGAATTACTGAAAATTTAAGCCGTATTTTTTGGAACACTTAAGTGATTTTGAAAGTATTTTTTTTACACAAATACAGTAGGTATGTAATTTTACAATACAACAATAATCAGTATTTACATAAACAAAACATCTATAATTTAACATTTATTATATTAACATTTTGGTTTAAACATACAGATTTAGGTACACTACAAAAATCTGAAGGTCCTCCGGAACTTGATTTGGTTTCCCTAATACCCAACAAATCCAGATCTCTTCTTTCACCATCTGTTGAAGCATCCCATAATTGTCCAGGCTGTGTGAAGACACTAGTTGGGGATGGATTGGAATCTTGCAATTTATTCATAATTTTAAGAAGTAGGGGACACTTGATATTTCTATCACAAGGGCTAATAATTCTTCTTCAGGAAGTCGAAACAATTATTGTAGATTATCTGAAACAAGAAATGAAAAACTGATATTTTAAATGCACTGAAAAGAAAAAAATTCACGGTTTCCTAGGCTGTGCAATACACAAAACTGAACTGTCAAAAAAATTGCAATTACATTTTTGGTAGCAAGAATGTCACTGACGTGCCAGAAAGAGGCACGTAAATGTTCGTCAGAACATGCACAGTCAAAGAAGTATTCAAAATTATCCAAATTAGTTTAGCAAACATTGTATTAATAGACAACTGTTGTTGACAACTTTTAAGAGTTACCATTTATTGTTTGTCTCTGAAACTGCAGACTATATTCGGTACCTACATCTTTCTGCTCGATCCCGTTAGATAACACTGGTCATATCCTAACTGTTCAATAAATGCATGAAAAGTAAATCCGTATCCTTCCTTCCTCCAAATGGAATTGGACAGAATTCTTGAGTTAAGAGATTTTTGCATTTTCTATGCAGTTTACATATAAACAGTGTAGTTAAAGTGGTCGAAGAATTGATAGTTATTCAGATGATACTAAGAACATAAGACACATCGTTTATTTGTGACATAATAGCTGGATAACCTGATCAAAATCAGTTATGTCTAGCCTCGACTCTAAAATGTAATTATCGAACCTAACAATGAAGCAAAAAATTTTTATTTATTTTTCGAACATAGGTATATTCGTATTATTTTTAAATATAATAAGATAAGTAATCAAAATTGTGGATTTACCAGATCTACACAATTGTAACTTTTAACTCTCTGTTAGAATTAACACAAAATAAATGGCAGTATAATTTGCATTTCACCTCAAATGTATACAAAAGAATAGGTATTTAAAAGAAAAAAAAATAATTTAATTATTTCCATACAACACCAAATAATTGCACGTGATCAAATGTGAACAATAGGTATTTTTACCTCAAGAACAGCTGGCCGACGCCATACTGTTTTGACTGGTGGAACTGCCTAACTACCATTTACAAAATACATCATCAAGCATATTTAAATGCACAAATCGAATAGTTCAATAACAATCGTTAGAGTTTCCAATTTTTCAAATGCTCCGCACGACAAACCCAATTGACCCCTCCCCCCTGCTGAAATTCTCTTAGGACACTTTCTCATGCCATAGGTTCTTTCCCAATGCCTGGATGGGCTCTGGCTATGTCTGAAAGAAAACGACGGAGTCGCTCGCCACTGACATTGATTCTCTTTAGAATGTTGGTTCTGTACATCCATTCGCCAATATAAGAATACACATTCTGAATACTGTTGCAGGATCTCAAAATTTTCTTCAAGTTACGCCACGCCCTCTCGATATTTCGTGCATGATATCGTATTGGCTCCCGGCCTTCAGGATACGGTCCTACATACTTCTTATCTAAACATTTGGGCGAAAACCGCAATGCTGGGACCCATATGGGGTCTTCGCCGGCCGGAGGGTGCACAAAATTGCGGTTGTGGGTAACCACACCATGCCCACTGAAGATTCGCCCGCATCCCCTGTATGCCCTCCAGTTATCCGACATAATAAACGCGTGCCCGTGAATGCGTCGCTGCATGACTTCAAGAAGGGTATCCCTTGTCCTATCTGCCACGATCTCTTCAAATACCATTTTGGAGGTACGACTTATACCTCCAAACACCCATACACCTTTTTTTTGCTTTTGAAAAGATGCGTTTCATCAACTTCTATAATGTCGTCGTCCCAGCCCACTCCAGGAATTTCATGCAGTGCAACCTTTTCAGCTACATCCCTGAAATAAGAATACCAAGCTACCGCCGTTTCAGCACCTACTTTTGTCAGCAACCTCACGCGTTCCAAAAATTTACCGCTCGTAGAATTAAATGCATGTCTGTTACGACAACGAAATCTGAAGCCCAGTTTCCTGCCTCCATCTGTCTCCGCACACAACGGCAGCCCGCAACTTGGACAATCTATGACAGCCTACCCTACTAGGAATTACACCTACATATTCAAAGAGCCGTAATGCCTTTTGGTCAGCCAAATCCCTACCTGCAGCATTCCTGCAAATACCTAAATAAGGTCTTACCTCAAATTCGTTGACGTCGCCCGCCAAAATCTCTTCTGGGTCTTCAATCATCATTGTTGAACCACAACTTATGAACACACTACACACAGCAATCTTCGCAAGAACGGAAAGATGGATTCCAATGCTTTCGCTTATATACAAAATTATCCATCAGTGTTGCTCCTTTGTTATGGATATGTTAGATGTAATTAGGGAAAATGATGTGCGGAATACAGATACACAGAAAACGTGACTGGACAACTAAATAATTTGTATTTAAATATATATTGAAATAATACCTATATGGCATGCATGCTATAATTTGAAGAGAAGTCATATATTAAAGAAATGCCTGCATTATGTATAAAGTAATTTAACAATAATAAAATGCCATGACAACATCGCAAGGAACTCACGGTACCATCTCCATCTAGTGCCAAACTGTTATTGACGCGCGAAACTTCGAAAAACTGAAAGTCGTGAGGCTTGTTCTTAAGAATGTTCAAGAACCTGGAAATCCCTTACATAAATAAGGACGCTTGCAAATCGGATGCCCCGTATCCTGTTTTAAATATAGGGGAAAGTTGCCACGAATGGACCGAATTACACATTTTATTTTTTTCTGCATTACCGGTTGGTTACTCATGGAAATTATTTGCGCAGTTGAATTGTGTGATGTTTTGTGTACCTGATCGTAATTTTGGGGACCAAAAGAGAAAACTTTACTTCTAGATATAATTTTTTTCCAGTAGGCTTGCAAGTGGTCCATTTGTGGAACCTGGTTGCTTCGAATGGACCACAGGTTTCCTCGATTGGACCCCTACCATTAAAATGTAAACAAACTTGATTGCATGATAGAACATTTATTAAAAATAAAAGGAACACATACTTAGGTAAAAACTTTACAAACAAAACAATGCATAGACTCTTATGGCCAACGAAAAGGGCACGTATTAGGTTAAAAACATTCCAAACAATGTGGACAAAAGTAAAACTTTCTTAATGGGCTCAGGTTTGCACATATAGCGTGCACCCATTTATTACACTCTTGACATTGAATCATGTCAAGCTGCATATCGTCCTTGCATAGAATACAGAACCATGACTCGTTCCTGGAGGGCTTACTTTTTGAAGACGACACACGAGAGCAGCAAGGATCGGCGGTCTTGGCAGAAGACTGTGTGTTGCAAGACTTTTGTTCATTTTTGCCAAATATGGCATTTGGTTTAGTTGTCCTGGCTTTCCTTTCGGCAAGTTCATTTTTATACGGACTGCTTGTTAATTCGCAAGCTTGTTGTGCAACTCTTCTACGTTTTCTGGATTTTGTCGTGGGCGCTGGCACTGGTGAAATTTCTGCTACAGAAATCCTACTCGAATTATTGCTTCTACTAAGCGTTGTATTTATTTCTTCAGGGGCAGCTGCAAGAGGAAGTAGGTAAGTAAAAAGAATGTAGAACGAGAAGAGCCTTGGCCTACCTTGACTTGTCCCCTGTACGGGAGTGCTCTTCCCAGTTTCATTCTGCCCAGCCTCTTCTTCAGCTACTTCCATTGCACTAAGATTTTCCGCAGCAGTAAATTCATGTTCACCGAAAATGTCCCTGTTGACAGGCCAAATTCCGGTAGATCGAAAGCCGCTAGCTGCATTTTCTATGGTAGCCGCACGTCTGTATGCTGGTGCAAGAATTGATGCTACATTAAACATCGACACCGAAGCATTGGGGTTGGCTCGCATCCACTTTTGCATCTCTTGGATATAAAATGTTTCAAGTGGTTTGAAAAAAGTGACGTCAAGCGGCTGAAGCTTGTGTGTTGTATGGGCCGGCAATTGCAGCATTATGACTCCGGACTCACGAGCCAGTTCCAAAGCTTGCAGATTTTTGCTATGGGTTGTGTGCCCATCTAAACACAACAGCAGTTTTCTTTCTTGGGAAGGATGCACGGTGTCTACAAAGAACTGTAACCATTTAACGAAAAGTGAGGAGTCAATGTAACCACTTTCAGAAATTTGGACAAGGCTACCTTCTGGTGCCCCAATTTTTAACTCTGGTGCCATCCTTTTTCTGTTAAAAATTATCATAGGTGGCACAAATTGACCGGCGGCACTGCAACAGCAAACTGCTGTTGTGTTGACTCCTCTCTCACCACTAGACAGACCTGCAATTTGTTTTTTACCTTTAGTTGCAACGATTTTCTGACATCGCTTTTGCACGGTTGAGAAACCACTCTCGTCTACATTAAAAACCCTAGTTCCATCTAATGCATTTTGGTCGCAAATATTTTCAAGAAGGTCAAAGAACTTGGAAACACTCGCTCGATTAAAGCCTCTAGCACGTGCTAAGGAAGTACATTCGGGGGTCCTTAAAGATAGATCTGGATGTCGCTTCATAAAATTATAGTACCATTTTTTTCCAGCAACCCCCTTTTGTCTGTTAAAAGAATGAGCCATCCCGTTTTTCTCCGCCACATCAAAGGCCAACTTTCTAACGTCTAGTTGCGTGAGACCAAACATCATCTCTTCTAATTTTAATATATGCGACTTTATTTCATTTTCTATATCTACTGAAAATGTTGGTGTGCCTCCATAAAATTTGATTTCACCATTAGCAATTTTATTCTTGCAATCAACGTGGCGCTTTAACGTTGCCTTTGGAATATTGTAAATTCTAGCGCATTCATTCAGACCGCATTCTTTCTTCTGATAAGCAGAAACAGCTAACGCCAACTCTTCCCTCGTCCAAACTCCTTTCTTTTTGGGCTCAGTCATGATCTAGTTAAACAACAAAATATTTTTTGGTCATTCAAAAGTGTTGACTGTGTGAAACAGCTTCGGTTTCCTCAAATGGACCGGTCCATTGGCGGAAACCGAGAGCGGTCCATTTCGGGCAACATGCACTTTCTCAGAATACGTGGAGGTTAACATTTATAAACATAACCTAGCACTACAAGTAAATACACCTATTTGCTGCTAAAAGCACGAACTAATTAATAATATTAGGTTTTGTGAAGTGACATTACCTTCTTGTTGACAATATCCTTAGGCGCATAGGGTAATTGTTACATCAGCACCAATAAAATCAGTTTTTTGTTAACCGCGCACATACGTTTCAACTTCTACTGTCATGGCTTTGCACGCAGTGTATGGTCGTGGTTCCACGCCATCTCTCGAAATTTTAAAAAATTCGTAGGTCTCAAACATACCCAATAGAGGGTGGTGCAAACGAGGAGCCGGTCCATTCCCGGCAACCTTCCCCTACCTACCAAAACCAAACAAAAAGCTACCTATCGACAATCATCAAGAGGTGCTTTCCAGTTGGATATTAAGTATAATATCCTCTGATTTTCTAAATGTAATTATCTGCTTCTTCAGGATTGATTACTGATTTTTGATTAAAATTTCCACTTTGCACGTGATCTAGAAAAACTACATTTAAAAAATGCAATTCTTTGTAGAGATTTTATCTCTCTACGTTGGTAAACCTGCGTTCTGACATGCGCGTGATTGGGTTTGTCGCGCGGAAAATTTGAAAAAAATTGAAAACTAACGATTGTTATTGATGATGCCTTATGTAAACGGTAGTTAGGCAGTACCACCAGTCAATATGATGTCGGCCAGCTGTTCTTGAGGTAAAAAACCTATTGTTCACATTTGATCACGTGCAATTCTTTGGTACATAATGTACATGGCCCAGTTCAGATATTCCCAAACTTTTTTGGGTCACGGCGCCCTTGAGTAATTTAAGGGTCTTCTACAGCTCGCTAACCTAAGTTTAAAATACAAACAGACGTAGTCACTAGCATTAACTAAATAAAACACAAAAAATATTATTATTACATTTATTTTCGATCTATACTCGCTTTTTATAAACAGAACCGTCGAAAATACATCTTCGCTTAAGAGAGCACATTCATCTTTTGCTGAAATACGAAATTCGTTTTGTAAGTGTTATCGCAAGGTAACTCAACTCAAATTCGAGTGAAGCACCGGTATTGAAAGGATTTTCAATCCATGTAAGCTTGTCGATATTCGCATTTTTAGAGTATTTCTCATACTAGTTGTTAAGCTGTACCAAACATATAATGTGCGTTGAAAATAAACAATGCCAAAGGAATAAAGTATTTTTATTAAAACATCAGAATGCTATTCCATAAACATAACTAATGATAACTGGAAATATTTTTCTGCTAAGGAAGAAAATTTATGTTGAAAAAAAGCAAAAGCGCCAAGTCAGATCTTAGTTTGAAGATAAAAAGGTTGTGGATTGGTTGGTAGCCTGAGTCTCTCTACTAAGAAACTCCAGTTCTAGAACTTTCCAAGAAAATCGTCAGGTCCAGCATGTTAACGTGTTCTAATCGTCGGTATTTTCCCAATGTTGCTTACAAGGACTTTCATGTTTTAGAAATAACCTAAATTTTCGACTTGCTCCTTAGGTTAATTTACATATTGGCAATAAGTTTAAAATATAGCCGAATCGTGCAACTCTGTTCTCGAAACTACAAAACAACTAAAACTAGACTATATCCTAAAACTTCTGTAGAAAGTCATCTAGTTTAGGCTGGCAGGCTGGTAAATGACTAAAGAAGCCTATTTATTTTAGCTCTGTAGTAATATAATATCTACTCCCTAGAGACTTGTTTTAGTTGAATTTAAAACAGGAGTAAAATTGTGAATTTTTGCAACATTTCGCGGCTCACAGTTTGGGAACCAATGGTCTAGTTCATCTATGGAAGCATTACACATATTATTCTCTATTTCTATATAGCTGGTTTGCTTACCTCTAGATCTTTTTCTAGATTACGTGCGACGTCACGTGAAATAACCTTATCTAAACATAGAAATGCAAAATTAAAAAAAAATTCTTAATTTTTGAGTTTAGTATGATATTAAGATACGTGTACGCGTAATACATATCAGGGGATGGTTTTTTTTTGCTACAAGCTTAATGTTGTCAGCACGCATACGAGGAAAAAGAACCTTTTTCAGTAAAACTTCATATTTGAACAAAGATCTCAATAGTTCTGCTATACGCCCGTTACTTTGTGATGTCTGCCGTTCACCTTTAACATCCGTATTCTGTACACAACGTTTTGTGTGTCGGTACAAGCTATCTCTTTTGTAATATGAGCAAGGCAGATAGTCTTCTGACTGACTTCAGCAATCAATTTTTTCTGCTCTTTTTACCGGTCTCAACTTTGTGCTTGATCTATTTCTGATAAAATTTCCCTTCTTACTTATTTCTGCTATTAGATTTCTTCTCGCTTTGGATTTCTTTGAGCATAAGTATATGTTGAACTTCAAATTCTGATGGATGCCAGATGACTATATGTCGCACAAAATGGGATACGTCTTTTTCACAATACATGCAGTAATCCCTCTTGTCCTTGTAATTCGCTCTGAGTGTCCTTTCTACTCCAGTCTATAAAATACCATACATTAATAATAATAAAGTTGAATTACACTTAATATTCACCTCTTCATCAATTTTGTTTACTTCATTAATTGGCTGCTCCATTTTTGTTTCTATGTCCACTATCAGGTGTTGCAAGGGATCTTCAATTAGCGCCTAATATAAAATTACAACAGAGTGTAATGAGTATTACGATTATCAACACAAACAGAAGTTATCTTTATAATAGATTTAAAACAGGCGGTGGATGTAGACTTACATAGTGAAACTACAGATGTTTCTGAGTGCACAAACCCTTAAAAAATGTGTATAAGAACTCTAAACAATAATAATTATGCGGTCATTGAATCAGCGAACAGCATATAATAATAATAATAATAATAATAATAGTGGCTTTATTCATCCCACTAGTGCAATGAAAAAAAAGCAAATTTGAAAAAAAAATAATTACGACTTATTTATAAAATTAACAAAAAGAAACTAATTACGAGTCAAGTGGCGATGAAATGGCGTGGTTCAGTTGCTACTAAAAAGAAATAGCGAACTGCTCTTCCACCCAACCCAAAATATTTACAGAATACTTTTGTTTATGTCGAGTTTTTTAAAAAAATTATGATTTTTCAACTTGTTCTCAAAATTACTTTTAAAATTCTCAAAACTTCTGTTTTTATTCTAAATTTCCAACTCTTGGTGCTTGTATATTTTCCGCACATCTTGTGCTCTATGTTCCGGCCTGAAAGTACAGTCGGCTATGGGAATACTCGTCCTCTTATCCTCAAAAATGAAAAAAAAAACATCAAAATTTTATTTAAAGTTTTGTAAATGATAATACCTACATCTTTCATACCACAGGAAAAAACTTTATAGATGGTACAAAAACATTAAACAAATATAGGGGAAGGTTGCCACGAATGGACCGAATTACACATTTTATTTTTTTCTGCATTACCGGTTGGTTACTCATGGAAATTATTTGCGCAGTTGAATTGTGTGATKTTTTKTGTACCTGATCGTAATTTTGGGGACCAAAAGAGAAAACTTTACTTCTAGATATATTTTTTTTCCAGTAGGCTTGCAAGTGGTCCATTTGTGGAACTTGGTTGCTTCGAATGGACCACAGGTTTCCTCGATTGGACCCCTACCATTAAAATGTACACAAACTTGATTGCATGATAGAACATTTATTAAAAATAAAAGGAACACATACTTAGGTAAAAACTTTACAAACAAAACAATGCATAGACTCTTATGGCCAACGAAAAGGGCACGTATTAGGTTAAAAACATTCCAAACAATGTGGACAAAAGTAAAACTTTCTTAATGGGCTCACGTTTGCACATATAGCGTGCACCCATTTATTACACTCTTGACATTGAATCATGTCAAGCTGCATATCGTCCTTGCATAGAATACAGAACCATGACTCGTTCCTGGAGGGCTTACTTTTTGAAGACGACACACGAGAGCAGCAAGGATCGGCGGTCTTGGCAGAAGACTGTGTGTTGCAAGACTTTTGTTCATTTTTGCCAAATATGGCATTTGGTTTAGTTGTCCTGGCTTTCCTTTCGGCAAGTTCATTTTTATACGGACTGCTTGTTAATTCGCAAGCTTGTTGTGCAACTCTTCTACGTTTTCTGGATTTTGTCGTGGGCGCTGGCACTGGTGAAATTTCTGCTACAGAAATCCTACTCGAATTATTGCTTCTAGTAAGCGTTGTATTTATTTCTTCAGGGGCAGCTGCAAGAGGAAGTAGGTAAGTAAAAAGAATGTAGAACGAGAAGAGCCTTGGCCTACCTTGACTTGTCCCCTGTACGGGAGTGCTCTTCCCAGTTTCATTCTGCCCAGCCTCTTCTTCAGCTACTTCCATTGCACTAAGATTTTCCGCAGCAGTAAATTCATGTTCACCGAAAATGTCCCTGTTGACAGGCCAAATTCCGGTAGATCGAAAGCCGCTAGCTGCATTTTCTATGGTAGCCGCACGTCTGTATGCTGGTGCAAGAATTGATGCTACATTAAACATCGACACCGAAGCATTGGGGTTGGCTCGCATCCACTTTTGCATCTCTTGGATATAAAATGTTTCAAGTGGTTTGAAAAAAGTGACGTCAAGCGGCTGAAGCTTGTGTGTTGTATGGGCCGGCAATTGCAGCATTATGACTCCGGACTCACGAGCCAGTTCCAAAGCTTGCAGATTTTTGCTATGGGTTGTGTGCCCATCTAAACACAACAGCAGTTTTCTTTCTTGGGAAGGATGCACGGTGTCTACAAAGAACTGTAACCATTTAACGAAAAGTGAGGAGTCAATGTAACCACTTTCAGAAATTTGGACAAGGCTACCTTCTGGTGCCCCAATTTTTAACTCTGGTGCCATCCTTTTTCTGTTAAAAATTATCATAGGTGGCACAAATTGACCGGCGGCACTGCAACAGCAAACTGCTGTTGTGTTGACTCCTCTCTCACCACTAGACAGACCTGCAATTTGTTTTTTACCTTTAGTTGCAACGATTTTCTGACATCGCTTTTGCACGGTTGAGAAACCACTCTCGTCTACATTAAAAACCCTAGTTCCATCTAATGCATTTTGGTCGCAAATATTTTCAAGAAGGTCAAAGAACTTGGAAACACTCGCTCGATTAAAGCCTCTAGCACGTGCTAAGGAAGTACATTCGGGGGTCCTTAAAGATAGATCTGGATGTCGCTTCATAAAATTATAGTACCATTTTTTTCCAGCAACCCCCTTTTGTCTGTTAAAAGAATGAGCCATCCCGTTTTTCTCCGCCACATCAAAGGCCAACTTTCTAACGTCTAGTTGCGTGAGACCAAACATCATCTCTTCTAATTTTAATATATGCGACTTTATTTCATTTTCTATATCTACTGAAAATGTTGGTGTGCCTCCATAAAATTTGATTTCACCATTAGCAATTTTATTCTTGCAATCAACGTGGCGCTTTAACGTTGCCTTTGGAATATTGTAAATTCTAGCGCATTCATTCAGACCGCATTCTTTCTTCTGATAAGCAGAAACAGCTAACGCCAACTCTTCCCTCGTCCAAACTCCTTTCTTTTTGGGCTCAATTATGATCTAGTTAAACAACAAAATATTTTTTGGTCATTCAAAAGTGTTGACTGTGTGAAACAGCTTCGGTTTCCTCAAATGGACCGGTCCATTGGCGGAAACCGAGAGCGGTCCATTTCGGGCAACATGCACTTTCTCAGAATACGTGGAGGTTAACATTTATAAACATAACCTAGCACTACAAGTAAATACACCTATTTGCTGCTAAAAGCACGAACTAATTAATAATATTAGGTTTTGTGAAGTGACATTACCTTCTTGTTGACAATATCCTTAGGCGCATAGGGTAATTGTTACATCAACACCAATAAAATCAGTTTTTTGTTAACCGCGCACATACGTTTCAATTTCTACTGTCATGGCTTTGCACGCAGTGTATGGTCGTGGTTCCACGCCATCTCTCGAAATTTTAAAAAATTCGTAGGTCTCAAACATACCCAATAGAGGGTGGTCCAAACGAGGAGCCGGTCCATTCCCGGCAACCTTCCCCTACAAAGCTGTGTGGCATGCAGAACCCCAAAAGCATTACTGCAACACGCCTCCGAGAGCATTTAGCTACCATAACGCAACTTCTACAATTTTCCAATAGTGATTTAGAACAATTATCGAAATATATGGGGCGCAGATTAAAAACACGACGCGACGTATATCGAATGACTGACAGTACTTATGAGACTGCAAAGGTATCGAAGCTACTCTTACTAATGACCGAAGGCGGAGTTGAGCAATATTTTTCTAACCACATTAAGAGCAAAATTTAGTCCGAAACAGCACGAGATGAAAAAATGCATGGATACCAAACCTTTGTTGTTATTCTAAATTTCCAACTCTCGGTGCTTCTATATTTCCTGCACGTCATGTGCTTAGCTCTATGCTCCGGCCTGAAAGTACAGTTATCTATGGGAATACTCATCCTCTTATCCTCACAAATGAAAAAATACATGAAAATTTTAATTACCAGATTTATGTTGCATAAATAGTTATAGATATTGCAAAAAATGTTCATAAGGTAATTTAGATTTTTTCCAATAGAACATGAGACGTCTTGCCAAACTACTTTTTGTCCAAAATCTAAATCCTGATATAAAACAACTCATACATTTATTAAAACCCCATTATTTTCGAAGAATAGTGGATGATGTAAATAAAATCGCCATGTACAACTCAAAAACAGAGCAATATGAATTCTTCACCCTGGCCATAAATTTGGGAACGTTGATAATAAAATGTTGTGATCCAGCCTACATTCAACTGCTTTAAGAAAAAGATTTGATAGATAGAATACCGGAATTTTTGACTGAAAATCTTAATTGAAACACAGTGGGCAAATGAAGTATCACCACAGGCTATGACAAATTTGAATCAAAACAAATGGAATCTACCACTAACACCAGACTTGAAAGCGCTCAATGCGTATCTGCACGAGAAAGCTGAAGTTGCATTTAATGTCTTAACAGAATATGAAAAATATGTGCTGGCTTATAATACTCTAAAAGAACTTTTATATTCACAAATAATTTTACTGAATAGGAGACGACCGGCTGAAGTAGCCAAGCTGAAAGTGAATGTGTATAGGTCAATTGACCTTGAACATATGATTTTTTTTTCTGAGCAAACCCAACATACAGTGGAAACAACAGTTGCTTTCCATTTGCATTAAAACTTAGATATTTTTGCTCACTTGACGTATGCTCACTTATTACGCATTCCTTTTGTTTGGCTCAAACAAAATGAAGTGAGATTTTTACCTCCCCCCTCACCGCTACTGCCCAACACTGCTGCAGCAGCAGTTATTGTGAGATTGGCTCACTTTCTGTTGTGAGATTATGTTGAATCGTAGTTTGACAGGTTTTGTTGTTAACCGTGGCGTAGATTAACGGAGGTTATTCGTTATGTATAGCATAATAAGAAATAGCAAAGGATGGGTGCAAGGAAACGAAGGGGATGTCTTAATTGTGGACAAAGGTAGGTATCCAGAGATAGCTGGAAACTAATATTTACTCACGATTTTTTAGAACAGAAAAAAAAACACTACGTTGTGGGTTCCAAACAATATCATTGCATTTAATAACAAGAATCAACTCGTCCTGAAACACAGTACCTGTAACGAAACAGAACAAGATAAAGAAATCGCATTGGAATATGAGTACGAAGATACAACACATGACCAAAACGTAGAAGTGACTGTCGAACATGAGACAGCACAAACGATAATAGAAGAGCCAGACTGCGACACACAAGTAGAAGATTCGAATGAAGTGCGACACACATGGTCATACAATCAAACAAAAGCATTAATAACAGCTGTAGAAGCAAGTTACGAAGAGATGTTTCACATTAACAAGAAAAAGGATTTCTGGAGCACAATCTTTACAGAACTTAAAAGTCAAAAAATAGAATACAGTGAAGTGTCTTGTAAAAGGAAATGGGCTAACCTTGTAAGGACCTACAAGGTTGTAAAAGATCATAAGAAAAAAWCTGGTCGTGAATCATCAAGATTCATGTTTTTTGAGCAGCTTGATGCATTATTGGGTGATACTCCTACAAATGCAAGTCCACATACCATTGATGTGGCACGCATACAAAATACTGATACATCATCAACTTCTGAGGCATCAGCAACTGAACAAATGACAGATCTTTCTATACCATCGATGGCAGCACAAAGAAGAAAAAACCCGACAGCTGAATACATAAAATACAAAAAGAAATTTTACGAAGAGGAGGCACAGCAAAATTACCAGCACCAACAATTACAGTTACTGCAAGAAAGAAATGCTGTGTTAAGAGGAAAAAGCGAAATTGAACGAAAGAAACTGGATTTGCTGGAAAGGTTTATTCCTACAAATGTTAACAAAGAATTGTTACTAATTTTTATTTATATTATATCTCTTGCAATGAATTGTTTAAGTTGTATTTCGAATTTTGTTGTTATTACATTGATTATGATATTTGTCTTGTTTATTTTTGTATTTTCTGTTCAATTAAATAAGACTGCCATGAGCTGTGAGTTGAAGAATAACTCATAAATTACAATTCAAGCCTTTTATTGGTTTTATGTAGGTATCACTGTAAAGTTACACAGATCACATATGTTAACCAAACATAGTCCTAAATATGGCATCCCTCTTAGAGACTCTCGGCATAATGCCGCTTATATTTTCCACAAATTGAGGGTCAAAATCTTCATCTTCAGTATTTTCTTCATATTCAGTTAAATCATCGAAAGTAATACAAAAATTGTGTATTACATGGCAGCTGCGACAACACATTTAACAGTGAATGTAATATTATTGTTATCAAACATTTTCAATCTTCTAAATATACTCTTTAGTAAGCCAAACGCATGTTCAGTTACGATCCGACTGGCAGAATGTTTATAATTAAATGCCTTCTGATTTGGAGTCAGCATTCCGTTGTCCTTAAATGGTGTTACCAACCAGAACAAGCAGGGGTAAGCTGAATCTCCCAATAAAATATCCCTTGTAAGGTTCCATTCACACCTTTTTCATATAAAGATGATTTTTTAAGCATCCTGGCATCATGCACTGAACCTGCCGGCCACATGATATATCGTGAACTAAATTTCACTAAAAAGTCTATGATTTTTGATACTATACGATGGATGGAACTTTTTGTCACATTAAATCTATCAGCAACTTGTCGAAATGTTTCCGTATTAGCCAAGTTCTACAAGGTAATATAAAAGGCCTTTGTCGTTGTAATTTTCTTTCTTCCAAAGATATGCTGAGGTAATACATTAGCTCTTTCAATTTGATCTATAATAAATTAGTAGGTACCTAAAGTTTAGTATGTACTAAGGTAAGCTATATTTGCCAACATACCAATCACATAGCTACAAGTAGATCTTTGCATGCGAAAATGTTCCTTAAATTCATCATCATCATGCAGTTCAATGGTTTTCATGTAGTTTTCAATACGATGAAGTGTTCGTCTTGGTTTACAGCCCGTTGAAGTTTCTGAAAAACTTGAGCAACTAGAGTTGCCATAGTCCTCGTGCATTAATATCCTGTGTGTGTTAGAATCGCTACTCTGATCATCGATTAACACCTATAATATTTTTAAAAGTGTCAGAATGTTATATATGTTTATAATATTACCTCGATAACTTTACGGCTAATGTTATGCATCTTATTTTTACCTAATTATTTTGCATAACCTCAAATTCTTAAACAGCGACAGCCTGACAAAAGCACAGTCTGAAAGATCTGAAATTGAGAATGTTGTTCCCATCGTTGTTGTTCCTTTTTGGTACATAATTTCCGTCATTTTAAACTGAGATCTGGTGAAGTGAAGTGCTCACTCAATTCACCGTTTTGGAATACATAGAAGAATTGGAAGGGCAGGAAAAGGTTCGTCGCCAATATCGATCGCGGATTAATGCATTTTCATTGAGCGATGCACATTACATGAAAATGTTCAGATTTTCTAAAGACATCGTTCAAATGATCATTGATATGGTTTCACCATATATACCTGCAGGTAGTCGATCTTCAGCACTAAATGTTGAGACTAAGGTAATAATAACGGTTAGTTAATACTATTAAAATTATATCATGTAAAAATGTGTTTACAGGTTCACACAGCGCTTAGGTTTTTGCCAGTGGTGGATACCAGTTAGACATGGCATCTAATATTCATGTTGCTCTAAGCCAGTCTTCAGTGTCACGAAGCATTGTTGATGTGGTAAATGCTTTAAATGATCCTGCAATATTTAATAGATGGGTGAAATTCCCTCATAATTTAGAAACACTGCAAGCTAAACGTAATGAGTAAGTTGTATTTAGACGTTATTGTTGTTTGTGATACTATATGCAAAATAAAATTATAATTTATAGATTCTATGAAAAGTTTGGGTTCCCGGGTGTGATAGGCTGCATAGACTGCACTCACGTTGCCATCGTTGCCCCTTCCAATCGTAATAACGATGAACAT
Source organism: Rhyzopertha dominica (assembly GCA_025024175.1). Taxonomy (NCBI): domain Eukaryota; kingdom Metazoa; phylum Arthropoda; class Insecta; order Coleoptera; family Bostrichidae; genus Rhyzopertha; species Rhyzopertha dominica. Next base: position 34,177,551 of record QCXZ01000138.1, read on the forward strand.
GTTTACGTGAATCGGAAGCAATACCATTCCATAAATGTTCAACTGGTAAGTAAAACTTTGTACACTTTTTTCCCACTCCTGTAATGTACGTGTGATTGTAGATCTGTGACGCAAGCATGCGAATCATCAATGCCAACGCCTTGTACCCAGACAGCTCAAATGATGCCTTCATTTGGAATAAATCAAATGTGCGTGTTTTGATGGAAAGACTTCATCAAGATGGGCAGAACACCTTCTATTTACTTGGTAAGATTTATCAGTTTTAATTAACCCCTTCAAGCAACCCAGATTTATCTGCGTTATTATTAAAATAAAAGGTGTTTTTGTACGTTTATTAATTTCTTGCTATGTTTAGAATCGCTGTTAATAAGATAAAACTAAAATCGAAGCGAATGCGTATGCGTGCGATTAATTGTTTTGGCGAGAAATATCAGCGTCGAGAGGAGATGCAAAAGTAGGCAATGAGTATGGATGTGTCATTTTTTGGACAGAGAAAAATGTTCTTGATTTTGGCTCAGTGAGAGCGAGGTCTTTGGCCATAATGTGCCTCAGGCAGTGAGAGTAAGGTCTTTGGCCATGATGTGCCTCAGGCAGTGAGAGTAAGGTCTTTGGCCATGATGTGCCTCAGGCAGTTTTAAACCCCTAGCGCAGAGTGCCCGGTTAACAGCCGTGGTTCCTTCGAGTGAGTGACTTGTATTCCGGGGGGTAATGCGGGCTACTCGAATGACATAGTTCTGGTGGAGAGGGTAGCCTTATTAGGTGCCCCCGATCCGGGCTATTGGAATGCGACCCTATAGGCCTTAGGGTGAGCGTTCGGGGAAGCCTCTACTATTTCAGGTTGACACTAGCTAGTTGTTGAAGAGAGAAAACTAACAAGGTATTCATAACCACCATTGACTAATGATGTAATCTAAGGGATAAAGCCATGGACAGGATAATGATGAGGCCCTGGGGTGAAAACCCCTCTGTGAGTCTTAACTGTATCTGTTTGAGTTTAACGGATGAGTAACTTATGTTTTGTTTTTGCATCTCCCGCGCATTTGTGAAACCGCCTTGTCTCTCCACCGGAGTGACCGTATTGTTATGGCCCACGGATGAAGGCGGCGATAATGTAAGTTTTTCTTGATTATTCCCGCACTAGTTTTTTCTAAGTTTTTCATTCAGGTGTGGGGTCAAACAATCGGTTCACAGATTCGGTGAGATGAATTCAAAAAGTTTAAGCACGTTTTATCGCAGCGCAGTGGTTTGACAAATTATAGTTTGTCGTAATTATAATTGGTGGTCAAACAATCGGTTCACAGATTCGGTGAGATGAATTCAAAAAGTTTAAGCACGTTTTATCGCAGCGCAGTGGTTTGACAAATTATAGTTTGTCGTAATTATAATTGGTGGTCAAACAATCGGTTCACTGATTCGGTGAGATGAATTCAAAAAGTTTAAGCACGTTTTATCGCAGCGCAGTGGTTTGACAAATTATCGTTTGTCGTAATTATAAGTGGCGTTTAGGCAGCGGCTGACAGTTTTTGTGCAAAAGACGTTTATTCAGCAAAGTTCTTGGCCTTAACAGGATCTCTTTTGTTTCGGCGTGATTATTGGTAGATCTAATACCTCTATCATACATGTTTTGCATATTCTTCATGTTCATGCAAATATGGGTACCCATCACCAACATCATCAACATCATCATCATCATCATCATCACCATTTTCCTTCATTTCTTGATGTTTAATAACATCCTATGATAACATCATACAGGCAGTTGCCCAATCGTGTAATTATCAAGCCCCGAAGCGCTGTTGACCTTTCTGAAATCTTGCGGTGAGAATCAACCAAGTACATTTCTTATTATCTATTTAAAGATAAGGTAATGCACAGCGAGTAGACGTGATCCAGCGATGCTCCGGTTATTTGTGTTTTAAGTGCCCAGTTTATGTGATTTAAATTTGTATTTTGAAGCCATAGATGACTGTCATCGGGTGGTAAGTGTGAATACTGGAAGAGATCGATCTAGAATTGTCAGATTCTGCTCAAGGAAGGATAGGCAGCTCATATTCCGCTACAAGAAGTTGTTGAGAGGAACCAATATTTCCATAAAAGAAGATCTCACGAGGAAGCGCCTAGAATTACTAAAACTCTGTAGCTCTGAATTTGGTACTTGTAACGCATGGACTTAACAGGGTTAAGTCAAAGTAATAGTAAATGGTCGTAAATACTCTGTAAATTCTGTTGACGATATAGTCAATATACAGAACAGTACCTATCGGTAGCAGTTAATTGGCAACGTTATCTTTTTATTATGAATGGCGCGGATTTGTTGCTACCGTAAAATGTAATGCTTTTCCGGGAGCTACCACCGGTTGTTAAGTATTAATTTTGCTTTTCTTTAATTTAACAATTAAACAGACTTCAATACAATTTAGTTTAAATTAAGTCAGGTTGTATTTGTTCTCATTTAGAGGTAATGTATTGTGTAGTAGTTTTGCTTATATTTTTTTTATGAAAGTTGCGCATCTTAAAGTAGGATCGCTCTTAGCACATTTTCAAGATTTTATCAATTTAGTTCAAAGTGCAAACTATGATGTTGTTATGGTTGGCGAAAGATTGTTGTCTAATAATGTAGCTCTATCTATTTTAGCAATACCTGGTTACAATCTTCGTTATACGCATGGTGCTCAGAATCTACGTGGCAGAGTGGCGGCATATATCAAGTCGACTTTTTATAACTCGTTAATAGAGTTCGATTTTGAGATTAATTCCTTTATTGACTGTTTTTTTAGCATCCGCGTAGGGACTGTAAATTATGCATTCGGCGTATGCTATCGTCCGCCTAACTCCAGCTTAGGCAATTTTGTTGAAACCCTTGATAATATATTTGGTTTTGTTTGCGGTATGTATGATTAATTTGTCTGTCTGGGTGATTTCAACATTAATTTCCTAAATATTTCTAACCCTGTGAGTGCACGTTTGGAGGCGTAAAACTTGGTGCAAGTCTTGGATGAATCGACTATAGTGACTGGTAACTCAAGCTTACTGATTGATCCTTTATTCGTATCCCATTCTCTGAATGTTACAAGATACGGTACGAAGAACTGTGACGATATTTCTGACCACAGATTGGTTTCTTGTGAATTTAGTGCACCTAAGATTAAATGTGAGCCTAAATATGTTACTTATGTGTAGATCTTTCAGACGCTTTGATGTCAGTGAGTTTCGGGAAAGTTTGGAATCTGTTGAATGGAATGATGTGATATGCGAAACCAATTGATAAGAAACTTGAATATTTCAACACCCCAATTATTTCTCTTTCTTATTGGCATGCCCCGATGGTAACGTCTAGGGTACCAAAGCCCAATGCAATGTGGTGTTGCCCTGAACTCAAATGTCTCATGAGTAAACGTGGTGCATCCTTACGTAAATACAAACGAAGTAAACTTCCTGAAAATTTTGCTGTATACAAGAGGTTGAGGAACTTGACTATGAACTCTGTTAGGATGGAAAAACGTCGTTACATAGGTACAGTTGCTTCTAGTTGAGATATAAAAACTATTTGGTCGGCTCTGCCCAATTTAAACATTGGTACTAACAAAGTGAGATCTGAACTGCCTTCAAACATGTCTAATAGCAATTCTATTAATGCATATTTTTCACAATTTATTTAATTAAATAATATCGTCTCTAATCATAGAATGCAATATTATGAGAATGCTCGATTCCCATCCCTACAAGAATTTTCCTTGAGAATGGTTACTATAGATGAGATACACTCCGCACTCTTTAACGCAAAAAAATAATTGTGTCGCAGACATCTCTTTGAAAATATTGCGCTTACGTAGCCCCATTATTGATTTATACCTATTACACGTCTTCAATTATTGCTGTATCGAAAAAGCTTATTTCCCTACAATGTGGAAGAAAGTCATCGCAATACCTCTACCTAAAAAGTCTAACCCTGAAAACGTACCGGATTTACGTTTGATTAGCATCTTACCTGCAACTTCAAATCTGTTTGAATCTCTAATCTACGAACAAATATCTGACTTTATCTTGTCTAAGAAAATCATTTCGATGCTCAGTGTGGATTCAGACGCGGTCGAAGCGCTCCTACAGCACTATTCAGTCATTGATGATCTCATTTCAGCTTATGAAAAAGGTTTACTCAGTGCTTTGGTTTTGCTAGATTTTTCAAAAGCGTTCGATACTATTAATCATGGTCTGTTATGTCCCAAACTAAAGTCTTACTGTTTCAGCACTTCGTCGGTATAGTTTATTCGATCTTATTTGAGCGATAGAACCCAAGTGGTAAAATAAAAATAGTGTCTCCTCTGAATTGTCAGTTAGATCTGGTGTTCTGCAAGGCTCCATATTAGGATTTTTACTTTTCATAATATGTACGTCTGATATAGTGAACTTAGTTCTACATTGTAAAGTAATAACTTACGCCGACGATAAACAGTTGTATTTTAGTTTCGGTAAGCATGATTTCGCAAGGGCTGGAAAAATTCTGAACGAAGAACCTGAAAAATTAAGAAAATTGTCTGCTGAACATGGTCTTCAATTGAATTTGTCTAAGTCGCAGTTGATGGTCTTTGGTTATAAAGGTAGTATAAAATTTCTTATACGGTCTTTCAATATTTATATAGATTGCTCAAGATTAAATTTTGTTGATCATTCCCGCTGGAATCTTCATTTGAGTTGTTTCGTCCATGCTGTACTAAATTCTTCTCATGCATGTGAAAACTTGAGGTGTAAATTTGTAAGGCGGTAAGGCTGTAAGGCTGTAAGGCTCACCCTTCCGAGCGAGTTAAAAAAAACTAAATATTAGTTATGTCATTGCTCTTACGGGAACCTGTTGTTATTACGTTCTCATGCTTATCTCACGTACCCCTGCTATCATATTACAGATGCTGCATAATGTTAGAATTAAAAGTTAGTCTGATGTAACCGTTTGTATCGTACAGATCATTGTCATCATTCTCAAATAAAGTAAACATTTTTTAAAAACAGTTTTTCTAAATGAAAACCTGTAACTGGCGCAGTCAGTAGGATATCTTTTCGGGGTTTTGCATCGCGCAGTGCCATCCGTTTTAACGGTTTACCGAAGATATCCGCCGTACCGAAAAATCTCCAAAGGTCAACAACCAGAGGAACCAGCGAGTACAATCCACCGTGGATAGCTGCGATCATCCTCCTGGAAACCTAATGGGATTGCACCAAGCTTCTGTCTTCGCGTGCATGTAAGTACAGTTTTGATTTTATTATATGACTGAACTGGAACAATTATTGGAAAATCTATCGTTACAAGGCGAAAACGAAGATTCCATTCAAACCGCTAATAATTCAAATTCTATAAGCTTAGAATCAGTTATGGAATTTAAAACAGAATATCTTAATTGTGTTCCCACATTCTCGGGAAATCCAAGCGAACTAAATGAGTTCATCGCGAGTGCTGACTCGATTGTAAATACATTTTGTGACAGACAAAATCCAAACAATTTCTTAAATACTTATATATTCAGATCGATACAGAATAAACTAGTAGGAAATGCAAAAATTGCCGTGAACACCCAAACATGTACGACTTGGGAAGATCTAAAATTAGCACTAAGCAGAAATTTCTCGGATCAAAGAGACGAAGTTTGCCTTATCAGAGATCTCGTTCTCACAAAACAAAATAATTTGACACCACTTCAATATTACGAAAAAKGTATACATCKTTTGAATCTCTTGTGTTCGTATGTAGATTCACATGAAACACTTGCAACGAGCAAGGAAACGAAACGAATTTTGTACAATAATTTAACACTGAAAACTTTCTTGGCAGGATTAAAAGAGCCGCTAGGTAGTTCTGTCCGCGCTATGCGTCCGGGTACTCTACAAATTGCTTTACAATATATCAATGAAGAAAATAACATCCGTTATTGCCAAAAAGATGTTTCGACTAAAAATTTTAATCCATCAGTACCGATAGGTAACAACAGAAGTTCATTTCCTTCACAACCTATTAAGTACGAAACACGACCAGTTCAAAGGAATTATCCAACGAACGCTCAAGTGTTCAAAAAACCGCCTCAACCTCAAAACAAAAATGTTTTCAGGCCAAATCCAAATTATAGACCAGATTACAAACCAACCCCAATGAGTGTTAGTACAGGCCGTACATTTGCACCTCGTACAGCTCAAAATAACCAAAACTTTATGTCAGAAGAATTATTCAATGCAGAAACTATTCAAGATGAACCTGATGTGTGTCCGCCGATTAGTTCATCAAATAATCAATATTTTCATGACGAAGCAATAAATCCGAAAAATTTAGAAACCTTTGATGAAGAAAATCTCATACAAAACGAAAATTTTTACGAAGCCAACATTCCAACCGAGACAACGTAATTTCAATTAATTTTAATGACGATAATTTAAGTAAGTTACCATACATAGTAATACCGGAATATAATCTTAAGTTGCTTGTAGATACTGGAGCCACAAAATCTTTTATAGACCCGGAAGTAGCTCATCAACTATTTCCGCAGACCATTCATTATGATCCATTTATAATTACGAGCGTATTTTCAGAATCAGCGCATAAATATGGTGCATGGATGCCCATGTCAAAAATCTTTAATCTTCCTAATTCACACATGAAATTTCACCTTTTCAAATTTCATAATATTTTCAGAGGATTAATCGGACTAGATAATCTTAAAATCTTAAAAGCAAAATTAGATTTCGAAACCGGTTACTTAATAACGCCCAACGCAAAAATTAAACTACAGTACCAGATAATAAAAAACCAAATTAATTCCGTTACAATTGAACCTAGAGTTGAAAAAGTTATCAAAGTTAGGACTTCTATCCAGAATGGCGAAATTATAATTCCCCATACAAAATTGCACAGTTGTGAAATTCCAGAATGTATCACGATCGCCAAAAATGGCTACGCTTTGACAACAGTTTTAAATAAAGACGAAAAGGAAATTTCTCTAGACTTTTCAGAACCTTTACCAGTCGAAAAATTTATATATCAGGAATCCAACTTTAATAACTTAAATGTCAAACCTTTTAACAAAAAACCAAATTTAGATTTATCCAAATTACGTCTTAACCACCTTAACGAGGAAGAAAGGACAGTAATAATAGATATTTGCACGGAATATGCCGATATTTTTTATAATGAATCCGACCCGTTAACGTTTACAAATCAAATAAAACATTTCATACGTACTTCTGATGAAATTCCTGTCTATTCTAAAACTTACCGGTACCCCCAGATTCATAAAGAAGAGGTACATAAACAGATAAATAAAATGCTTGATCAAAATTTGATTCAACCCAGTCATTCGCCTTGGTCCTCACCCATATGGGTAGTTCCAAAGAAGCTTGACGCTACAGGTAAACAAAAATGGAGAGTCGTCATTGATTATCGACGCCTAAACGAAAAGACTATCGATGATAAATATCCTCTCCCGAATATCAATGATCTCCTTGATAAACTAGGCCGTTGTCAATATTTTACTACGCTTGATCTTGCTAGTGGTTTCCATCAAATAGAGATGAATAAAAATGATATACCAAAAACCGCATTTTCGACAGAATTTGGCCTTTATGAATTTTTGCGCATGCCCTTTGGCCTCAAGAACGCGCCGGCAACCTTCCAAAGGGTTATGGATAACGTTCTGAGAGGAATCCAAAATGAAAAATGTCTTGTCTATCTTGACGACATAATTATTTTTAGCGTATCTTTACAAGAGCATATCAATAATTTGAGAACAGTTTTCCAAAGACTCCGCGACACCAAATTCAAAATTGAATTAAACAAATCTGAATTTCTTAGACGAGAAGTTGCGTATCTTGGCCATATTATAACGCCAGATGGAATTAAACCTAACCCGGATAAAGTGAAAGCAATCAAACAATTTCCAATTCCAAAAACCACAAAACAAATTAAAGCTTTCCTCGGACTTTTAGGCTACTACCGAAAATTCATTGACAATTTTGCCCACATCACCAAACCACTGACTAAATGCCTTAAAAAGGGAGCAGAAATCATACATGACGACGAATTCATTCAATGTTTCAATCGATGTAAAAATCTTCTTATCAACGAACCAATACTTCAATATCCAGACTATTCAAAACCATTCAATCTCACCACCGATGCCAGCAATGTAGCGATTGGAGCCGTATTGTCACAAGGACCAATAGGTCAAGATTTGCCAATTGCGTACGCGTCGCGCACTTTAAACGAAAGTGAACAAAATTATTCTACAATTGAGAAAGAACTTCTTGCAATCGTATATGCCGTTAAATATTTCAGACCGTATATTTTTGGAAGACGCTTTAACATAATTACAGACCACAAGCCTCTCCAATGGCTTATGTCACTAAAAGAACCAAATTCCAAATTAATTAGATGGAGACTTAAATTGGAAGAATATGACTATGTGATTCACTATAAAAAAGGAAAATTAAACTCCAATGCTGACGCCCTTTCTAGAGTCGAAATTAACGTCAACGAAACAAACACAATTTTCGAATATATCCAAAAATTTAACGAAGAGTTAATGAACAATCCTGGTACATCAAAATCAACACTTTCATTAATAGCAAACGTAGACGAATCAGATCTTGCTAACGATCTCCCGTCTGTAACACAACATTCAAACGATAATGAAGAACCAATTGTCCAAATTCCTATTACAGATTCCCCATTAAATGTAGCGAAAAATCAGATAGTTATGCAGTTCGTGGCGCATTCACCTGCTAAACCAAGAATCGAAAAATTCCATGATCAAAGACAACGAATCACCGTCCAGCTGTCAACTCAAAATTTAGAACGTGATTTAGTAACGTTTATAAAGGAATACATGGTACCGAAACCAGCATATTATATTTATTTAGAAAAACAAAATTATTACGAGAAAATTTGTGAAATCATCAGAAAAAACTTTAAATGGCCGTCTTATAATTTAAGGCTTACCAGAACAAAATTAATAGATGTTCAAGATAAAGATGAAATCGAACAAATTATCGAAAATTACCATTTAGGCAAAACCAATCATCGAGGTACCGAAGAAACGTACATAAAACTCAAAAATGTATATTTCTGGCCGAATATGAAAGATACTATTCAAAATTATATCAATCACTGTGAAATATGCCAACGCGCTAAGTATGAAAGAAATCCACTAAAACCAGAACTAAATATTACACCGACAGCTAGCAAGCCATTAGAAATTATACACATCGATACATTTCAAGTCGAAAAAACTAAATTTCTAACAATAATTGACGCATTTTCAAAATATGCTCAAGCATACTACATCAGTTCCTTAAATCCCGTAGATATTACAGATTCATTAATAGACTTCTTTTCTCATCATGGTATACCAAAACTCATAATTGTAGATAACGGAAAGGAATTCAAAAATGTTGTAATTCAAGAACTGTTGGAACTACACAAAATTAAAATACATTTCACCACGCCACATAATCCTGACTCTAATGGACAAATTGAAAGATTACACAGTACTTTACTAGAACATATCCGTATATTAAATGCTTCTGAGACCCACAAAGATAGTATTCGAACAAAAATGAAATATGCCATAATTGGATATAATAATTCAGTACATTCCGCTACCAAATTAAAACCGATCGATATCATTAATGGTCATATCACCACAGAAACACCTTTAGACGTAGACATTATCAAAACACTCATGAGTATTTACGTCCAAGATCATAGAGATGCTACCAAAGCTATTTATAAGGAAATTAATAAAAAATTGATAGACACCAAATCTAACGTGATAGGTAAACGTAACGAAACTAGAGAAACAGTTACGCTAGATCCAGAACAACCAATCTACGAAAAATCATATGCAAGAAATAAAACTGGAAACAAATTCCAAGAACCAACTGTTTTACAAGCAGTTAACCCTAATCGTAAGATAGCGTTTACTCCTCGCGCTAAAATACACTTTAGTAATATACGCAGACCGTTTAAAAAGAAACGATCTTCAAAATAAACTGAATGATTGTTTCAGGTTAGCTTTGCTTCATGCTTCGCACGCACAAATCACAGTCAAGAGCTTACAAAACAACCCTGGACTCCTTCCAGTAAAATTAGGAACGGCCAAAATACAGGAATACTCTCACCGCTTGATACATTATTATGACCTTAATCCGTTAATTGCTGAAATCTCTAAATTAAACGATAAGTATCTAAATTTAATATCATCCGTGGACAAAAATTCTAAATATAAGCTTGAACTAAGTAATTTAATTATAATAACAAATGCAACAAAATCAATGGTGGAAACTAAACTCACTGAAATACTAGGACACCCATCTCGCGTCAAAAGGGGATTAATAAACGCTTTAGGAAGTATTTTCAAAACAATAACTGGAAACCTGGATGCAAGGGATGGTCAGAAATACGACACACTAATTTCAGAATTACAGAAAAATCAACACAATATCGTAGAAAGGCTAAATGTTCAAAATTCGTTATCACTGGAAATTATCGACAAATTTAATAAGACCGTGAACGATATCTCTCATAATGAAAAACTTCTGGACTCAAAAATCCAACTTATTCAGCAAATTGTACAAAAAGCAGCTAGCAGCGATCATTATTATTTCTTTTCAGATACTATTTTACAAATTTATGAACTATACAATCTCGTGTACAACACTTTGCAAGATATCGAAAATTCTATAACTTTCGCTAAATTAAAAACATTACATCCAAGTATTATTAAAGCTTCTGATCTATATAAATCACTCAATCACTTATACACTAAATTACAAGGAAAACTACCATTCGAAACTACTTATGACAACCTAAAAATTTATGAACAAATAATTGTTGTAAAATCATACATGAGCCAAAATAGATTAGTCTATATTTTGGAAATACCAATTAGTTATCCTTATGATTTCGATTTGTATCACTTATATTCAATACCAATTAAATCATCTGACGAGGTTTTCCAAACCATAGTTCCACGCTCAGAAAATATATTAATTTCAAAGCTTTACTATGCACGGGAAACTGAAGAATGCAAAGAACTCGCAAATAAACAGTTCTTTTGCCGTCAATCGCCGCTGTTAGAGCTAGCTACAAGAAACAGCTGTGAAACTGACATCATAATTAAGCAGTCAACCAAAAATTGCGAATATGAAACTTTTGGACTACAGAACGAACAACTCCAAAATATTCACAACACAAATCAATGGATTATTGTGTCACCCAAGAACACTAGAGTTCAGCTCCGCTGCGATGCCCAAAACGAATTCCTGGAAGTCTCCGGAACTTCGCTGCTCGAAGTACCATTTGGATGCTCTTTCGTATTCGGGACCACCGAAATTATGGCTGATCAAGAGATCATCGATGACACCATCCCAACGATCTACAATCTACAGTTCAACACCCCAGTGTCAGTGTCCGAAAAAGCTCCTGAATTGGTGCTAAAAGAATTGTGTTTGGACGACCTAAGTGAACTTAAAGTTCGGGTTCGTCAAAACCGTTTAACGCTTTCCAATCACGCCGGTGATAGCGTCCACACGTACATCATCTACATTTTAATATGTTTAATTATTTCAGTATTGATTGGCCTATATTTTGTGAAACGAAAAATTGTAAATCCAAAAATGGACCCAAAAAACTCTAAAATTGTATTACCATCTGTTCAACTTTCAGGTAACACCCCTTAAAGTTGAATTTGGTAAGGGAGGAGTTATGTCATTGCTCTTACGGGAACCTGTTGTTATTACGTTCTCATGCTTATCTCACGTACCCCTGCTATCATATTACAGATGCTGCATAATGTTAGAATTAAAAGTTAGTCTGATGTAACCGTTTGTATCGTACAGATCATTGTCATCATTCTCAAATAAAGTAAACATTTTTTAAAAACAGTTTTTCTAAATGAAAACCTGTAACTTATTAACAAAATTTTTGATCGCCAGATTTCATGATAACGATGACTCCCTTACCTCGTTCGGACTCAATGAGCTTCGTTGACTGCTATTCAAGTAATATTCAACTAATAGGTTGTTTAATATCGCTTTTGAACTTGTGCTCTATTTTGTTTATTATTGATTCTATTTTTTGCTGCCCTAATATAAATAGTTGAGTTTACTCTAAGGATTAAGTAAAACAGCTACAGGTAGAACTTGCCTTTATTACTTATGTAATTATTTTTTATATTTGGTGAGCCTGTGTTTGGTTTATTCGAATTTTATTTACTGCTGTGCTAATATATTTTACGACGTGCGTAAAATTAAAATGTTTTTAAAAAACTTTTATTTTCAATCACACACACCAATGAACACCTATTACTTATTTATAAAGTTAACATTTACAATACGACCGGAATGATAATTTACGATTACGAAATTAGCGGAGATCTAACTTTACGTGTGTACAGTAAGATGGTTAGTGTTAGACTCTCTTCTGAAAGACAAATTCGTTATACAGTTTCAATGTTTCAAGCAATAGCTTACTATCCCCAAAGACCACACATGAAGGCTAACCTAAGGAGATAAGGCACCTGTTGATAATAATAACTGAAGCTTAAGACGCATAATCAATTAACAATAGGGGTATTCATAAATTATACCATAATATATATAGTTTAAGTTTCTTTTCGAAGGTTAAGTAGAATAGCTTCTGCTAGACTTTGCCTTTATTGATAATGTATTACTCTCAGTATCTGCTCTTGTTTTAAAAAAATCTATTTATTATTATCAAATCCATTTATTACATCAGATACCATCGATGAGGACAGTGGCTCAGATGAAGTACCATTGACTAATTTATCCAAATCAAGTAGGGATACCGAATAATTATGTCGTGAGGACACGACCCTGTTAGGTTGGCCGAATGTTAAMTGTCAATTTTTGTATCTGCGTTATTATTAAAATAAAAGGTGTTTTTGTACGTTTATTAATTTCTTGCTATGTTTAGAATCGCTGTTAATAAGATAAAACTAAAATCGAAGCGAATGCGTATGCGTGCGATTAATTGTTTTGGCGAGAAATATCAGCGTCGCGAGGAGATGCAAAAGTAGGCAATGAGTATGGATGTGTCATTTTTTGGACAGAGAAAAATGTTCTTGATTTTGGCTCAGTGAGAGCGAGGTCTTTGGCCATGATGTGCCTCAGGCAGTGAGAGTAAGGTCTTTGGCCATGATGTGCCTCAGGCAGTGAGAGTAAGGTCTTTGGCCATAATGTGCCTCAGGCAGTGAGAGTAAGGTCTTTGGCCATGATGTGCCTCAGGCAGTGAGAGTAAGGTCTTTGGCCATGATGTGCCTCAGGCATAAACCCCTAGCGCAGAGTGCCCGGTTAACAGCCGTGGTTCCTTCGAGTGGGTGACTTGCATTCCGGGGGGTAATGCGGGCTACTCGAATGACATAGTTCTGGTGGAGAGGGTAGTCTTATTAGGTGCCCCCGATCCGGGTTATTGGAATGCGACCCTATAGGCCTTAGGGTGAGCGTTCGGGGAAGCCTCTACTATTTCAGGTTGACACTAGCTAGTTGTTGAAGAGAGAAAACTAACAAGGTATTCATAACCACCATTGACTAATGATGTAATCTAAGGGATAAAGCCATGGACAGGATAATGATGAGGCCCTGGGGTGAAAACCCCTCTGTGAGTCTTAACTGTATCTGTTTGAGTTTAACGGATGAGTAACTTATGTTTTGTTTTTACATCTCCCGCGCATATGTGAAACCGCCTTGTCTGTCCACCGGAGTGACCGTATTGTTATGGCCCACGGATGAAGGCGGCGATAATGTAAGTTTTTCTTGATTATTCCCGCACTAGTTTTTTCTAAGTTTTTCATTAGGTGATTCTGGCTATCCACTTCGGCCCTGGTTGTTAACACCCTTAGAAAACGAACCTGAACCTGGGACACCAGAAACAGTATATAATAATTTTCATAAAAGAACCAGATGCATTATCGAAAGATGCAATGGTTTATTAAAAATGCGGTTTAGGTGTTTATTAAAACATCATGTTTTGCACTACACACCTGAAATGGCAACAGGCATTATAAATGCTTGTGTTGTACTCCATAACATCTGCATAGAAAATAATGTACCTGTTCCTGAACCTAAGGAAGACGATGATATAGATTTCGGCATGTTTATCGCTTGCGGTAATGAAATGGAAGAATCTGGCAGAAGAGTCAATCCCCAATTGGCTGAAGCACGCCTCATTCAGAAGCGTTTAATTGCTAATCATTTTGTAAATTTACAATAAATAAATGTTAAAAAAATTGGATATATTTTTAATTAAATTAATAAAAAGAAAACCGATCCACTTCTCCAAATGGATGTTAATAATTATTGCTTTTCTTGTATATTAAATAGCTCCAAGTTTATTCACCTTAATACATAATTAGTACGCACTTTCTGCTAAAATAAAGCAATCATGGTATTAACAGTTACAATTAATTTACCAATTATTTTTTTTAGATAAAGAATGTAATGTTTACATGTCCTCTTCTAATTTAAAAACTAACATTATGGAACAAAAATGACCCGTTATATTAAATGAATCTTTTAAACAGTATCTTTTTATTTGAAATAAAACAACATTTAAGCAAATTATTTTATTTATTGAGTTATTGCTTTTAAGAGCATGTCCATTTTTTTCTACATCTTTTAACACCTTTAACGTTTCTCGTGCCAAAGCTGCATCCTCTTCTTTTTTTTCTCGGAGAATTTTCAATTTCTCTTCATAATACAGTTCCTTGTTTTTTAAATTTTTCTTCAAAAATTTCGTATAACAGTTGGCCGCCAACTCTGATGCTTTTTTCTGTGCTGAAATAGAAAAAAGATTTAATCTGATATCAATTTTTATATTCCTATATGTACTTACTATTAATTTTCACTCCCTTCTTATCCAGTGCACTTATGCTAGGCGTAGCTTTTTCAGGGCAACTGTAGTTGTGATCTAAAGAAAATGTATTGGTAAACAACACCACATTGTACATTACTCTCTTTTATCATACCTTTCTGGTGTATCCAAATATTTATATCTGATGTAGCTGTAATGTTTGGATTTTCATTTGTACGTGGTGGCACCTTGACAGTTGCTGGATCTTCTGCAGGCGATGCGATGGTGTCCTCGTTTCTTCCACCGCTGAATAACCCGGGAAGGACTGTTGCAATAATTATTAGTATAATACAAAATAAATTTCACTCTTGACTTACAAACTCGGTGGTTGACTCGCTTCCACTTGCGTGCCCCATTACGCACACGTCGCTCACCATATCAATTATTTTTAATTCATCATCGCTTAGCACAGTGTCGATTGGTGGCCCACCTCCTGTTCCTCTCGCGTGTCGTACAATGGCAGCCTTTTTTTGCCTTCATCCTTATGTCTTGCCAGGTCTGTAAGACACTTTGAAGTATGAGTATCATTATTTATTATTATTATTACCTATTACTACTTGTAATAAAATAAGGTTGCCATTACATTATAATTTTAACTTAATCACTGATACGAGCAAATGTACTTACTTTTCTCCATTGAATCCACGTCTTCCTAGCACCTGGAATGTCATTTAATTTGTTTGAAATTTCTTGCCACTGCCTTTGGGCTTCCTTCTTCGTAAACGTAGCAGAAAATTTTCCGCTAACCAATAGCGCATTATTTTCCATAATGGCAAGCAAGTCCCTTTTCTGTTCAGGGCTTACATACCCAGTCCTTTTCACAATGTCCATCGTAAAACACAACGAAATTAAAACAGCTTTACACACTTCGCACTACAAACGTTTCGGAAGGAAACAGACGAAATTGAAATTTCCATTAAGCGGGCGTGGGCAAGCCGGATTGCCGGGCATGCGTTAAAGATAGGAAATTCCATCGACGCCGGCTTGCTATTGGTCGTTCCTCTAGACCAAGCTACGACTGCACTGTTTTCAAGCGACAGGCGCAAAACGTTATCACTTCTAGTCGAGAATAGCATATCACGACGAGTGAGTTTCACGGGTAATAAAATATATCGGGCGGTGAAAATTTTCACGTGATCTCCAGAATAAGGCCCCAGGGGTTGTGTTGTATGGTGGGGGACGGGTTTTACCACTTCACGTTTGACATTTGTTATGTTTGTTACATGCATGCTAACTTAACTTCTAAGGCGTTGTTTACGTTTTGTGAGATTATATTTTTATTTTCCTTGTATCTTTGCATAATTTGCATTATGCAGCTATGGAACGAGGGTATGTAAAGCGATCATCGAAAATTTACAGCAAATCGACTAAAATATGATCCAGAATTTCATATTGCTAATTTGGACGTTTAAATTGCAAGGTGGCTAATACTAACATTATTATTGATGCAAAAATATATTTGAAATGAGCACATATATGAGGCGTTTAGTGCAAAAATGGCCTATGTAAAAAAACCTGGTTTTGGGAAAAACATTGTTTAATATTTTATTTTAGTATCAAATTTTACACAACAAAACTGTTTTTTTATTCATATATTTTAAAGTATTGTATTTGTATTTAATCCAATCCTCGGGTACATAGATATCATTGAACCTTTTCTTCTTTTTTTCTATTACACCAACGTCACGATCACACGCTAGATAAGAATGACCCGATAATAGGAATTTATGATCAATATGCTGCACATGGCAGATCTTATTTTGAAGTATGTAGTTGCACACATAAGGGCCAATTTAACATTCCTGTTTTGTCCCCCGCACTGATCACTATACATAACCAGTTTTGAAGTTTTTACTTTTTTATACTTTTTATATAATGGTACAAACAGGAACCAATCTCTTGGGGTCCTCTAGATGCTGTAGCTTCGTGCCAAACATACATGTGAGCCTTATTATTTGACAAGTTGTGGATACATAAGCAGTAAGTCCACAACTGTCTTTTATAACAGCATACAGCAGTTGAAAGGTGAGGTGTTGGCAATGTGGACATTAGATCAAATCCTATGACGGTTACATCATTCTCAGGTACTTTACCCAATTCTGCCTCTGACGCCATTCCAGTACGTGCGGTCTCCCGCCTTTCTTAGGTGCAATTCTTTTCCTAATTTTAATTTAGCCAAGGTAGCTTCAGAGGGTTAACTTTTAATTTTTTGTTCAAATTCATCGCACCTCCTGCAACTATCAGACACAGGTGCGTGAAAACTCAAGTTAAAGATTTTCCTAAAAACATCTCTGAAGACAAAGAGTGACACAGGATCATGCGTTTCATTTTTCAATTTTTTGGAGTTGGGCCACTATTGCACTAAACGCCTCAATTATACACTAGTACAGTTTAAATTAAAAAGTAAAATTGATTTTCTATTTTTAGTTCTGCAATAGAGAGTATGTGTAAGTGCTGCTGACCGACGAAGAGTGCAACCGTCCGTGAACTTCTGTTGAATCATATCGGAAGGCACTAACTTTATGACACACTGAACTATGGTTAAAATACATGGATGGAATTGCAAAAAGTAATGCAACGAACTGTACTTTTAATAAGACAAAAGTGAAATGTGTTTTAACGAAAGTTTTGGTGGACATGAGTGTAAGAAAAACTGGACTGTGTTTATAAAAAGTGGTAGAGATTCTCTATTTTGCACTGATGTCTGTTTTATTATTTGGTGTTAACCCATTGTAGATAGTGTAACTAAAATCGTAATGTCCAATTCAAAAACTAAACAATACAAATCATCCACGTTGGCCATAAATATAAAAGTAGGTACGGCTGGTGTAATGATCTTCCAAAAGTTGTTTTTTCTTCTAGTCATACCAGTCCTTTTGAAAGTTAATTTGCTGCGTACACATTCCGAGGTGCTGAGAGGTTTATTCAGTCATGTTCAGTCCATTTGGCTGTGGTGTGTATTAGTACAGCTTTCAACGAACGTTTCGTGTGTGAATTGAATGCATCATTCGTTATGTTATACTGCAAGATCACAAAAAATTATTCAATAGTTAATAGCATTTTCTAACTTTACACAACTTACCTTCAGATTTTAACTACTGGTTTTGCAGAGCAGTATTTGCAAGGCAATCACTCAAATGTGACATTATATTATGTCACCACAATGATTTTGTAAGCAGCTACTTCCAGATACTATCTCAAATCTATGAATTGGAAAAAATGTTATTTGATGGGCAACATTACTGGGCTGTCCTAGTGTGGCAACCAACTTCAAATTTTTTTAGGCTTAATTCACACGCCATCATCTATAGGTTTAACTAACGAATTAAAAATACAACACATTCATGTAGGTTAAGTAAACTATCAAGCACACCCACGCCTCAAACGATGTACGTAGCAGGTACTATCTACAAACACCATGACCAGAACTTTTCTTTTTAATTTACTCAGAAAAGAATACATTGCGGCTTTGTCAAGAATACTATATATTGTATTTTTTTCTAGCAATTTGCTGATTTTCTAAACGCACATAATGTAACCATATGAAACAATAACGCAACAAATGGCTACTGACTGAGTACTTCATATTTCTGTTTTTGTAATTCTAGTTTAACATGCATGACATTAAAGACATTTGGATATGTAACACATATGGATTATTATTCTTGCATCCTTTATAACGACTAATTACAGCTAGCAAAATATAACACGTGTTGTGCATGACAAGTGATTACAATATATTGTCTAATATGTAATGAATTTGGTAGATTACATTAAGAAATCTAATTGATAGCAATTACGTGAATTACCACTTGTAAATATTAGGTAGACACCATATTTAGATTCATAATAAAATTCCAGAAGATATGGCAACACCGCGTGCTTCATGATCTACCGCACCAGTACATGATTCTATGCACTTTGGTTCGGATTGATACTTAATGTATGATGGCTCGGGAAAGTAAGAAAAAAATTGTATAGACTAAAATCGCTATTTTTTTAAATTTTGGAATATACATGTCAAAATTGACATCTACGACGTAAATTTACCGAATATATGCCGTGATATATTTGCTAACGTGTATTTCTCTATGGTTCGGAAATGTACGAAGTTCCGTTATATGATCTCTTACTACGGATGCGCTGCCCATATTTTGAATTTGCTTTGTGGTAATTTACTTAATTTAAATTCGGTTGCTTCAGTAGTCAATGTTGTGAAATCAATCGCAAAAATTATTAAAAATAAACTAATTTTAAATGCTGGTTTTTACAATTACAAGCAGAAATGTTGCCAGCAAAGGGAAGACAATCTCTAAAATTACCAGTGGTGACGAGATGGGCGTCTGTAATTTTGTCCGGAAAGCGATTAATAATGTTGGCCAAACTGAACTTGAAACGAACGATCGACGACATATTCTAGACACAGATTTTTGGGTAAATGTTGAAAAACTCATTTCACTGTTACAGCCCATCAAGAAATGGATTTTAAAGTTGCAGTCAGACATTCCAAATATAAGTCAG
The DNA here is from genome assembly GCA_025024175.1 of Rhyzopertha dominica. NCBI lineage: Eukaryota > Metazoa > Arthropoda > Insecta > Coleoptera > Bostrichidae > Rhyzopertha > Rhyzopertha dominica. The sequence goes on from QCXZ01000138.1 coordinate 34,196,977, forward strand.
GTTGTATAAGCATTTTGTGAAAGTAGGCAACAGTTCAAAAAGGAAATTCCTAACGCGAAGGAAAGCTGTTTGATGCATTGACAAAAAGGTAAAGATGTGTCTTACTCCGGTGCACTATGCAGCTATGACCCTTCTTTCAGGAGCAAAAATCTTAACACACTTTGCAGTATATTTGAAAAATGTGGAAGTTGATACTGTCTTCAAGGAATTGGCAGAATATCGTTCTGAAACTGGATTTTTTTTCATACAAGTTTGTTAAAGACTCAATGAACAACAAAAATATGTTACATCCTGATTTCTGGAAAGGCATTTGCACAAATCCACCACCACAACAGGACAGGCCTGTAACTGTTACAGTCGTTACATGAAAAGTCGTACATAATTCTTGTTTACGTTTAATTTTTGGGTTAACGAGAGTATACCATGTTAATCACAAACTCAAGTTGGTACCTTGGTTGGATATGAGATCACGTAGAAAACTACATTCTGCCTGTTTATTTCATAAAGTGATTTTTGAATGATAAAATTGCGTTTAGGACAGATGTACACAGTATCAATATACGCAGAAAAGATATTGTGTTGATTCCAACTCATAAACACAGCTTTTTTTCGTCGCTCCTTATTGCATGTCCAATACATATAATTCTGTCCCTACAGATCTAAAATCTAAAAATTTATATTCTTTTAAGTTTTTGTTATCCAGCCCATAATATTACTGTTTTTTTGTATTTTTTTTAAACTGTTAATATTATCCATATTTATAATTTTACAGCTAGTAAGGCTTTCATTTTATGTTTTTTGCTTTCGGTTAAGTGGAAGAACAGCTGCCATTTTCTCTTAAGTGGCCGCTAAACTTCGCCGTTTTGCAAGTGTTAGCACCACTGCAATTGTATTATGCTTGAAATTATGGAAATTGTAAATGCTTGCGAATAAAGACGTATTATTATTATTATATACGCCTGAATGATTTAAGACTGAAATTTTATCTTTATTATGGACAAAACTTTATATGCATAGGTTGAAGTACAGTAAACTACTACATTCCATATGAGTTACAATCATTTCTATAACAGTCATTATAAATTTTGGCAAAGAAATCTCTTTTATTTAAACCATTTCTACCCTGTTCCGCTTCAGCATACTATGCCCCTATAAGCTGATCATCTGCTGTTAATAGGTCGATATCCACGTCCCCTTCAGCATCAAACTCTAATAAGCAGTAGTTATGCAAAATGCAACAAGCATAGGCTATTTTTACAGAATAAACATTAATATATTTTAAAATGCGCCAGCGTTCCTTGCATAATGCAAAACCATTTTCTATGACAACTCTCGTCGTGCTCAGAATCTTATTGGGGCGCATTTGCTGCGGTGTGAGCCTACCGGTGTCTCTAAATTAAGAAATTAAATAGCCGCTTATCAACAGTGTATATATGTGTAACATACCTACATGGTTTCATTAACCATGACAAACAGAGATATGCCGAATCTCCTACAATATGATATTTATTATAAAAATAATTATTTATACCTAGTTGCAGTCTTTCCTTGTATATTTGGGATTCTCGTAACACTTGCGGATGAACAGAGAAACAGATTTAATAAATAAATTAGTATTTTCACAGTTGATTTGCATTCGTACTCTAGCATCATGTGCAGATCCTGTAAAACCAACAAAGATATTGCTAAACAACTTTTTTGCTGTGCAAATACCTTGCAATATAATGGAATCGAAGAACTTTCTATTTATATAGCTGTCCTGTTGTTCCTCTGGTACCTTAATTAATAGGTGGGAACCATCAATGGCACCAATCACATCTAAAAGCAAAATATAAGTAATAAAAACATGATTTATTATCTGAAACAAACAATTCCTTTACCTGGATATCCACGCTTTTCCTGAAATTCTTCAGATATTCTCTGGCACTCATTAATAGTTGGCCACTTGATATATTTGGAATCCAGTGCATTGATGCAGTGTAAAATAAGAGACAGCATTGTATGGACAGAGAAAAGTGATACATTAAACCTGTCCGAAATGGATAAAATAGTATCACATTTAGCCAAGTACCAAAGTCATAAGCAGACTTTTTTCTAGGAAAATGGGAAGTCTTCCACCATGGTGTCCGGTGTCAGATCTTTTGTAGAAATGACCAACATCACTTAATAATTCTTCAAATGTAGCCCTATACATTCGAAAGTGACTGAAAAAGTCTTGGACTAATTAACGGATAAGCCACTGCTCGCTGTAAAGGGGAGGCCTTAAATGTTCTTCTCTTGTGGTCGATAATAAACTTAAATGAGGAATAACTGGATACTGCCGAAGCTGATACACATTGAAATCAAATAATAAGTCGGATGTCAATTCATCTTCGATTGTTTCGGCAATAGCGATCTTCAACCGTTTTGATGCCATCTAAAATATACATTACATATATATCAGGAAACTTATCATGTACATATGTAGCATACCTTTCAATTAGTATATAACTTTAACGGAAATACAACAATAAAATATAAGGCAATACTTCTAAATAACAAAAAATCTATAACACTCAATATGACACAAATATAACCTCACGATATGACAGCAGACGATACGCTGACAGAACCATCTAACCGGGACGTTCGATTGCAAACGCTGGGTACGTCCTGATTTAAAGGTCCAATGCAACCACTGTCAGAAATTGGCAAACTGCTGTCAAAAAACGGTCAACGGCTGGTACGGAACGCTAGGACGAAAAGAGAAAGCTTATGTTTGACTTTTCTAATGTTGCCTTCTTTTATAACCGCAGAATTAACTGGGGGCCATTTTTCGTAAAGAAGGTCCATTTTTTCAGGAAACAAATGATCGAAATCGAATTCAACCCAAAAATACGCTTTTGATGAGTTTAGTACTCAATAACTAAAGGAACATATTACCAGAATGATTCTATGCTGTTTTTAAAACTGGAAATTCATTGCAAATTTAGTGGATGGTACGATATTTATATATTTCCACCCTTTTCTCATGTGTTGCCTCCCAAGCTGCTAAAACCCTTGTGAAAGGTTCAATAGCAACTTTAAGGTAGTGTTTTAGGTAATTTAAGGCATAGGAAAACTAAGGATAGAAGTGATCTATCATTGTCTGGAACGGTTCAAAGTGGGTGGTGCCATGAACTAACAGCGAGCCCGAGCGATTTACACGGCTTTCTCCAAAGTCCTTTGATTGTTATATATTATTTTCAGTATGCTTTGTAAATATTCACAAAAATAGTTCCTAACATCATTAATGTCAGAACTACTGTTTGTGAATATTTACAAAAAACCCACTTATGTGCAGGGTATGAGAATGAAAGACAAATTGTATTGTAACAAATAATTAATCAAATAAAGTCACAACGCAATAATAACCATAAGACATGTTTAGCTCCAAAAATCACTACAAATTTAAGAATAACTACTCATAAGCAATAAAAACCTTAATAAAACTATTGCTACATTAGCAACATTGTCTATTTACATACAGAATAATATCAGAGTTTTTGCAAAACACTTTGGTTATATGTATATAATACAATTTACACTAACAATATAATAATAATATTACTTCTGAATGACTCTAAATTATATAACAGGTATCGTGAATTTATAAGACAGAATGTACAATCTCACTACATACAAAAAGTACATCATATTTCCACAAAGTATCTACTATTACACAACAATAATTTTGCAGCAGAGGGTATAATTTTTAACACTTACCATAACATACTAATTATTGACAATAACTAAGGCCCAATTTCTCAGTTTGAGTTAAAGTCAAACATAAATCTAAATTGGATTTGAACTTTGCTGCGTACTTATGAATATATACTATTTCCACAATGAATGTCTAAAAAGCTTCCTTTATATTAGCCATAATATTTTCAGTGTGCATGTTATAGAATATTGAGACTGGATATAAAAAAAATTGTAAAATATATCTTAAGATGGACTTAGCAACAGCAAGTAATTTAAAAATAAGACACAAAAATGTTATTGTTCCATAAGGATGACAATTTAATACATTATTCACGACTTTAGTGAGAGTAATAACCAAATATTTTTTCGGAAGATGCTATTTATATAAACACTGATAAAAAAACTATTAATCTGCCATTCTGATTACTACTGCAACCTCTTGTCAAAGAAACTCTAAAAAGTGTGTGTTATGAGTTTAAACATTTTTTCAAAGTAAATAAACAAATAACCAAGGAAGGGACATGATATAAACACTCAAACGGTACACATTTCAAACCATTCGGTTTCTGTTTGTGCACCAAAGAAGCTAGATTTTACAGCAAATTAATTAATTAATTAAATAATGTATAAATGTCATAAAGGTTTCTCTACAAAAATATAAAAGGTTGTCTTAAAAATATAGCCACATAGGCACAAGGTTGCTTCAAATTTTCCACATTTAGTTGGAAATGAATGAAATGTTTTACATTTTGATTAGAGTACCTAATTATAGTGGTAAAGCATAAAAGTTGTGTTAATTTCCATGTTATGTATGTAAATTACAACAATTATAAATTAAAAAAATCAACTATTTCAGGCACGCCCGTAGCAGCTAATATAAAGACCATGAAACGTTTTTCTTTGTGCCTGAAAAAAAAATTCTCGGAAGGATATGGTTGGTTTTGAAAGTAGACGACTCTTATCTATTATAAGGTTCGGTATTTTTTCTTTGTCTTGACATTCTTCTGGAGAAGTCTTCTGCGGCCATTGTAATGTTTGAAGAGTTTTTTTTTATCCTAAGATCATTGTAAAATCAATCCATCTTCTTCCGTATCTGTTATAGCGTTTAGAGATTTATCTTCATTTTGAGGTAGTGGGATTTCTAGTATATTTTGTACCAAGTATGGTATAAGATCTTATCTTTTATTTCACCCGTCCACTCTGCACCCATCAGTTAATAGCATTATTTCAGAAGCTCTGGCTGTTTACGAATAAATAAAAGACTGTATTTTGACTATGTATTTAGCTGGTTCGTTTGGTACAAGCACATACATCGGATTTCGTGGCTGTACAAGTCTACATCTGTATTTCAATCGATAAAAGTGACTTTCAACAGGAAGCCGACAAATTTTGGGAAATGTCCTTTTTACATGTCCGTTGGTCGTTCGAATGGTGGCGACCCGTACTTGACCATCTCTGCTGGGATGGATGGCGGTGATGCATCCCAATTTAATGGCGGTGAATTGTCGTCCTTGATAAGAACCAGAGTCCCAGCTTACAGGCTGTCGTAAAATCTCTTCCACTTTGTGCGTTCTTGTAGCTCGGAAATGTTGTTGAAGCTGCTGGATTCGTTGCAGTCTTCATAATCGGCCTTCAGGTATGTCCATCAGTGGTTGATCTGGGAAGCTTGTCGCTGTTCGGCTAATCAAAAAGTGAGCGGAAGATAAAGGTGTCAGATCATCTGGGTCAGTCGACAATGGAGTAAGAGGATGGGAATTTACGATAGCCTCGATTTGCTCTATTAACGTTCCTCATAGATGATGTTTTGTTAATCTAACACCCGTTTCCCATAAGCCGCCGAAATGCGGTGAATGGGCTGAAATGAATTGTTAATCAATGTTTTCGTAAGCAAAAGAATCTTGAATAGATTTTTTATTCTCTAAAATGAATCTTGAACGTCGTTATGAGCTCCAACAAAATTCAATGCGTTATCAGAATAGCTTTTGCAGGCTTACCCCTTATAAAGCTTCTCAAGGTTAATATGCTGCATGCATGTTCTTCGGCATCATTGGGCAATTTATTACATGCATAATTAGCACACAAACTAAAAGAGTGACACGTACATTTTAATATAAGCAGCTGAGGAATATGCTATTTTAATTTTGTTGAAAGTGAGTTATTACCAAAGCCAATCATTGTTTTTTATAATCAGTATTGTTTTCTAAAAAGTCTACGATTATTTTATAAAGTGCCTCTGATGTAACATTTGGTGCAGGCTGTAATGCTAAATATATATCTTCGACTTTGTTATTATTAGCAACGAGTCTAACTACTAAAGCTAAATTTTTTTGGACCCAGTGTCCGTTTATTAATTGTACAGTTCTTTCAAACCCTTCAGATCCAGTTACATTATTTATAATTGCAGTTGATTTTGTTCTGTTATTAGTATAATTCCTAGCAATTTCGGAATCAACAAAACTTGACCTAATTATTTCGAACAAATGATTAACAATTTGCCCTCTCCGTCGGAAAACGAGGGTTCCGGTTCGTCGCCTAAGACCGGGAAGCGGAGGCCTTCCCGGTGACGGGACCGCGCCCGGGGGCCGGGTGAAGGTCCCAGGCGTCGCAATGTCGCCCCCTCATCCCCGACGGGAGCCCCGTTTTCCCGGAAAAACCTCAGCAAAACCGGCGATTTTCGCCGTCGGATCGTGCGTCAGAGACGGAGAGAGACGCCACGTAACTGGCCGTCGGGTGGCGCCCCGAGCGCGTTGCCAAGATTTCTCGATCTTCCGCGAAGCCCGGAGGGCGAAGGATCCTCGCGTGCGTCTTCTCTTGCCCCGGCCGCCTCCCCCGGTTACGACCCCGTTCCTCTCCGCCGCCCCATCGCCCACGCGTCTTCAGATTGTTTCACTCCGCTTCGTTAAAACGCGAGCGCCATTTTACCGTTTCCCCCGACGCCAAGGCGAKCGACGTCCGGCAACATCGGCCGGACGGGATATTTCGTCATCCAGTTTCTCGATAGGGATGGACGACTGTTGTAAGATGTATCTAGTATGCAATACTTTATAGTAGTTGGATATCAGGGTAGGCGGGAGAATGTATATACACATATAATGACAGATGTACAATGAGTTTCTTTTGTCCGCATAAATACTGAAGAATACACAGGTCTGAGGGATTATCTCGCCACAAGGGCAGATGGTGATAATTTAATTGTCGGTCGCAGAGTTATTTTGCCCAGGTATCAGCTGGAGAGGTTCCAGAATGCTATTGCCATCGCAAGAGAAACGGGATCACCAAATCTCTTCATCACGTTTACCTGCTCGCCACAGTGGGATGAGATACAAAATAATCTAATGGCCGGCGAACAGCCCAGCGACCATCCTTTCTTGGTTAACAGAGTAGTCAAGCTTAAGTTACAACATCTAACACTAAATTCCACGTGATGGGAAGAGCCATCTCGCATATACATGTAACAGAATTTTAGAAACGCGGCCTCCCGTATGCTCACATATTATTGATTCTCTGCAATGAAGATCGCATTAACGATCCCTCTGTTGTTGATCAACTAATTTCTGCTGAAATATATATATAAGAATTATACGAATTAGTGGCCAAGTACATGGTCTACGGTCCTTGCGGACCTATGAATCGACGTGCTGTATGCATGCTGGATGTCGGACATTGCAATAGTTTCCTAAATACTGGTACAATGAAACTAGATTAGACGGGGACGGAGTACACTATCGTCKCCGCAACAACGGGCGTCTTATCGAGATACGACGAAACAATGTGGTCTATCGGGTCAACAACCAATTCATAGTGCCTTATAATCCATATGTGTTGAAGAAATACAGAACCCACGTAAACGTAGAGGCATGTTCATTATTGCAGACCGTAAAGTATTTATTCAAATACTTTTTCAAAAACCCCAACATGGCAACCGCACAGATCGTCCAAGTGAACCAGCAACGGACGCTTAATTATGATGAGTTCGAGGCTTTCGTGCCTGGAAGATACTTGACTCCGTTGGAGAGCGCCTGGCAGATTCTCTGCTTCTACATGAATCACCTGTCTCACACGGTAGAAAGACTGCCTGTTCACCTGCCCGACAGACAACGAGTCCTTTTCAGGGATAGAGACTTCCTAGATGATCCTCAGAGGTTTCAGGAACCACGGCACACCAAGCTTACCAAATGGTTCGAGCTGAATGTGGCCGTTCCCGAGGCTAGAACACTTCTATACACCGAAGTTCCCAAAACTTACCGTTGGAAACCCAATGAAGGTTGGGTACGTCGTTAAAGGGGCCAAGAGAAAGTGGTGTGTAGGATGTACAACGTGTCCATTGCACACAGAGAACTGTATTACTTACGTCTCTTGCTGTTGCATGTCCGCGGAGCTCAGTCATTCGAAATGATACGGACGGTGGATGATCACCTGTGCGACACCCTCGAAGAGGCATGCCGCCGACGTAACTTGCTCGCCGACGATGAAGAATGGTTCAGGGCATTACGTGAGGCAGGCGAAGGTGACATGCCTTCTCAGCTCAGACAAATGTTTGCTTATATCTTACTCTTTGGTGAAGTCAGCGACCCGTTACGTTTGTGGGAAACCTTTCGCGATCACTTCATTGAAGACTTCACTCGCCGTCGTGGTATGGCCGATGGTGCAGCGACAGAAATGGCTCTTATACATATTGATCGTATTCTCGCTGTGAACGGCAAACATCTCGACGACTATCACTTGCCTGAGCCGCCACCTGCCGATGTAGATCTTCCCGTGGATGATGAAAACATGGACATCGCAGAAGAGGCCCGTCTTGCACAAGAGATGCAGGCACGTCTCAATAATGACCAACGTTGGGTATTCGATATCGTTATGAGTGCGGTCGAAAACGGCGATGAAGCAGACAGATATTTCTATGTGACCGGCCAGGCCGGTAGCGGAAAGACTTTCCTATACAACACAATCATTACCACCATCCATGGAAAGGGGCAACGAGCCGTGGCCGTGGCTTGGATCGGTCTCGCAGCAGCCTTGCTTAAGACCGGAAGAAGTATCCACAGTAGATTCCTTTTGCCGGTGCCTGTTGTGCCGGATTCTACCTGGAACGCGAATGTTAACGAGATCAATGAAGCAGTCATGGCACGTCTATAAAAGGTCACGGAAAGATCTACACCAGCATTGATTCTGTCGTATCTGACGGCGAAACGGAAATCGATCAATATCCTATTGAATTTCTTAATTCTTGCAATCCGCCGGGATATCCCACGCACCGATTAACCCTTAAGGAAGGTTGCGTGGTAATGCTTTTGCGAAACTTCAATGTTCGCAATAACCTCTTCAACGGTACCAGACTGGTAATAAATCATTTGGGCGTCCGCTACGTAGACGCACAAATTATAAATATTAACGGTGAACTTACTAACCAAAGAGTCTTTTTGCCTAGGATAGATTTCATCACCGGTGACACCCGACTGCCGTTCGTTTTACGACGAAGGCAGTTTCCACTGAGGCCCAGCTACGGAATGACCATTACGAAGAGTCAAGGGCAGACCCTGCAGTTTGCCGGGATTTATCTTCCGGATCCCGTGTTTTCTGATGGCCAACTATACGCCGCTGCATCACGAGTGCGCAGCAAACGAGGTCTTCGTTTCGGCGTAAGCACAAACAGAACACAAGGTGTGCTCTTAGCTGACGGTAAGACGTATACTAAAAATTTGGTGTACAAAGAGATTTTGTAAATCTTCCAAATAAGAGCGCTCCATTCTCAATAACTCGAGAATGGCTCGGCGATAAGGTCCCTATTTGACGGATGTCTGTCGCCCCCCTCCCTAATAACTCGGGGAGAGTGACCCTGCAGTGCGACGCAGCAGGGAAGTACTGTCCTGACGGACAGTACTAAGGGCTACTCTTTATTCTTCACTCCATTTATAAAGCAAGTTAAATCGTCACATGTTGCTGGAAAGAGAAAATTTGCGACGGCCATAACTGCTTTAACACGTTGTTCTGATTGCAGATGAATATTATCGAATGCATTCCACCAGCACATGCATCCATAAATGGACAGCTGCTGAAAGTTACCCTCATACACTTGCAACTACATCATTTTCTGTTCCACCATTACTACCACGTAAGTTTTTATCTTTTAGCATATTACTTTTCCTAAATATAATTCTTTTTTCAGTTATCTAACAGTCAAGGAAACTTTAAGACCTCTATTCAACTATCAGTTATGATGGGTGGTCACCTCTCATTTCTGTTGTTATATGCTGTGAAGGAGAAAGTCAACATTACATCCTTACAGAGTAATTCGCTAGTAACTACATTTATTAATTTATACATGTAACTAACGCACGCTACTTCGTCGTATGCTGCTGGAAAATTAAAGGTATTATATCTGTGATGTTCATAACAAGTTTCACATATTCTTACTGTTGCAGGTAAATATTACTAAATGTATTCCACAAAGTGATGAATCCATAAATTGACACCTGCTGAAAACTACCTTCATACAGTTGCTGCTCCATCATAACATTTTCTGTACAACATAACTCCCACCAGGCCAGTTACTCTCTTCAATGCAATCATATGCATTTCCTACAAATATTTTATATTACAGGCTATTTATGGTGAATCACATCGCAACGCCCACTTTGCCTAATAATACCTACAATGCATGACTACCGTGAATCTCCTCTTATTAATAAGAACAGGTGATTTATTTACTGGCATACAATCACACTCATGTATTACTTATACTTTTTATTGCAGGCTTCCTACAGCAAATCATATTACAAGGATTCCCGTGCACCTGATATTATCAATAATAAAGAGGTACATCATGGTTACATTTCGACAATCATTTGATGTTAGTACGTTTTTTCATTGCCATGACACCTTCMCACATTCCACGGGGAGGATTCCATTATTTACATACATTTACCACCACATGTAAGGGCAGTTGCCGTCGCTCCATCATGACATTTTCTACCCACCATAATTACCACCTGGCAAGTTAATTTCTTCGATGCCATCACATGCATGTGCTACAAATATTTTATATTATATGCTATAATAAAAACAGGCAAGTCATTTGCTGAAATACAATCACATACATTTCCTACTTATACTTTTACTATTATTATAGGCTTCCTACACCAAATCACATTACAAGAACTGCCACCTGTTATTATTTTATTAATAACAGAGGAGTATGTCGTCCATATAACATGCCCAGAACCAACTGTTCAGGAGATTGCCCTGACAGAAGTATTCCTTCACAAATTTCACAAGGAGGATCCAATTGTTAACATATATTTACCAGCATACAAATACATCCTATATGTAAGCACAATTATACAAACCTTTTAAGTATCTCATTCATATCATTACATTTCGTTTTCGGGTGCATGGTACTAATAAAACTGTGCCTTCCAATGAACATGTGCATCTCATTACCTGTCATTACATCTTGCAAAAAATACTTCACCGTTTTTATATCTATTTCTTATAAAGGAATATTTTACCATTACCGCTGCATATTTCTCATTCGTATGTATATATTGAGTCAATCTCAAAAAATACATATTAATGTTGCTATCCTTTACAKGGTTACGGAAATAGTACATTTATTACCATACCCCACATGTTTTAACTTGCACCTAATGCCTCAAGCCTCAAGCACAACACACAATCACAACAAGCGCTTCATTGTATCCTCACTCATCCCAACGATATGTGTACAATTTGTATAGATGGTGCTAATGGTGAACGTGTTTTTTACATAACACATCGTGCCATAATGTCCTCCAAGGGATTTGGGAACATCTTGCCATATATAGTATCTCATACTGCCTGACAACAAATAAAGTAATCACATCTATATTTCAGTTACCTAAGAATATATCATCACAAACACTGTAACGTTACCGTTCTGTTTGTCTTCACTCCTGCTCATTACGTACAGCACATACAGGTAACATACTCATTTTTCATAATACATACAGCATCCACTTATATGTTGTGTTTTTATAATACATCAATGATTTCCAACTGACTACTTCCCTTCATATTATTCTTCATTGTCCCCAGTGCTAATTATGTTTTACACACCTTTCATTTACCACATTGACTTTATTATTAAATGTTGTTTTTTCAGGTTCATGCTATACGGAGCATTTACACTACGTTATTTATTTATGCATTTCATATACATTAACCGTTATAGTACATTCTCTTTTGTAATGCTGCATTTAAGATAAAAGATAAAAAAAACCTTCCACTTTTTACATTAACTATTATACTAATTACTAATGTTGTGTTTTCCATTCCATGCATAACTTTTATATTGGATGCAGGACAATTAATACATCGTACTGTACATTTCTTATTTTACATATATACTTGCCAACCTTTCCATGTCAATTCATTATTTAATTTTTCATTTTATATACATACATAAGCGCTGTTTATATATCTGTATATTTACTATTTCTCTATGTCTTCCTACATATTACACACCAAAATATGTATTATAAATAGTCTTTTTGCATGTACTTACGTGATATATTTCCCCTAAATAGATTTTAGTCATACTAATTTCTTAATACTTCAAATACATGTCTTTGCACGACTAACAACTTATTCAAACGAAACATATTTTGAATAAATCTTTACCATTACTTTATGTTCTAATTTTTCATCCCTTCTACTGTAACACATATAATCCCCAGTAACAATATCTACATATCATCTCCTACAACATCGGCATATTGCAAATTTGTTCTCACACATTCCAATGGAATTGTTCCTAACACATTACTGTTACAAGAAATATTTAAAACCATTCCGATATAACTATTAGCCAACTATTTTAGTAACTACTACGTACACATACTATTAGATATTATGTGTATTACTTTCAATTCATAGCGATTTACGCCTCCGCTATACCTAATCACTTCTAGGCACTTACCTTTACTTCATCTAATATCATACAATCTTCACAATTCATCGAACACAAACCATACAATCCCTACTTATCACTGATGACATTTCAAAAGCGCGATTTAAATATCTACCACAACTGAACACGATTAATATTCCCTGTAAACATCACCCCGACATATGCCACCTTGACTAATTTATTCTTACAAACACTTAAAGTGAACACAAACAGAAATCTATATTGATAAAAAGAACCTCAAACTATTTTAAAATTAACAAAAAATAAACACAAACATAAAACAAACAATAATAATAAGTAATTAAAAAGTGTAAATGTTGGTTCAAAACTAAAACAATCTACCAGTGACCGAAAAGTCACACCTACAAAGTAAACTACAATTACAGTAATTTATTTACTATAATTGTACCGTCATCCGGGGATATATTGGACGTTTTTTAGGGTTTTTTACTAATATTTTTGTTATTACGCATAATAATTTCTGATAAATTATTATAATTTATACATGATAGGCTTAGGTACTTTACTTATTAAAGCAATATTCAAAAAGTACAATTTTTACCTATTTAAAAAAATAATGGTGTCCGATATAATCCATGACATGGGGATATATTAGACAATGAAATTTTTCTATGAAAATCACTTGATATTAGTTGTTTGACTGATAATATACATTCTAGAAGCCTTTATCAGACACACTGCATCAGAAGTTACTTATTACAACCCTAATAAAGTCCCCCCCCCAAAAAAAAGAAAATGTTATAGAAAGATGCTTTATTTCGAACATAAAATAACAAAATAAAATAGCTCTATATTCAGTACAACAAAAAAACACTTATTCTATTAAAATATAATAAAAAAACAATAATAAAGGTGAGTAAATACAAATTAATTTAGTCCAAGGAAAACATGTACCCCTCGAAYGATTAATGGGTGCATCAAAGTGAATTTAATTTGCTGCATATTGACCTCAGTCTCGTCTTCCACATCTGGGAATACAAATGTATCTTTTTTTCCTTTATGTGGCCGGAGGCAACTAACAAGTATACCTTGTTATTTTAATTTTTTTACTTTGGCAACGAATGTTTTAGTAACTTCTTTTTTAGTTCCTTTATTGTAAAGGAAATCTACCAATACAAAGCAGTCTTTTTTTACATTATCAGGTGTTGCAAGCACTTTGGAATTAGACGTCTTTGGTATTAAAATTTCATTATCAGTCTCTTCATCAGTCTCATTATTATCAGATTCTGACGCACTATCAGAGCTTGCAATAGCATTTTCTGGACTCTTCGGTCTGGAAGTAGTAGGATTTGAAGCATCTGTTTTGCTCAAGTCGTTGAGCGAAACAGATTTGCCGGCAGGAACATTAATTTTTGACTTCCTCTTGGGTCTTGTGGTCGCTGCTTAGGGAACAGCAACAACACCACTCATAACTTCAGAAAATGATTCTAGCATGTCATTATGTTTGTTTGTTTTCTTCTCAAATTTGCGAATTTTATGTAACACAGGGTCAGGATCAAAAGGGATTATTCCAGATGCACTAAATCCTGACCTTACGTTCTTCGATATTCGATCTTGGGACCTCTCCAAAAGCTTTCTAAGTAAGGAAGGAAACACAGTTTTAGGTAGCACTCCTCCATGTCTTTTTTTCCATTCAGTTAATACATCACGCCAAACTCTTTTCAGTGGCCCAAAGACAGCCACATCCAGTGGCTGACACAGGTGAGTTGAGTTTTTAGGTMAGAACACAAAATGAATATCATTTTCCATGCATGATTTTATAACMCTGTATGATAAATGACTGGCGAGGTTGTCACCAATAAGTWTTTTTTTTTCTTGTTTTCTTCGCAARMAGGGAAAAGCTATTTTTAGAAACCAGTCTTCAAAACAAAGTGAGTCGAACCAACCGCTTTTCGTACGGTTGTAATGTGATCCCTCTGGGCCACCTTGCATCCATTCAGGATATATATTTTTGCTTTTATACACAATATAAGGTGGTAGAATAGTTCCATCTCTGGCAACAGCAAACATTACGGATGTAGAAGATTTTGATGAATCCATAATTCTGTGAATATGTTTTTTGCCACGGCGATCAAAAACTTTCTTTCTGCCAAGATCATCTGTCAAATTAGTTTCGTAAAATTCACTATATTTTCTGACGGCACCCCCTCAATTGTTTCCTGTAATTGTTGAAAGTATTCTTTTATTACTTCTTCGGTCAAATCAGCTTTAACTCTTTTTTAAGTTTTCATAATTTCGAACTGAAAGATCGTTGTATCGACCCATAAAGTATTTTATCCAGTCGTCGCCTGGTTGATTGTCTTTGAAAAACGAGATGTTTACTCATTTTTTATTCAAATAGTTTTGTACGAATTCTTTGATGCCTTGTCTGTCAAATGGATATCCATAGGATGCTGCAGCAAGCATAGCATCAACCAACCAACGTTCTTCGATTGCGGACAGCACAGGTGGTCGCCCAAGTTTGTCGGAATGAAGCCCCCTGTATTTTTTATACAGCGTACTTTTTGGGACGCCAAACCTCTCTGCAGCTTGCTTGAAGGAACATCCACCTTCCACCACGGCCACCAAAGCATTTTCCATGTTTTCAGCTTCATAATTCCGCCTGTAGGTAGTTCCAAGCTTGTGTTTGTGTATTCGCGGCATGTCCGATATATCCCCTGCAATCCTCTTGCCGCTCCAGCTTCCGCTCAATGAGCAGCCTTGAGGTTCGTGCTGAATTAATAATAATTATTGATCTTATTTGGCTTCTGTGACCTGGTGGCCGCTGGTTGTGGATCACATCAAATAAAAAAAAATCCATCCAAGCCGATTTGTTCATTCTACCCTGTACATCTGGCGCCCGAATAATACATTTTTTGTAAAAATCTCACTCGCATTAACATTTTTATAATAATCTTACCTGAAGCTATACTGTAACGGCACATGACACTTTGCACTGAGAAGTTATCTGTCAAAATAGGGATATTTTTGTTTGGTACTATAAATGTAACTAACCAGCTGTAACCCGCCAAATTTAAATTATTGTACTTATGTCCGATATAACCCCAGTCATCCAATATATCCCCGGATGACGGTAGTTCACTGTAGCGTGACCTTTAAAAATCATAGTTCCACCGTCACCAGGACGTCGCCCTCCTCTATACCCTCCTCTACCCCTCCCGCGACCGCCACGAGCCCTTCCCCTTTTGTTAACTTTAAGAGATCTTCCAACCAACTGAAAAACAGCAATATTGAATACTAACAACAAAGCTCATCTACTCTACTTACACCACCGTGTTCAGATCCAAATTGAATCTGTCCACGAGTTGGGCGAAGTTCGTTACATCGCCCTGTACAAAATGACACATTACAATTCGCAATTTACAATCATGACAAACATTACTTACACCCTCTCTGCTCTCCACGAAATTTAGTTGGTGGAGTATGCGTCTACAATAATTTATTTCAACATATGTACATTGTATTCATCTAGCTTTTTATTCTTACATTGAGCTGTGCAAGCCCATTTTACCGGCCCTCAGAGCTTTTATCGTCTTCTCCTGTAATACAAAACATTTGTAACAAAATTACAAACAATTTTCATTACAAATAGACGCTCTGTGGGGATCTCCCTTCGAGGGGGTGGTCTTGAAGCTCCAGCTGCGCTTTGCTGCGTAACACTTGACTATAATTTAACAGCTCATATAAATTAAAACGTATGTAACAAAATTACAAACATTCTCCATTACAAATACTTACATGCTCCATGGGGATCTCCCTTTGAGGAGATGCCATGGAGGGATATTCCCTTGAAGAAGCAGCTGTCTTCTGCCGCGTAACATTCGACTACAATTTAACAGCTCATTTAAATTATTATTTCCTAACATTCAAAATAACAAATTACCTCCTCATGTCCCCCCGACGCACCTGATGTGGACGGTCTGGGTGGGGTCCTTTGTCCACAAGGCTGCAAACATCACAACATAGTTAATTGTTTAGTATTATTAATGAATATTATCACATAGTTACATCTAATACTAAGTATACTTCATCCACTTACACATTCAACATTAATAATAATCATTCCATAATACTTACAATTTCTTCGTCGGAAGTTAGTTCTACGTCCATCGTTATGTTGTACTCTTTACAGCAACTACAGCACAATAAACTGCAACACCGTTTACACGTAGTATATATATCCTCGCAACTGGGGATAACCCCAATTTCTTACACACGCCGCGTATTCCATCCACTCTAATTGGCCGACATCTACCGTGACGACTTCTAACTTCACCTGTACATACAGTTACCTACTATTTTTATTGCTTTGCCGTACATTATAGATACCTACATTAACTCACACTTATGTTTAATGCATTGCGACACGTCACAGCGGTTGCAAGAACTACAGTTAACACCTAACCGGTCATATTTTAATGCAGTACCAAAGAATGGTAATAAATAGTCAGTGTGGCAACCGCTCCCGGGATTTTGACAAACGCAGCCGTCTCAATGTCAAATCAGAACCGGGGTTTTCTATTTTCTAGGTTTGGTTGTCTGTCATATTGGGAATAGGGATGGCGAATTCTCGGAATTCCCCTTTACACGAAACCTGCGAGCGACTTGATCATGTTTGATATGGTGACCGCGTAATCGTTGTTCATTTTAACTACTGAACGTCTTCAGATCCTTTAGGTAAAATAAAAAGGGAAGAGTTAATTGCACGACAGGTCGAGATTAGTTTTTTGGAAATTTCGCGCGATTTTTCTGCTGCAACGTGAGGCGATCGAGACCTGCGAACAACGTAACTCTTTTGTTTATGGACCGACCGCTTCTAAAATTTGGAGATCGCTTATGTATCCGAGTTTTTTGCTGTAATTTCTTAACGAGACGTCGTAGGAGTTTCGGTACGGTATACCTTATTGCACGGTACGATTCGAGCAATACGATGCGCCGATCGCCCTTCTGATAACTAGCTTCCTCCGCTCGCCGCAAGGAACGAAAACAGAAAAGACGGCGTTTGAAGTTTCCCCGAACTAGCGTCTAGCTCCCGAGTCCTGCAGCGACTTCGGTATGATTCGGCAAGCTTCGAATGGCTGTATGAAACCATAGATAAAGCATAGCCAGACTGATCATAAWGCAYGAGTGAATTGAATAATTATTAAATTTTCAAGTATAATCTGTATAATCAAGTAATGATCTGGTATAACCAATCAACATTTCTTTTCAAAAATTATATTAAAATTAGCCCGCCTGTTGATCTGATTATTAATTTCGTTTAATTATAAAGTAACATATTTTATTATACGGTGAGCGTATAAAATCTGGAATAAATTTAATAAAATTGAGACAGTCAAATTTCATGCAAAACCCTTGGACATGTCGATTCTGCTAGCATTGTCAAGAAGGCAGTCTCGTCAGTTTCATGTAACAGAGTTCGCAAAGTTTTATAAATTTCCACCTAAAACATGAATATAATGTTAGTGAAACTATGTTAGAAACAAATGTACCTACTCACTTGTTTCTCTTTTCCATCGACTAAATTAAGGTTCTTTCTCCATGCGCGATCCACGTGCCATGTACAGAAAAGGCTATCGAGAAAAGCAATTAGTGTATTATAAAAAATATTGCAAGAATATTCTTACCGCAATTTAGGCTCTCCCATAACTTGTTTCCACGCGTTGTAATAAGAGTCGGCCATATCAGACATAAACACCTTTGGTGTTATGACATTACCATTAAGTCTGTCTTTAATGCACGAAAAGAACAGGGTCATCACTTCTTGGTCAGCACGGTTTGAAACCATGAATGCTGCAGGAAAGCCTTGACGCAGGTCGTCTATTACGAGTAAAGTGTGAAGCTCAAAATTGTAGGCATTTAATCCATGTGTGCCGTCTATGCACACACAGTCCGATGAAAATTTCTCTAACATTTGACGTTGACCGTCATTCATTATAATTAAGACAAAGTCTTCACTTTTTAATCCAGGATGCTCGCTTAAAGTTAAGTTTTGAGATTTGTAAAATAATACACACTGGTTGTCCTTCATAGCATTCACCCATGCTTCGACGCTTATGGCATCGTTAGTATGCCTCACTGCTTCATGTTGTAAGTTGTACGCCGCTGTTATATTATGTAAATCCTTTTTATTCAGTAAGTGCATTCTTTCCAGTGAATCTCCCGAAATTTTATCACGTATTTCATCCAAAATATGAGCGAAAGGTACCTTAAGTGCTATTTTTTTGGCAATTTCTTCTCGTTCCGCAGCTGTTAAATTTAAATAGGCCAAATCAACAGTATGTCCTACATGTGTTTTGTTATAAGTGACCTGGCACTGACCATTTGAAGTGACAATCACTTTCATCCCTGATGGACAGAATCCTCCAATTTTAACACTCCCTTGAGTTTTCAGATGTCTTTTCTGCTGACCTTTTGAAACATAAAACCCTGATCTGTGGCATATATAACTAAGATTCCCATATTCTTTCACAAATCGGGACTTGGCACTGCATTCTGTTAAATTTTTCCAATCTTCAAAATCCTTCTTTGTGGCAAACTCAAGTTTCTCAATGGACATGTTAACATCATGAACTTCTTTGAAATGATTATAGAGCTGGATTCTTGATGATTCTTTGTAATCGCATAGAGGACACTTCTTACCAAATTTTCTAATTGCACTAGTATGAGGTTTGCTCATTGAGTTACTCAGCACTGCATGACTTTTCTTATGAAACGTTAAATGTTTATTATATTTAAATTTCTTTTCACAAATATCACAACCAAAACTGCGTTCGGGGTGCTTGAGGGGAGTTATTTCATCCACTTTACCTTTGTGGTATTTTTTTACGTGTCTCCGCAAAACGTAATAAGAACTTGTAAACACAGCATTGCATTCAGTACACACGTATTCACCAGATTCATTGGCGTCTGTCGGTGCCGCACTTAGGTCACTCATTTTAATTAGTTAATTTTCGGTGGTAATTGAGGTTACCGAAAAGTTACCAAATCGAGAACAGCTGATGCCGGAAAACAGCTGATTGATTTTGCATCTCGCATGCGCGTCGAGTCGCAGCAGGACCTCGGGAGCTAGACGCTAGTTTTCCCCGACACTTTCGAGATGCGCGGTTGCCACGACTGTGAAGTTACCCACATCCACACATTCCTCAGCGGCGCTTGGCCACGCCTCCACGCGCTTCCAGGGTCGCACTCAGGAACAACTCACCCACGACCGAAAGGGGACTTTTTACAGTAAAACAACTGTTTTGCGCCTTAATATATCGCCAAATTTTGTACAGAGATATTCTTCGACATTATATATTACATTATAATTATCTCAGTATTAGATAATTCGGCTTTCTGGATTATATTGCAAAAATAACGAAATACCCTTAACAGCGAATAATTAACAGAGGTCTTATTTGAGCGTGTGCGAAAACCAAACTTTGCACAAAATTACTATATCCCAATACAATCATTACACCGGCGTCGGATCGCTTTGGCCTTCCGAATTAGGGGGTACAAAAAATACAACACCCTTAACAGCGAATAATTAACAGAGGCCTTATTTAAGCATGTGCGAAAACCAAACTTTGCACAAAATTACTATATCCCAATACAATCATTACCCCGGCGTCAGATCGCTTTGGCCTTCCGAACTAGAGGGTAGAAAAAATACAACACCCTTAACAGCGAATAATTAACAGAGGTCTTATTTGAGCGTGTGCGAAAACCAAACTTTGCACAAAATTACTATATCCCAATACAATCATTACCCCGGCGTCAGATCGCTGTGGCCTTCCGAATTAGAAGGTACAAAAAATACAACACCCTTAACAGCGAATAATTAACAGAGGCCTTATTTAAGCATGTGCGAAAACCAAACTTTGCACAAAATTACTATATCCCAATTTAATCATTACCCCGGCGTCAGATCGCTTTGGCCTTCCGAACTAGAGGGTAGAAAAAATACAACACCCTTAACAGCGAATAATTAACAGAGGTCTTATTTGAGCGTGTGCGAAAACCAAACTTTGCACAAAATTACTATATCCCAATACAATCATTACGCCGGCGTCAGATCGCTTTGGCCTTCCGAACTAGAGGGTAGAAAAAATACAACACCCTTAACAGCGAATAATTAACAGAGGCCTTATTTAAGCATGTGCGAAAACCAAACTTTGCACAAAATTACTATATCCCAATACAATCATTACCCCGGCGTCAGATCGCTTTGGCCTTCCGAACTAGAGGGTAGAAAAAATACAACACCCTTAACAGCRAATAATTAACAGAGGCCTTATTTAAGCATGTGCGAAAACCAAACTTTGCACAAAATTACTATATCCCAATACAATCATTACCCCGGCGTCAGATCGCTTTGGCCTTCCGAACTAGAGGGTASAAAAAATACAACACCCTTAACAGCGAATAATTAACAGAGGCCTTATTTAAGCATGTGCGAAAACCAAACTTTGCACAAAATTACTATATCCCAATACAATCATTACCCCGGCGTCAGATCGCTTTGGCCTTCCGAACTAGAGGGTACAAAAAATACAACACCCTTAACAGCGAATAATTAACAGAGGCCTTATTTAAGCATGTGCGAAAACCAAACTTTGCACAAAATTACTATATCCCAATACAATCATTACCCCGGCGTCAGATCGCTTTGGCCTTCCGAACTAGAGGGTAGAAAAAATACAACACCCTTAACAGCGAATAATTAACAGAGGTCTTATTTAAGCGTGTGCGAAAACCAAACTTTGCGCAAAATTACTATATCCCAATACAATCATTACATCACAATGTATACATTTTTAATCAGAAAAAAATTGGCCTCTTCAGCCATAGCAAGGCCAACTGTAGTTTCCATTTAAAAAAATGCAAGTTTGTCATATGTAAAAAATGTGACCTCCTAAAATATTACGGGGTTCACCACTGAATTCAAAATAAAAAAATCTATAAAAAATTTCTTTGCAGTTTTTTCGTATCTACATACACAAGCGAAAAAGTGAGAGCTGAAGAAATGTTACATTTTCCAAAAGTTGGCTATGGCTTTAAAACAAAAGACGATACAAAAATCGCGACGGTACAGCTGAACTCAGAACAAAAAAGTAATACTGTTAGCAACTGAAGCAGCCGAATATACGGATAAATCGAGAACGCCGTCACAGCTCGTCCCGTCTCCCGGACGAATCAACGCGGCCGAGGGCAGTCAGTAATTTTTGGGAAACGTCTGTCAGCGGATTTAAAAACTCGAGCAGTTATATTAATTACCTTTATCTCTTTAACTACTCGCATTGTTAATTACTTTGATTTGTTCAGTTGGCTCCGGCTTTTATTAAAGTGTTCCTGTGAATTGGAGTCTGTCTTGAAAAGAAGGGTCTAAAGATTACAGCAGCGGTGGGATCCCTTCCACTTCAATCCCGAAAACTTTGAAGCGCAATATGGAGGAACTGTTGGCGGAGATGGTCAAATCCATCAAAAGTGCCAGGACAGCCCCTGAGCACGTCGATCTTCCATTCTTTCGGTCAGATGTTGATGAAGCAGCGAAATGGGTGGAACAGGTTGAAGCAATTAAACATGAGTTTCAATGGTCAGATCTGCAAGTTCTGGTAAGAGTTAGACGCTTTTTGACTAACGACGCAAGGAATTGGTTCGAAAATTGGTCCCCAACTGTTCGTGACTGGGACAATTTCAAAAGCGATTTTCAAGAGGCCTTTCCGCCGAAAAAAATCCTTGGTCGTTTGCTTTTTGAGGCTTCAACTTGTAATAGTTTTGCTTTTAACACTTATTCTGCTTACGTACATAGCAAGTTAGCTCTGCTTAAAAGTTTGCGTGCTAGATGGAGCACTCAAGATTTAATTGAGTTGATTATTTACGGAATTAGTGAAAGTAAGGTTCAAGAAAGTGTCACTATGCGTGATTTTCATTCAATTTCTGACCTAATTGCGTATCTGGGCTCAATACCGAAACAAGTAATCAAAGATGTTATGACTAAAAGTTCGGAGCATGCGTCACCGGTTCCTTGTAAGCGTCCAAGGGTTGGAAATAATGGTGGCGACGAACCTTCAAAGAAGAAATGTTATAACTGCGGGCGTGTAGGTCATGTTCGTCGAAATTGTCGAGCGCTCGCCGATAAGAATTTTCTGAATCAAAACATGAATAAGCCTGAATTAAAATTCGACAACAAATACGAAAATAGGGCACCGACAGGTTCCAATTTATGCAACTTCTGTTTGAAAACAGGACATACCGAGGAAAAATGTTTTTTGAAAAATGGAATCGAACAGCGACGTGAATCTGTGAAAATTACTAGCTTTTCTGACGAGAAATCCGTCTTTCCTATCCCAATCAAAGTAGACGGAGATACGTATATGGGAATAATCGACACCGGAGCGGACGTTTCGTTAATGTCAGATAAATATTTTGAGAAGTTTAAACCGAAGGTAACTAGACACCACTGTACAATTGCGGGCATTGTTCCTGGAAGTATTTCATCGGAGCATAAATTTCGAGCTGATGTTGAAATCACTGGACAACGCACTTCCTTAACCTTTATGATAGTTCCTGGAGAAAATCTCGATTATGACGTTATTATTGGTTGTGATCTTTTTAAAGATTCAACGTTGAGCGCTATAACAGACTGCAAAGGAACACGTATAATGAAACGAATATTACCAGGAGTTATGAGAGTGATTGAGGATTCAAAATTTGAATTAACTGTACCAGAAGCATATCGTTCAGAAATCAGTACGGCACTCGAAAAGTATTCCGACATCATAACCACAGGTACAGCAGTATCTTGTGTAAACAACGCTACAATGGAAATTCATCTGGTGGATAATCACGTTGTGACGCGACGCCCCTATCGACCCCCGTTTAGTGAACGCGAAGAGGTAAGAAAAATAGTCAGCGAGCTGATGACAAACGGAATCATCAGAGAAAGCGAGTCGCCTTTTGCAAGTCCGATTCTCTTAGTCCGAAAAAAGAATGGGACATTTCGCATGTGTGTGGACTTTAGAGAATTAAACAGTCACACTGTAAAGGATAAATTTCCCCTGCCAAGTATCGATGATCAATTGGACCGGTTAGGAAAGGGTAAATTCTTCACGTCGTTAGATATGGCTTCAGGATTTCACCAGATACCGATACACCCCAATTCGATTCATAAAACCGCTTTTGACACCCCGGACGGACACTGAATACTTGCGGATGCCTTTTGGCCTTTGTAATTCACTTAAATACAGCATCGCTCTTGTCTACACGGACGACATCCTCATTCCGTCCGAAACTGCGGAAGAAGGACTGATTCGACTTGAAATGGTGTTAAAAGCATTGAAAGCTGCAGGAATTTCACTGAACATCATGAAATGCTCATTCTTACAGACCAAGATCGAATATCTAGGGCGTGAGATTTCTGCGGATGGTATTAGACCCAGTGAAAGTAAAATTGAAGCTCTCATTCGTGTACCATCGCCGTCAAATGTTAAGCAAGTACGTCAGCTGATGGGTCTTGCAAGTTATTTTCGAAAATTTGTCCCTAATTTTGCCTGCCGTACCGCATGCATCAACAATTTAACAAAGAAGGATCAAGAATTTATTTAGACGCAAGAACATGAACAGGCCAAATCATACATCATCACATGTCTGACTTCTGGACCATTGCTGGTAGTTTTCAACCCTGACCTGCCTACCGAGTTGCATACTGATGCCAGTTCTATTGGATATGGCGGTGTACTTCTCCAGAAGTATGATGGACAAAATAGGATGGTAGGCTATTTTAGCAAACGGACATCAGAAGCAGAATCTCGTTACCACTCATATGAGCTGGAGACGCTTGCCATTGTTAACTCACTTAAACACTTCCGTGTCTATCTGATTGGTATCCATTTTACAATTGTCACCGACTGCAATTCTGTGAAAGCGACCGTACAGAAAAAGGAAATATGTCCAAGAGTGGCTCGATGGTGGACGTACCTCCAAGATTTTAATTATGAAATCGTCTATCGAAAGGGATCTATGTTAAACCATGTTGATTTCTTAAGTCGAAATCCCGTTCACGTACGCCGAGCTACACGTACCAACTCGTGGTTACATGTGGAACAGAAAGGAAATGCTGAGGTTCAACAAATGTTAACTGATCTGCGAGAAGGGAAGTTAGATTCCAACCAATACGTCGAGAAAGATGGGTTAYTGGGTTATGTTCAGACCCTGCCAAATAATGAAAAGGCAATTAAATATTTCGTCCCCCGTCATAGTCGGCTTGGACTTCTACGACTTTTTTACGACGAACAGTGTCATATTGGCATAGACAAGACCACTGATTCGATATTGAAACATTTTTGTTTCCCCAGACTCCGACAATTTGTTCGTAATTACGTGAAACATTGCTTGGTGTGTGCCGTTAAAAAGACCCGTAGCGGACCCCTTCAAGGTATCATTCGAGTACCTGAAAAGCCTTCAATACCGATGCACACGGTTCATGTAGATTGCCTTGGTCCTTTACCAATTACAGTTGATAAATACAAATACATTCTGGTACTGGTCGACGCTTTTACCAAGTATTGTGTTCTAACTGCACTACGGAATGTAAAAGCAGACGAAACTAAACACGCTCTTCAAAAGTTTATTTCTTGCTTTGGTACTCCGAAACTTATAGTTATGGATAGTGGCACTAACTTTCGTAACCTGACCGTCTGTAAGTTTCTTGATGAATGGAATATCCAGTATCATTACATAACACCAGATGTACATCGTGCAAACGGCCAAGTGGACAATAATGAATTTAGTTAGAATTGAAACACGAGTCAGAAAGGACTGGCCGAACATTTTATGGAAGGTTCAGTTAGTACTTAATACCACTATTCAAGAGTCAATCGGTATAAGCCCTCTACAAATGCTAATTGGAATTAATACGACAACTCCTCTAATACAAGCTGTACTTGATGACTTATCGAAGGACCTGACACCCGTACGAAATCTAGAAATTGATCGCCAACGTGTTAGGGAACGACTCCAAGCAAAAGCGTCAACAAATATTGCAGAGCTCAATAAAAAACGACGAGATACTGTTGAGTTTAAAGTTGGAGATCACGTGTTGCTCCATAGAGCAAGTAAATTGCATGCAAGCAAGTCTAACTTTGAGTTCATGGGTCCGTATCGAATTGTAAATGTTACCAATGAGGGTAGATACGAATTGAAAAGAGTGGGAACTGGTAGGCACAAAATCGGTAAAGCTGCAAAGGAACAGTTGAGGGTTTGGCCTACGGATTGGCGTTGGCGACAGATGTGACCGACTTACTAGACTACCTCGAACGAGATGGTATGTTGTAATAAAATTTTCTTTTAATGGTCGGTTCCGGAGCATGTAACAAACCTTGAAGGTGGAGTCAGCACACTCCCACATTTTGTTTTGTATTCTTTTCTGTTTTCGGTTGCATGTTTCAAAGGTGGAGTCAGCATACTTCCACATAAATAATTGTTTTTCTGTAAAAAAGGAGAGTGTGTAGCAAATCTTGAAGGTGGGGTCAGCATACTCCCACGTGCTTGTTTTTGGTTCCAAGACTGTTACATAACTCAACGGTGAAGTCCGTGCACTTCCACATGACGATATTTTTGGATTCCGAAATTCTATGAAATTTCGAAGCATGGGGTCAGCATACTCCCGCGTCGTTATTGTTCTATTAGAGATGAATTTTCGAAGCATGGGGTCAGCATACTCCCGTGTCGTTATTGTTCTATTAGAGACGAATTTTCGAAGTATGGGGTCAGCATACTCCCATGCCCTTAATGTTCTATCCGACACTAATATTCTTTTATTTAGAAACAGATACCAACGATGTACCATGTTCCGAGAACGGAACATCCGTCAGGAAGGCCGTGTTAGCAACTGAAGCAGCCGAATATACGGATAAATCGAGAACGCCGTCACAGCTCGTCCCGTCTCCCGGACGAATCAACGCGGCCGAGGGCAGTCAGTAATTTTTGGGAAACGTCTGTCAGCGGATTTAAAAACTCGAGCAGTTATATTAATTACCTTTATCTCTTTAACTATTCGCATTGTTAATTACTTTGATTTGTTCAGTTGGCTCCGGCTTTTATTAAAGTGTTCCTGTGAATTGGAGTCTGTCTTGAAAAGAAGGGTCTAAAGATTACAATACAGTAATGTCGAAACCGCAACCCTCTAGCATTAATAGTTACCGAGATACCCTACAATTACAACGAAAATGGGACACCCTGTACATCTATTAGTAGCTCGCAAAAGTAATAAACAATTATTAGGTATAAAATAGTTTAAAGTACTTACGATGTTGAAGATGATGATAAGTTAATCGCATTCTTCGATACATTGGCAATGTTCCATGGGACAAGATGTAATCATATTGTAGTGAGCTACCGCTGCGGACTACGAAATCCTAATTAAACAAAATTAATATGACAAATGTTTTGCAGAGGGGCACAGTATTACAAGCATTTCACATAGTAGGCAAGTGTACTGAGTGAAATTATAATTTAATGAAAAAAAGCCACTTTAAACATGTGAAATTCTTGTATAGGTTTGGTGAATTTTTGCTTCTATTAGCTCGATAACATTCGTTGTTATCTTCACAGAGGACGCCGGTGGTCGTTTAAATATGAATATAAAATAAATCGAAAAGATAACTGACCACACACGTGTAGGCTGAAGCTGGAAAGGCTTCCTGTAAGTGTGCTGTACATGAAACCTCACCTCGTCCTCCCTACTTTGATCCATATATATGAACAACAATTTGAAAAAGAAACTTTACTTAAAATTGATTTATAACTGAATGATAATAATGGACTTGCAGTAGTCTAAGATACATGAGTCGTCTAGTTTCAAAACCGGCTATATCCATGGAACACAATTTTACAGTAATCAAAAAAAACGAATAAAATTTAAATTTTATTTAAAATCATTTGTTTTTTTGTCAATATAACATCTATATAGCATCCGAATGCCGGCTTTAAAATATGGCATTTTTTATTTTTTAAATTTTGGATTTATTATAATTTTAAAATTGGATATAGCCACTTTTGAAGTAAATTTTGGATTTAGTCGATTTTGAAACATAATAGACTTTTTATGCATATATGCAAACTGTTATGGACGATCTAAATGCTCTTTTTAAAGCTGCTGCGCATATGCAAAACGTTCTGTGCGTGCTTAAGGCTGTCAACGCATGGCAAAAGATTAAAAAAATAGCGTTGCGCATTTCCGTAATAGTTAACTGGTTGCACAAAAAACTTCAATAACATGGAGGTACCAGATTTTTAAGGGAAAATAAAACAACTAAATACTTTTTTTATAATTGTAATGAATGCAGATGTACAACTCTATCTTAAACAAATGTTGAAGGACTGTCAGTATCTCTGTTAGTGCAATTTTCTGCAGGTGGTGAAGATTCGACGCCATCAACTTGCAACTGCAAAGCCAATTTGTAGAACGTAAGGTTTGGATTGTCAACCCATTTGACTCCAAAATGTTTCGTTAATAATGAGGAAACATCCCTTAATTTTAAAGGATTGACATCTACTTTTTCCGGCGGAATAAGTTTTGTTCTAATGTGGGAAGCCTTGCAATTTTTTCGAAATATTGATTGAGCTTTACCATAATGTGCTCTGCAGTTCGGTTCACCTCTTACTAAAMTATCGCTGGTCTTTTTAGTAAGAAAAAAATATTTTGTTGCATTAAATTGGAAGTGCCAATTTCCAGGCTGTTTAATGATATTTTGGCAAGCGGATTTCCAATCATACACTTTGTTATGAAGGGCAATAGGTGTTCCATGTTGAGAAAAAATGTCTACATAATCTTGAGGCAATGCAATAACTTCATGTTTTCTAATATCCTTTTCAATTCTCGCAAACACTCTATCGGATGGTAGAAAAGAGTGTCCTACCATGGGAAAGATAAGCTCTATCGAACTAATATTGAGAGGTGCGTTTGTTTCAGACCACGAACAAAGCATACCAACCATAGTGGTGTTTTTGTTCTGGCCACCACATCCATCAGCCACAAGGTGAATTGTCGTTACCTTTTCAGAAATATGGACATTTTTTAAACAATGATAAACGGCCGATGATACCTCATTTGAGCCCTTTTTTTGTTCGGTTTCATTCCAGTGAAAAATAAATACATTTTCTTTAGTTTGCTTTGCTTTGGAGTCTCCGACGACTATGGTGAGGTTATACTCGTATAACTGTCTGCTATAATAAGCACTTTGATCTGGAACACGTGGCAAAACTTGGTTTTTCTGACAATCAAACGAAAAAGTCATTAGGTCTTCTCGTTTTTCCTGTAAAAGATTATAGAATGCTTTGGCTTTTATAGTGTGAACCCTTTTTTCGGTAATATGCTGTACTTTTTCTTCCGCGTCTTTTGAAGTTTTTATCTGTTCGTCCAACGAAATACACGTAGAACATGCATCAGTCCCAGGAGAACCAAATCCAAGGTTATAGTTGGTATTAAATATTTTTCGGAAAAAACTTTGTTTCACTTTCAATTCTGGATCAGCAGTTTCACCCAAATACATTCGCCACATTTTTTTTATATTTAGATCAGAACTTAAGTAGCATCGTTCTGACGTTTTAGAACGGCCGTAGTGATTTTCTAAAACCTTGAATTTCTGTATAAAACCACGAACACTTCTAGCCTTTTTTTCAAATATCTTGGTTTTCCGATCACCTCCTCGCATTTCTACAGGCATTGAACCACTTTTAACAAACCTCTGAATAACGCCTTGTACTCTATGTTTTGTAACAAGAAGAATACCCAAAAAAGTTTTTTGGCACACAGGAACTTTCTCCTTGCTGGTTTTTACAAAATATTTTACAGAAACAGCTCTATTCTCACGGACAAACTTCGTTTGTCGTAGTCTTTTTGGTTTGCGGTGCTCTGTATATTTAAGAATGAACGAGTCCTGTTTTTGTTTATCTGCACTTAGATAAAATAAGCCATGAAAGCAACGAACATCCCGCTCAGTAAGCAAATTACAACAGTAGGTTTTTCCCACATGATTTTTACATGCCGGTTTCTTCGGAACACCCGGCGATGAGTATCTATAAGAAAATAAGCTTTCTGTCATTCAACATCTATGTATTTATATATTTAAAAAAACAGAAGCTAGAAATGCCTAGCACTCTATATAAAATTTTAAGCCCAATACTAACCTTTCTAGTTTTTCTTTAACCCGTTTCCACGAGGCTCTATTAGCAACTTTTTTGCGTGGTTTATCGGTTTCTTTTGGATAAACTTCCATTTGTGTTTAGCACAGTGATCACACTAATAATTATTAACACCAACCTACGTACACAACATTAAATGTTAGAAAATCTAACCTCAAACTTCACAGGCTAGACAAAAGCGCCACCTATCCTATTTGGATTTAGTCACACACCAACATGGAGGTAGCCGGTTTTGAAACTCAACAAAATATTTACCATTTATTTACAAGGGGAACTAACCGTTTTTGAACCAAACTGGCTTGGGGATATATAGCCTTATCATTGTAGTTTAAAATTATGACATAACACGAATTTCGAAAAAAAGTGGAGTTAGCCGGTTTTGAAACTAGACGACTCACATATCTGATTTGTAAGAGCACAAGCAAAAATGTATTCTAGAAAGTTTAATAAACATGCACAACTAAAATTACTATAAATACCTATAGTTATATTAATACCGTTTAACAGTAGCTAATATTACCCCGTATCAAATGATCACGAAAGTCACCCTCGGATGAGTACCTACTGTACAATATGATCCAAATATCGTAACGATACCTATACTCAACGGCACACAGATTTCAAACCATTCGGTTCCGTCTTGTTGCACCGTGTTGTAATAGGTTATGTTATAATAGCAAGCGTTCCTGATGTAAATGATGATTTAATAAAGGATGTTACATAACAAGTTACACAGATTATTGTATGGAGTGTGAGAAGAGTTTTAGATCAACCCTAAACAGAATGTGCTGCACATAAACGGCAAATGAATGGTATTTTTTGGGTACGTAATATCTTCTGAATTGAAGAAGCTAAGCAAGTGTCATGGACCCAGCGGTCACACATTTCACATGCATACCAAGTAACTGTTGTATCTAATCTCCCAATACCGCAATATAGGCAAATATTCCTAATGTCATCGGATTTTTGTAATAGAAGGGTTCTCAAAATTTTTCGAAAACGGTTTGGATCTTCCATGCCTAAAAGGGATTTTCCATCTACCAAATTAATGGCAAACTGAATAATGTGGACCCCACAGTTATAATTATGGGATTGCTTGTCGTGGTCTAAAACTGCCGAACGCCAACCTTCTGTATTTGAATTAACATTTTCTTTATAGAATTGCATAAATTTGGAGAAATAACGATTGGTTTCAGAAAATGAGCTTCCAGCTGGATTAATGAAATACAAAAATACAAAACAAAATTTTAGAATAATAAATTTAACTTTACGTGATTCAGGTTTTCGCAATACTTGGTCATAATAACAGTTGATGTAGTCCACAGCAGAAGGCATATAATTCCAGAACTGATTGACAGCATTTATTAATGCAAAGCTAACGTCAGTGACAATTGTATGAAAAGGTGGCCATTTCAAGTTACTTGCAATGCAGAATTGTCTAAATTTTGAGAGCCACAGCCCAATATCTGTAGCTGTATGTTGCGAACTAATAAATTCCAAAACAGGTATTACGTCATTGTTGGTCTGAATTACTCCGGCGTAGTAATATATTCGTTTCGATTCTGGCGTCGGTTGCCTAACTACAGAACCCGTTGCATTTAAATGTAACACAACAAAGTTATCTAAATTAGCGCGGCTTTTCAAAACTTGTAATTGTTCGGGGCTAAAAATGTAAACGGTAAACGGGTCGCCTATAAATTGTAAATAACGTTTGTTTTGTTTATCTCGCCGCATAAGAGTGAGATCATACGTATCATCACGATGATGATCATTGTATGTAAACGCACCTGATCGAATTTTGCGTAAAGTAGATTCTGACTTGATATTTTGATAATTGCCCGATTTTATGATTTTAGAAGAAGCGCCTAATACTGATTGCTTACGATACATAGAAGGTTTTACTAAGAGTAACTCTTTTTGAAATAACGTTCGTTCAACACCCCTTACGTGCCTCGTGAGTCGCGTTCTATGACAGTAATCTTTAGACGAAGAAAATACGTCAACCCTAATGGAGGCAACTGTGTGCGAAATTATTAATTTGAAAACTTTACAGCCTGCATGACCACAATATGCATAAATTATAATTTCAGAACCTTTAATATTTTGTGTACAATTTTTGATATTTAATATGCAAACATTATTAACTGAAGTGAATTTTTTCCTTAATATAAAAGCATAMTTTTGCCTAACTAATCTTCCATCTTGAAACATTGTGTTCCATTCACGTTGGGACAACTCAAAAAAACCATTATAAGTAACACCGGATCTTTTTAAAGAATCATCAGGACTTATATTCTTTGCTCCAAGTGGTAAAATTTCGAAATCTTTATTTTTCGTTAAGTGCAATGATTTTATAGGTGTAGGGACAAAAATTAATGTTTCCGAAATGTTATAATCACTGTCTCACGTAAATGATTGTTCTCCAAATAAGTTTTTTCTAACGACACCTACTTCGGGTTCTCGGATACGTGGAATAGGAGATATTTTACCAAAATCGTTGCCGTAGATAGCAGGCATCTTAATTTTTTTAATATCTGGGGTGGATTCTGCCACAGGCAAATTATCGACTTCTCTATTAGGTTCTTTTTCAATAATTTTGTCAAACTTGGGGCTACCGTCGGCATGCATTTCGGACGAGATATCGCTAGTGTAAACGGCGGTTAATTCTGCACCTGACGTATTTCGCAGATTGCTCGTTAGTCGCTGACACTGCATTTTAATTTTTTTCCTATTATTTACAGAATTTTTCATACTTAGTTTAGTACATAACGTACCAAAAATCGAGCTATCGGAGTAATACGACTGTTCCAAAAAGTTTGGCGAAATATTTTCAGCTCTCATAACATAACATGTAGCAACCTGTCGTACTTGGATGTATTTAAATCACTTGAATTTGGGCTTTCATTATTGTCTTCTGCGTCGACCTGAGTGACGAACAAAGCACGTATATTACGTGTGTTCCTTTTCAAAATTTTTACAATACTATGCCTATGTACATAAGAACAATCCCCGAACAAAAATTGCTACAATCTTTGATAACAGCGTCATTTTCACCTAAATTCTCGAAATATGTAAATCCATTGCCAGGATATTTTTGCTGTAAATATTCCGCCAACTTCACAGTATCAACCCTCATTTTCACTGTAATTATAAATAACAACACTCACCAAAGGGCTGTTCAAATGAACACAAAAAAATAATGTAAGGATCACTAAAGAAAGTCCCAGGCACTACCCAACACCACAAAATCTCACACCATGCAAAATAATAAACTTCGTTTAAAAACTTCTCTCTACTCTGTCGCTGATGCTCACACAGGAAATTGTTGCACTCTATATCACATATAATATTGGATAATAATATAGTGAAACAGTATGTGGTAACAATAATTCGATAACCAAGATGTTACCTTTTATAGAGATTTGAAAATCCCTTTCCCTTTTATGAATCCAGTAGGGATATACATCATTGGCGTCGTGCTTATCGACGTGACTAACATACGTACTTAATGTATGATATAAAGTGATTGAAATTAATAATGAAAAATATTTTTGTGGAGCAGGCGCGATAGTTACAATTCCTTTTTACAAAGATGCAAATATTACAGACATGGTGTTGTAGTTATTATTATTATAATCCATCACTGGGAAAATTTTTGATACCGACGCCTATGTACCACCCACTTCCACTTTTCTCCTTAAATCTAAGTTGGTAACCGTCATTAACGGACTATTTGTAAGGGACTTTTTCTTGATCGTAAAATACAGATCATCCACAGAAAACACTCAAATATGAAATGCTTCCTACTATATCGACAATTCCTCCTCAACGTGGCGCCCTCTTGCGTGTCGAAGGTAATTATTTTGGGCGCGTTATTCAAATAAGTATATTCGTACTTAATTTCATTTTAATGTTTGCAAGTATTTTTCTCAATTTTTTGAAAAAAACGAGTCTTATAAAATATATTATGAATTGAAAAGTATTTAAAGTCATTCGATATAACAACAATTTTAAAGATGTTTATATATAACAAAAATATATTGTCAACAACTACCAAAAGACTTACACAACAATTTAGGATAATTAAAGTAACATTAACAGCTCAAAAACAAAAAACTGCATAAAATAAACAAGGGAGTTATTATTGTTTTAAAGGATTTACCATTTTTATGGAGAAATATGTAGCCCATTTACTGACTATTTTTTCCATTTATAATAATAGTTCCATTTTTCATAAGTAAGTTATTTTTGAAGCTCTTTAAGAGATGAGAAGAACCAAACTATGGAATCACCTTATGGTGATTATTACATTATCATGCACCTCATCTTTTAAAGCATTTATTTCTTTAGAAGATGACTGGCAAAGAATTGCTGTTGATGCTCGACCTGAGAAATCTTCTGTGCTGCCTTTACATTTGCCGGAATGTTTGACCTTTCATTAGAGAGACGTACTGTTCTCTTCTGCAATCTTTGTGCCTCTCACTGAAAAGATGTTTCTCGGTGTCATTTAGGAAGTATCGAGTAGATGATCCCACTCTCCTCTGAATTGTTGCTGAAATAAATTGTTTATTTATTAAGCGATGCATACATAGAAAAACACTTTACATTTAAGACTTGTTTCGGTAGGCCTTTGCCAAGCACACAAATTTTATACTAAAAAGAAACTAAAATGTTATTTTATTTAACAATCCTTTACTATTTTGTGATGCCTATTTTTATTAAATTTTTAACTGAAATCAAGTTCATGCAAACCTGTTTATAAAAGTGATATAATTTGAATAGCTGTATTATTGACTTTACTAATCTCATTTGACATTAAAATATAAATTATAAACGGTTTACCTGAAGCCATTACCGTGGTGCTTAGGGTAAGTTCTAGAACACTCACGCCAAGAATATTATCTTGCTCAGGAGAAATAGAAAAGGATAAAGGTACATCTAGGAAGAGACAATATTAAATTATGCTCTTGTCTGATAAGTATAACAGAAAAAATAATTAATTCTTCTTTAAATCAAATGTTCAGAGCGATAAATAATTATTTTTCTGTTCAAAATTGTATGCTTGCTTTTGGTCAGTAATAAAGTTAAAAATTTTTACTTATTTGAATGAACTTTATTAAAAAACTGTTATATAAGCTTAAACCGAAAAAGCGCTATTAGCAAAAAGATACTTTAGAGTTTTTGTAACGCTGCTTCTTTCATGAACTGGTTTTGTTTCTGTTTTGTATAATAGTGGTGACACTTTTTGTATGCAAGGTAGTTGAAGACTTTACTCACTATTAAATGGAGAGAAATATGTTAATTTTCTTTTGGTCCTCTTCTGTTGCATGGTAGGAATTTCCATTTCTTGAATACAAGTATAAATGAAAAATTAAAAACAACAATATCAATAAAAAACAGTACCTGAGGTTGTTAAAATTTTTCTTATACGTACTTCCAGAAGGACTACATAACTGCTCCTTCTGTAGAGTTAAAAAGAACAGGTTGATTCTCACTGAAGACC
The DNA here is from genome assembly GCA_025024175.1 of Rhyzopertha dominica. Taxonomy (NCBI): domain Eukaryota; kingdom Metazoa; phylum Arthropoda; class Insecta; order Coleoptera; family Bostrichidae; genus Rhyzopertha; species Rhyzopertha dominica. The sequence continues at coordinate 34,232,361 of QCXZ01000138.1, forward strand.
TTAGATTTGAGCTTGTTGGTAGATCTAGACTTAAGGATTAGTACCACTAGCTGAACTCTGTAAAAACATTCCTTTAAAAAACAGATAGGATATAAAATATACACAATATAACAATATCTTACACGATATCTTTGAATATAGAATGTAATAAAAGGTCAACGCTTACAAAAATATTAGTGCGCGTGTAAGGTGGGTTGCATATGTGCTTAAAAGGTTTAATTGTTTAGATATTTAGTACGGATCACAACACTTATTAAATCCATTAGCAGACATATTTGAATCGCAATAGGTCACGAGATGGCGCTTTCTTCTACTGGCCGAACCTGTCTCCAAATGCAATAATATGTGATTTATTGCCTCGATGAACACCTGCAGTAGCCCACGCATGGGGACGAATTTCTATTCACTATTCAAGTTTATTTTTAGGTATTTCAAGAATCGCTCATTACAGCGCCCGTTCTAGCGGTTACGTCGCCCCGGACAAAAAGACAAATTGCCGCCCCTTATTAAGGRTAAATGCCCTTTTATGCACTGAGTCCGGATGCATGGGTACTTGGTGGTATCCCTGAGCTAAGTCCAATGCTGTAAAATAGCACTTTCCCGCCAAACGATCCAGCTGATCCTCTATAAGTGGCAGAGGATACCTATCATTCACCGTAATCGCATTCAACGTCCCGTAGTCAATGCACATACGTACACCACCATCTTTCTTGGTCACCAGCACAATCGGGCTCGCATAATCAGAGCTTGACTCTCTTATAACGCCACTCTGCATCAATGTTTTCACCTTGTCACGTACCCTCTCTCGTTCGCTGTACGACAGCCTGTATGGCCTATAGTAAACAGGTACGTCTTTTGTCAGCTGAATTTTCATTTCGCCTAAATGTGTCAAGCCTAAATCGCCTTCGCCACTAGAAAAACAATTTGCCTTTCGCCCTAACAATTCCTTCAAATTTACCAACTCCGCCTCATTAATATCGCCTACAGTTAATTGTAAATAATCAAAATCACTGATAACACCTACCTGTACATCGGTGGCTTCAGTAGATGGAGCGCTCGCCTCCTCACAACTCCTTCTCCTCGCAACGACTCTTCCTTTTCTCCAATTCCGTGCCCGCTCGCCGACGTTCATGACGGACGCACACGCTCCATCGCCTTGGCACAATACGCCACTTGGAATGGCCACCATGGTACGTACGTCTTCAAACATCCGTGCGTCAATGGCAACCTCTTCGCCCGGCCTCGCCCCGCCGATCATCACTGGCATCGTCCTCAATGCGCCTGGAGGCAGCTCCAGGTCATCTCTCAAAAGGATACGCCGTTTGATGTCCTCCTCCTCCAAGGTCATCCCTCGGAGCACATCCTCCTCGCCTTCGATGGCAGGGACAAACCTTGCCTTATGGTCCCTAACCACCAACGCCACACCTGGGGTTCCTATCGCCTCTTGCCCTAGAATTAAATCTGCATCAGATATATCACACAAAGTAACTAATGCCGTATTTGTATCGCCATATCATCAATGTTAATTGTAAAATTACCCCTTAGAAATACCGACGATCTGGTGACACTTAACCCTAGACGCTCAGCAGACTCGCTCGCCATCAGATTGCGCTCGCATCCAGTGTCAATGTACACCTTCACGCTCTCGCCATTAATAATCGCACGCCGCTGGTAAGTTTTATTCAAAGCACTACTTACCATCTTCACATCGACGACCACCCGCCTTTTCGCCTCCTGTCTCGGATCGCTCTGGACTGCCCTCCTTCTTTCCCTTGGACAGTCCGCCGGGCTGTGCCCCTCTTCTCGGCACATGATGCACCGCTCTCTAAAACACCACGTACAAACACCAACCAACGCCGTCGCCATTAGTGCCCACCTCCCTCCTCCGCGACCTTTCCGCGGCATTCGCCGTACGCTTGCGCCTGCAGCCGTGGTTAAGCTGCTGCTTCGCCGGTGGTTACAACGCCTCCAAATCCTCACCGGGAATTTTACGAGTGTAACAATATACGTAACAATGAAAAAATAAAACATAAAACCTGAAAAAAAACAATTTTCCATATAAAAAAATAAACATAGGTATTGTGAAACGAAAATAAATAAAAATGCATACTTCAACGCAAATATTTTATACAAAATTAACAATTATATATAATAATAATAAATATATACACATAACAAAAATATAAACATTCTAAAAATAAATAAAATCTTTTAAATGAGAAAACAATCTGCAAAATAAATAAATATGTATCTGTCACACAACAAAATCCATAATCCTGAAAAATAAACATCCAAAAGATGATTCCTGAAACATAACGAATAGATTACAAGGAGGGCAAGCTACTGAAGCGGTAGATATACCTGCGCCAGTGCCCTGAAGGAGTGGTGCATCCGGTCACGCACGTCTGGGTACTTTTAAAAAGGTACTCCGCCAAGTACCCTACATAGTGTGCCGAATCTACAAAATTTATAGAATGTTTAACACTTAGATGCACATAACCTTCATCATCCAGTCATATGCCTTCCAACAATCTGAATGGATTGTTGTACCTGGCAAAATATGCTGCCTGATGACTTGCAATAAGGTATCTTTATCACGCCTTACCACCGGGACAAGAAAAACTTCCCCGGACTGCCGGTCATATCCACCGAAGACCCACTGCCCCTCGATGAAACGTCCCCGGTTGTACTTGCGCTTTCCGATCTTGGCTTTGCCGACCTCTACAACACTGCCTGAACCTCCAATGGGGTGGACGTTGTCTGAAAAAAGACAGACACATACCTCACGGCAGAAGCTGCTTCAATCCACAATCGTCTTTGAACGCAGGCCCATGTCCTGCTGAAAGAACCTCTGTCGGGGATGGGGCTTCCATAGCCAGTAAAGGATGAAGGCGCAAACCTGCGGCACAGTCATGGTGGCCTTTTCAAAAAGGTCCACTTGCGCTTGCTGACACTGAAGTCATACCTGGTCCTCTTCCTCTTCCCCTGGACGCTCGACTTCCGGCACCGAAACAGATCCCCTCCATCGGAGCACACCTGTCCAGATCTGGGGCAAGTGGCACTCATGGGGAACACTCCATGTTCCTGCAGCCGCCGTGCTGCTCGTCGCCACCTGCAATTCGAACAAATTCGGTTTGGCTTACTCGGCAACTGTTACAAATCATTGTGGACTGGGTGACAAAATTCAACTGCTTGCGCTCCTGTCCTGTCCCACGACGTCGGCTCCTGGTCCTGCTGCACTACACTGCAGTACACTAAAAAAACACTAGAACACTACCGAACCAGCGAGTGGTTTGAATAAAAAATGGCCGTTATACACCGCTAGTGCTATGTGTGAACGAAACGCGCATGCGCGAAATCTACTACACCGTGCTAATGGGCTGCCTGTATTACTCCGCTTTGTAAAGTAGTTCAAAATTGAAACGCTCACTTTTTCAAAAAGTAGATGCGACCGCAAGAAACGGATTTCAGATCGTAATCAGGAGACCATTTTCCGGGGTGTCCAAAATTTCAGCTCGATAGCGGATGGGACGCTATAGTAAATAATTACCGTAGTCCCCAACAAGTTTACTGGAGCACGTTTATTTCTATGATTATTAAATATTGCTAACTCATTTTCCATTTGTATGCAGTCTTCCTTTAGAACGTCAGTTAAACTAGTTAAATTTGTATTAGTTTTTAATTCTAATATTATAGCGTTATTTAAAAGATTCCTATAGCTAGTTTCTTTTCTGCCAATATTAAAATAAAAGTAAAAGTTATGATAATGATTATGTTGTTTTTCAATTCCTAATTCATCTAAAAAGTATCCATCTCCTTCAACTCATTCTGCTTAAAGGGCCAGGTTGGTTGCCAAAAGGATCGTCCTGCAAGGAAAATTTTTTCTCTATTCGTTTAATTTTTCTAGTATATATATTTGTTGTTAATTGTGTCCTGTCTTTAGTTCCTTCTGTTTTATCATATGTTACTGATCTTACATTAATTTTATCATAACAAGAGTCAGCTTGTCTTATTTTGGGCTTTTTGAAATAAATTTAGGGTTCATTAATTTGACTTCCCTTTACCTTCATTTGCATTTTGCAATTGCTTGGTACCTTGGTCTAATTGTTTCTGATAAATTTCATTGTAATGGTATTAATTCTTTCTTTCGTTTTTCAAATTATATGCTTCATAAATGGTTTTGCTTATGTAAATTTCATGCGCATTAAGAAGGAAATAAGGACCATATAGTAGGCTAAAAGGGATAAGTAAAACCTGTGGTTATTAGAGTTTGGGGAAGTTCTTTTGGATTGAAATATTTTGAAGTTCGTATTTTTTTTTCTAACATTGTTGAATGTAAGCGTTCTGTAGGGGAATTTGAGGATGGAATATAATTTATTATGTGATGGAGCTTGATTTCGAAGTGTTTGCAATATAATTGAAACACGTTTTTGAATTGTTAGCCTTCGTCACAGACAATTTTCTTGGGGTGCAAAATAAAGACGGAGTTTATTTAAAATAGATATACCGGATAAGTCTTTTAAGTAATAGGCTTGTGCGTACTTGGAACAAATCAATAATGGTTAGACATTTTGCATTTTCAAAGCCAAATGTATCCATGTGGATTACGTCGAAAGGTCTTTTTACAAGTAAAGGTCCTGAAMATTTTATTTTGTATGGATTACGTTTATACTTATTTTGTAGACACGTCTCGCATTCATTAGTAATTTTATTTATTTTTGTTCTCATTTCAGGCTAATAGTATCTAATTTTCAAGTTATTGTATGTTTCAACTATACCATTGTGGTTATTGTTGTGGTAATCTAAAATGACTTGGTTTTGTTCGTCTGATTACTCGACATCTTTACAAATAGTGTTACATTGTACCATCTTTACTGCATCTCTAAATAATTATTATTCGTAACAAATTTTTAAATTCCGGTTCAAAATTTTTGTCATGGAAATAAATTCTATATAAAATTTTGGGATCTATGATTTGTCTTAACATACTTGTAATATTTTCTGCTTCTTGCCCTAGTCTAAGCGTTACTAAATAATAATGTTTATTAAAAGACCCTAAATATGAAATCTTATAGTGGTCACCTTATTTTACTTCTATTTTCAAATTGATTTATAGGTTTCTCGAAAATTGAAAGACTAAACGTGGGATTTTCGATTGCTGTATGCTGAGTAATATTTGAATTATCGTCTTTATTATTATTATTATCATTATTATCATCATTATTATCATCATTATTATTATCATTATGATTATCATTATCATATCATTATCATTATTATTATTGCTTGGATTCGTGTTTAAAATTTTGTCTGTCATCTGGTGACAGGTCTGTTCTGTGTCTACTTCTGGTAATATGGATAGTTAATCGAGGTCGTCTTTTTCGGTTGTTACTTCTTTCGTGTTTATTTCTGTTCTGTACAATGCATCTGCGACTAAATTTTCTTTGCATTTCTTATACTTTACAAAATAGTCAAGTTCTTCTAATTTAAGTTGCCATTTAACTAATCGTGAATTAGGATCTTTGAGAGATAACAGCCAGGCTGGTAGTTTATGGTCAGTTTCTATCGTGAACTGTTTTCCATAAATGTATGGCCGAAAATGTTTTGTTACTTCGACAATTGCTAATAGTTCACGCTCTACTGTAGAATAATTTCTCTCAGCAGAATTAAGTGTGCGGGAATAGTACGCTATGGGACTATTACTTTGTGATAATACTCCACCAATTGCAATGTTACTCGCATCCGTGGTTACATGAAATGATTTATTGAAATTGGGATAAGCAAGTACAGGTGCATTGGTTAACAGCTCTTTACATTTTTAAAATGCTTCTAAATAACCGGGATCATTGGTGTCAAGTTTAGTACTTTTCTTTAAACAGCAAGTAAACGGTGACAAGACTATTACAAGACGCCATTTTTGCTTACCAGACGCGTCCATGTTTTTGGAGAGTATTCATACTGGACTACTGTAAGGTGAGAAAGACGGTCTAATGATTTTATTGTCGAGAAGTTTCTGAATTTGCATCTGTATTTCAGTTTTCAACTGGTGTGGATAGCGATACGATTTACAATAAATAGGTTCTTCGCCTGTGATTCTAATTTTATGTTTAACTGCGTTTGTGAAAGGAAGATCGGAATTTTCGTTATAAAATATATCTTTATATTTTTTAATAATGCAATTATTTCTGCTTTTTCCTCTAAATTAAGATCATGCGTAATAATTATGTTTGGAATATCTAAATCTGTAAATCCTGATCCGGGATTTTGAATTTCAACGTTAATTAAAGGTTCAGCTTCAATTGGTTCGTGCCAGTGTATTTTTATTTGACGGTTTTCTTCAAAAGGTATTCTACAGGTACCATTTTCTCTTCTTCGGTTTGAATTTCAGGAACTATTACTTTCCTTTTTCAATACTAACTGGTATGCTAATTAAGCTTTTTGCGGTTCTCTCTAAAGGGATTTAAAGTCGCGGAGGTTAAATTCTATAAAGAATGTAATTTTAAGATTGCCAATTTCTAAAGTTTTATTTTTATAGTTTATTTTTGCTCCCATTTATTGAAAATCATGACTGCCAATTAATGCGTCAAATCTGTCGTGCCAGGGTAGTACGTGGAATATAAGTTTATGGTTTATGCCATACTCATTTAAGATTTTGTTTATTGTGAATAAATTAGTGATTGGGTCACACATACATTTTACAATACATTCTACATTCTTATATTATTTTGTTTACAAAATACTACGAAAGCACTTGTTTGAGCGTGAGCGATGAAGTAATGGCGAGAGTATAATGGACTGTATTTTATGCGAAGGGCTTGGTTAGGGCTACACAAAGTTCCACTTTTGTGAACAGTATCACCTTTATTTACAACAAACACAATAAACTGATACTCTGGTTGCTAGAGCTTTGCGACAGTTCAAAACGGCAAGAGTACACTGTGATTATTCACAGAGTGAACCACTTTTTACTGCGCTTCGCTTCACTTGACACTAATTGAACTGAACTCTAAAAAACTACCCCACTGCGGGATTTTATAATGTCTCCCCCATGCGTCTGGATTGTTCTGGAACTTTTCCGGAAGGGTACTTGCAGACAGTGCGATTGCGATGCGATTTTCCGTTTGCGGCATTCCGCATCGCATTCGCGGAAAGCTTTCACACAGTGCGAAAAACCGCGTCTCCAATGAAACATATTGCGCGCAGTGTTGTCGGATGTTCGATATCCTTCCTCAGTTGATTTTCGCAGGCAATGGAGTGTAGTTGCAGTATGCACAGCAGACGAGGAATTATTTTGTTGGCATTATTACATCGAAGACGTAGGAGGAAACGAGTGAATCGACGTTATTGGGTACATCCGCTTTTACAAGTAAGATATGTCGAAGGAGCCTTTTACACTATTTTTGAGAAAGTGAGACAGCACGAAGAGAAATTTTTCAACTATTTCCGAATGTCAGTATCTACGTTCGATTACCTACTTGCTCGTTTAAGGAGTAATATAAGTCGACGAGATACTTTGATGAGAGACTGTATCCCGCCTACTGAAATGTTGGCAGTGACTTTAAGGTACGTAAATAACAGTGTTTTTAATACAAAATCCACAAATGTGGCAATTACAAAATAAATTACTTTTCGCGAAAATTGAAATACAAAATAACTGAAATAAATTTTATCCAAAACTTAACAAAACTCGACAAAAACTATTTAAATGCTTTCAACGAAACTTAAAAATAAGTGAACTATGAAATAAAATTATCTACTCTAAATATGTATATGATTGAGTATAGTGGACTTGAGCCGTGGTGTCCGATGAATGGGATGACTGAGGTGAAAAAATCGGAAATGTGGAGCTTCCAGGGGAATAATTAGATGGCGAAGTGACACTTTCGGTATAGCGGCGTTTATTTTTGCATCGTTGAATAAGTTGCAAAACATCCACGCGAAATTGCAACTTATCATCTTGGGTCATAGTTCTGACAGATGGCAGAAGTGATCAAAAGAATGCTTCATCCTCATCTGGCTGATGAGGCTGAGGCGTTTGTAAAGCCCGAATCAAGGCTTTATCTACGTCGTCATGATCTCGGTCCCTTGGTCTTTTCTTTTTTTGGGCTAGAGCTCTTGAAGCCCAGCGCAGGATCACGACGCTGCTCATTTCCGATATTTTCATCTTCTTCGTGTTGTGTGCCTTGACTTTCTTCGGCCTCTAGACTTGAAACGGTTTCATCTTTTTCCAAGATTTTTAGGAGAAATAGCAAATGATCGTGGTAGACATATTTTTTGGTATTTGCCTGGCCGGATCGTTTTTTAGGGACTTGCTAAATGCATCCCTAACATTTCTCCATTTGTCCATGATCACTTCCTCTGAAAATACAAACTTGCATTTCAAAAGAACAACGCGGAACAGTGGTTTTAACAAGCTCCTTACAAACTCTAACCAACAAACGACTAACGATGGATTAATTTTATTTGCAGATACTTGGCTTCTGGAAATACTTTCACCGATTTACATTATTCATACAGAATCGGTATATCAACTATACGTCATATTGTACAAGAAGTATGCGTTAACATTTGGCAGATATTAAAGGTAGAATGTATACCGAAACCATCAAGGGATAATTGGGTGAAAATATCCAAGGAATATGCCAAACGAGCTCATTTTCCACATTGCATCGAAGCTGTGGACGGCAAACACGTTCGGGTGTTTAAGTTTAAGGGTAGTGGATCAATGAATTTGAACTATAAACATTTTTTTMAATTGTTCTTATGGCAATTGTTGACGCAAACTACCGCTTTGTTTACGTTGATATAGGAGCATACGGTAAAGACTGCGACTCTTCAGTTTTCCAGCAAACAGTATTTTGGCAGTTACTTGAAGAAGGGAAATTGGACATTCCGAGACCAACACCACTCGATGGAGGCGAAGATATCGATTTGCCATATGTATTGTAACCCTGAGTACAAATCTATGTAAGAAGGCCAATCTGTCAGATTACCGTTAAACTTGGGCAAATTTATTTTTGGTAATTTAACATTCACCGAAGGCACCAATAAGTTTAACGAAGCTGATGAATTTGTTTTCACTAAAGAAGACTCATTACCAATTGGGGAAACAGATGCATTTTGTGGGGTGAAACCTCTAAAGTCCACTTCCGATGAAGCTTGCTCTTCAGGTTTACTAGAATCTACGGGTTTACTCTCTGTTTGAGTCTTCACTGTTTCTAATGATATTATTTGGRGATACAAGGTGTCTATTTCACTAGCAGATGTAAAAAGGAGAAGTAGCAATTCTTGATTTGAATCTTCCAGCAAAGTGTTTTTGTTCACATTTTGAAAATTACAATAAATGTCGCGCGCAGCCGTGCATGCTGCCGATATTAGATTTTGATTTTCATTTTCAGCTGCTATTTTATAGTTCTCCAATATGGCTTTTAGACGAATTACCGTCTGTTTTGCTTCCAAAACGGTTCTCCCCATGCTATAATCCGACATCTTTAACGATCAAACGCAAAACGGCAACAAAAGAACGAACAACGAACGATCCAATGATCGAAACTACTTTCCGCGATAAACCAATTCAAACCGACCAATACGAACGCTGCCTAACGCGCTCAATACTGCATTCCCCCGCCGACCTTGAATGCTCGTCGGAACACGCGAATGCGACGCGTAATAACACGTGGTGAGCAAAGCTAAAACGACAAATATTTTCTATCTACTATGGATTTGAATGAATATTCTCGTGATTAGATTATCCTATGATAACCTTTTCAATTAAAATACCCGCTATCCGGTTCGAATGACCAAATGTTCCGTCAAGGGAGAGCAACAATAAAAAGGCTCACTTACCTTCCGGATTTCAGTCAGGTTCAAAGGAGTGGACTGTATTCATCAACCACACACGACGACGACTCGCTAACGAATTTCCAGGTTCAAAGAAGTGGACTGTATTCATCAACCACACACGACGACGACTCGCTAACGAATGTTGAGGACGAAGGAATGACTACATATGGGGGGAGGGGGGTTGGCTTATATGGTGGGAGTGCAGGAAGGGAAAGTGGTGGGCCTTCGTGAACTCCCCTATTTAATTTTCAATCAGGACTTAACAGAACGAAACATTTAATAATAATTAATAGCAAAAAAGCAGCCAGGTGACAGCAGACCAAGCACCTCACGCACACCTTACTGCAAAATTATGGACTTGTTTGCACACGTGATGCAGCGCAACCATCAAATAATGCTCTTCCAATAATCCACAAAGCTATTTTAATAAGAAAATAGTATCTAAATCGTTTTAAATAAAAAAATAATGAATTATTAAGCAACTTGCGCACGAGCTCCGATTGCTGATAAATCAAACACTTGTAAGCTGGCGCTCCCTACCTGTTAGATTTTCAACCTCTATCTAAACAGGACCATTTTATAGCGTGCCAGATGGCAAAGATCGTAATCCTTCGTGGGGGTATTCATAGTTGCATGTAATCGGAAATCAAGACCACATCAACGGAAGGCAAGTTGTGTGAATCTGCCTTTTGGAAATCAACTTTCATTGTGATTTTTACAGAAGGAAAAAGTGTACGTTTTTGAAAAACAAAATTTGAATGTACAAATATCACAACTACACTAAAGAAACTAACTTCAAACTTCAACTGCAATTAAAAAAAAGTAAACAATTACCTAAATATTAATTAAAAAAATCTATGTTTCACCTACAAAACTACTGATCGGTATGTCGCGATGTTACTGCAATAATAAATTATCTTATATAAAGTGCAATTAAAATTATGTTTGCTGGAGGCTTATCAGTGCACTAAATACTATTGAAAATGTAGTTTTTATAAAATAAAGTTTTAGTGAACAGACCCATTTTCACTATCACATGTTTGCAGGGAAAAGCTGTAGAAACATAACTAACCCTAACCAGAACTGCAGCACCATGGTTCACAGAAGGAAGTTTGTTGGAGAGAATATGCGTTTATTTTATATATTTATTGTCTGCTTCTGTTCATATATTTATATTTTATGTTATTATCTGTCTATAGAAAACCAGAATGATAGTTAAGCGATATTATATTTCTTAAAGTTATTTCGTGTTTAAGGAGTACGTGACCTAACTGCACAAAATGGCACCGCATAAAAATATTCGGGTCTGGTATGAAAATGAGCCTGTGCACTTTTACAATGAAACACTGCTGTTAGCGTCTTCACTCGTTGGCGCTCTCGCATGTACTGACTGCTCGAGAGTCCCACCGGTGAATCATTTATTTCTTCACTACATACCTTCTATGTTTTCTTAAATCTAACTTAACTATCCAAATCTGTATCATAACTAGCATAACACAGTCAGAATGATCTAAACTACACCGATATTTAGACTGCTATTACATAGGTACCTTAGTGTACAGGAACACAAAAACAATAATAAGATATAACTGCAACAATAAATATAACAATCTAACTCTATAAGTATTAGGAAACGAGTAAATATAATTGCAACAATAGTAATAAAGTTCAACTCTTTTGATTTAGCCCAGTAGTGGCCCCAGCTATCATTTTGATTCGTCACATTCCTTTCTTGTTTTATTCAACTGTTGAACTATATAAGGTTCGGAGCTTTCCTCTTGATCACTCTGGTCGCAGTTACCATTTTGGTTGGTCACTTTCCATTCTTCTTCTACTTTCTTCAAGTGTATCACATTGCATCTGTACTCTGTCGCTGACACTTTTACTTGATACTGTATGTTAAGTCGAGTTAAAATTCGAGCTCGTTTTGTTTTCTTTAACCAAGGTTTTCACGTACACAGTGTAAATTGTGTCCTCTTGTGCTTTCCTTTTCTTATCTGCATACTCTTTGGCCTTTATTCTTCTCGCGCATGTCTCTATCCCTTGTTTCTCCGTCAAGTTTATGTCCATATTCTGAAGCTATCAAATCAGCAATTTTATCTCTGAATTGTCTCTCAGCTGGAGGCTTCCTGTCACTAGGCGCGATGTACAATGTACATGGTCATTTCAGGTGGAAAGTCATAATTAAAAATAGTTATTACCGGTGAATGCTTACTATCATCTTTACTAGATAGTTCGCTCTATAAATAAACTTTGTCAGTGTTAGAAGGTCTGCTTTGTTAATTGTGTTAGCCTAGAATCGTTGCAATTTGAGGTGGAAAATGTTGCGAAATTAGGCCAATTAATAGTAAATCGGGAAAGGGTTGTTGCGAGTTCTTCACCATTGCAAAAATTTTTATGAAGTATTCTGCGTATGGCCCATATTCGTATCTCCCTGACTATAACTTTAATTTTATATGTAATTGTTTAGACTCACTCAAAAAATGGTCTAAAAATGTTATTTAAAATTCTAAAAATGCTAGAAAGGTTTCTAAAAATGTTTCATCCGGCGATTTAGCACTATCCTTAAACTTTCGCTTCAGGAAAAATTCAATTTTATCAAACTTCCTACTGTATTGGTCTATCACCAGCTTTATCTGGTTTACAAAATCTACAAGGTGGAAATTACTATCATCTTTAAATACTGATAGCGTTTCAACCACTGATAACCAGTTTACGATACAACTAGGTAAATTTTGAGAAGTAACTACTAAATTTTGTGTAGAATCTTCCACTAATTTAGTTACCCAGCTGCTTAATTTGACTGCTGGCTGACGAATTAATGGTGGAATCCTTTGCGTATGGTTGCCAGTGCTAAGTTAGGATTCGCCGAATGTTGACCGTGGTAGACGTCTTGATGATTTTTATGAAGTCCCGAGAGATTCAAAACCCTTCTCGCCGTTTCTGCCTCCTGGAGTTCATTTCGGTGGAACCATATTGCCGCGTCTAGAACTCAGTGCCTGTACCTTTTCCTATACTGGCTCTTTCGTTGGTCGCCAAGATGTTACAAAACGGTTTAGCGTTCTTGCCAATGGAAAGAAAAAACGGTACTGCAACACTAGATTTATTTATAAATGCCAGTTACAATGTAGAACGTAAACTGAAACACACAAACAAAGCTTGAGTGAAAAGGTATTCTGAATATGTTGTGTACTCTAGCTTAATAGGTTTGGAATGTTTTTATGGTAGAAAATATTCCCAGCACCTCAATTCAGCACACTTAAAACGTTAATCTGACAATGAAAACTGCCAAAAAAGTGTCGGCACAAAACAACTAAATTTGGAAAAATATAAAGGTGGTGGCTGCATTCTCTAGTACTGAGTATAAATAAGTTTGGCTACAATGCACATTTTTTTAATAGATTCAGGTGGTTCAAAAAGTTTAATAAACCAAGAGTTAGCTAAAAAAAAAATGCAGCCAATCTATAACATACTGACAATTTCACATACAATTAGCTCATGGACTGACAATTCACAATAAAGTTGCTCACATTCCACTATTTTCCATTTGTAATGCACCAGAATATTATAATTAAATTTAACTTACCCAGCTCCAGCATAATCTATGCAGTGGTGCAATATGTTAAGCAAGTATTGTGAAGATAAATACATAGTATATGCTTTTGATATTATGTATAAATATAAATGTTATATGAAGAAGGCTTCATTGAAGCTTGCACAACTGTATATATTTTTGCATAATCATATATTGAATGCGTATATAAGAAATGTGGTATACATAGCATTATGCACTACATTGCTTCGTTCAAGTCCATTTTGTCAGGACTGATGGTTTATCAACTGCGTTTTTGAGGTCGCCATGGAGTGCACAAGGTTGCGCTATTCCTCGATACTTCTGGCAGCATCCTTCTTGTAGCTCAGTGATATAAAATACATGAAGGTCAACCAATTTGTCGTTTTTGACGGGCCCGGCGTAGACACGCGCGGTATTTAAAATATTGGACAGATTGGCCTCCGAGGATGACACAAATCTCGCCCACAACACCGTTTGCGGCTTGTATCTGTTCATACCTTATGCTCATACTTGATGTTCTCACAGCACCGCACGTTTTGTGACTGATAAAATACAGTTGTCCGATCTGCGTTAACACTTGTGAAAATTTGCGGAGTGACTTTGGTTGGAACAAATTCAAGTGGTGCGTAACCTTCAAACTTCAGCCGCAAAGCTTGGACCCCTTAGTTATTTGGCACATCATAAACAACACGTTCATCACATTTCACCTAGAATAACCCATTCGGTAACGGCGGTAGTGGTGACTGGTGTTGGGTGTTCCAAATGAGAATTAAAATAACGATGACGATACTGAAGCCCATCGTTCAGCAGCAGCAGTTGCGAAAGGAAGCGAACTTGGTTTTTGGGAATCTTGTGGATTTTGAAGAAAATCCTAGCCATCCTTTAGGATTCTTCGCTTCCTAAGCAGTTTATAAATCTGAGAATAGCATTACGTCGGCATATGATATTATATTTCAGATTTTAACCGTTTCCGGGATTAATTGGTTATACCAATGGTAGCTTTGCACTCGATTAAAAACCCTCTGGTGAGGTAAGCAACACCTTATAGTGGGTTTTCGTGGTTGTGATCCCTTCCATTGTGTTCATATTAGAATTTTAACGATAGGCTATAAAAATTAAATGGTATCTTAGGATTGTTCACTWGCCTTGTGGGATTTCTAACAAGTCAGATTAGTAATTTGTGCTACGCCCTCCTTCCACCGTGTCGTCTGTCAAGTAGTAGTAGCTTGCTTTTGTGTTTTTGGTGGCTTCGCCATCCTTATAATGGAATAACTTGCTCTTGCTAATCTTGTAACTTGTTGATTCAAGAGCAGGTAGTTTTTTTATTTGTAATTCATTTCCGTTTGTAATGGGTGCTCGTCTTGGTTCGATCCCTCTAGTTGCTTGTTTTCTTTTATCACAGAGGTACGGTAAAATTCCATTGTAGATTTCGCTGTACGAGGGGGGACCCAAAAGAAACTGGATTATTGTCATAAAAAATTTATTTATGAACCTTTTTACAAAATTACTTCAGTCACCTCCAAAAACTCTTCATTACATGCGATGCACTTGTCAAGTCTCTTTTCCCACTGTTAGAAGCATGTTTGGAACTCCTCAAGTTTGATATTGTCCAGTGCCCTTTGCGAAGCTGTTTTTACCGCCTCTACGTTATCATACCGCTTCCCTTTTGCGTTTTTTCATTCGTGGAAATAGGAAGAGTTGCACGGGGCTAGGTCGGGCGGATACGGAGCGGGGGACAGACCATCTTTGAGATGCCAAATAGTGGGTCACTCGTAAGGCCGTGTGTGCTGGAGCGTTGTCGTGATGAAGAAACCAGTGATCGCCAAAGTTCCGGGCGTTTCATCCGCACATTCTATCGCAGACGCCTTATAAAGTTAAACTGCTGGTTAACAGTCTGGCCAGGGGGGTACGAATTCCTGATGCACAATTCCACGAATACCAAAAAGACAATGATCATCTCTTCACATTTGACCGCATTTGCCTTGCTTTTTTTGGTCTAGGAGAGTTGGGAGTCCTCTGCTGGCTTGMCGCTTGCTTGGTTTCTGGGTCATACCCGTAACAACAACTCTCATCCCCTGTAATGACTTTGTTCACGAAGTTTGGATCACGTGCAATCTGTTTTCAAGTCCTGACACACATTCTTGCGGATGGTTTTTTGCCCCTGTGTGAGAAGGCGCGGAACAAATTTAGCAGAAACACGTCTCATGTGCAAATCCTCACTCAAAATCCGCTGGCACGAGCGCCCACTTATTCCTGTCTCTGCTGAAATTTGGTCGATCGTTTGGCGACGATCCCTGTTGATCTTTTGGCGGACTTTTTCTATGTTCTCCTCGTTTCGCGATGTTGAAGGGCGTCCAGAACGAGCTTGGTCTTCAACATTCATCTCACCACATTTAAAGCGCCCAAACCACTCGAAAACCTGTGTACGGCTGATAGCGTCCTCCTGGAAAGCTTCCTGAAGCATTTGGTGTGTCTCCGTTGCAGATTTTTTAAGCAGGAGAGAAAATTTCACACACACTCTTTGTTCTTTTAAAGTTGCCATAACGACTTCGCAGGGGTAACCGGCCAACAGTCAGAGAAACACAACACCACGCTTGCCAGCTCTACACTGACGCCGTCTGCACAGCTGTTTCATGAAGGTCTCTACTAACTCCATCTAGCGGGAAAACCCTGTACTACGTCTACGAAATGCAGCGCCCTCGGAGTCCGGTTTCTATTGGGTCCCCCCTTGTATTTTGCCTTTAGCAATGAATCTAGGAACACTGTGTTTAGAGTGTGATCTATCGCTTGAATTCAGTTGTTAATAGATGCATATAAGTTGCGGGTATGTCGGCTCAATCATGGTTCTAATGATTCCAATGAGGAGTTACGGAAACAGAAAATGCATACGCATAAATCTTGCCAATTTACGACAAACTGTTTCCAGTCGCTGAAGGCGGTAGCAGTCTTCCTTACTCTGCGTACCCCCCACCGATGCCAACATAATTAGCGAATTTGCAAGTAAAGGTTAAACACATAGGGCCAGTTGCACAAACGCGGATTAAATTTGATCCGAGATCAATCTTATATGTGAACAAATGAGACTCCTAATTCAATCAAGTAAACATGGATATCGATTCAGTTGTCAAACTACACTGTTCTGTGGCTTGTTATATTCAATTTCCCCACATGCATACAAGTTTTTGAAAAATTATGGGAATCTCTTATTACCATCACCATCAACAATAAAATGAGTTTGTCAAAAATTTCCTACTTATCTTCGTTTAGAGCAGCAAGATTCTACTTTTTACATTATGTTCGCTCAAAATTTAAATACTCCAAGCCAGCAGACACAATTTTTGCTTTAATGATTGATGAAATCCACATTAAACCATATATGGATTATAAGGGTGGCAACATCATAGGAAATGCCTATAATAGTTCAGAATGTGCTAATAGAGCCCATGTTTTCATGGTAAACAGTCTTTTGTCTGATTATAAGGATGTAGTGCACATATTGCCAGTAAAAACATTAAATAATAATTGTCTATTTCAGTATATAAAGAATATAATAATTGAACTTGAAAATATTGGGTATAAAGTTTTAGCTGTCGTCTCGGATAACAATTCAATTAATAAGAAAGCTATGTCCTATTTTGTTAGAAAAAGTAAAAAATTATGTAAAAAAAATAATGATCACAGCAATGACGACTCAAGGCAGGCAAAAAATAAATTATTACTAAATGTAAAATATGTTGCTCATGTATTATGTCTTATTATTATTATTATGATTGTTATTATTATTATTTTCACCTCAGTTAATTTTAAATCTAATGTTATTTACAGTTTGAGTTGTAAGGATTGTGATAATGTGCATGTGGGGCAAACTTCACAATGGGTAAAAAATAGATTAGCTTTGCACAAAAGTGATATCAGAAATAGAAGAGACAGATGTGCATTTGCTACGCATTCTTTCCAAAATTCACACCAATATTATTTCTACATTAAGTTTGAATTTTTACTTTGTAGTGGGAAAGTTATAATAAAATTTACAAGTGAGCCTTTTGGTGGTTGGACGCATGTCGTATTTTTAATTAAATTTGCTGTTTCTACTTGTCCCCAATTTCTGCAATTTTTTCAACATTGAAATTTTTGTTATTATGTTTGCTGTAACTTATAGAAGACCTGATGATGACTTCAAATAAAAGTCGAAAGCTTGGTTAATGAAAACAGAGTCAACATAACTTATTTATAGTTTAATCTTTAAAATAATATATAATATTGTATATGTATGCTGATTTATAGTAGCTTCATGTTACATGTGACATGTGAAATAACTTTTTCATCGCCAAGATGGCGGGTAACAGGCAACACGCGTCCGCTGAGTCTCAATGTAAAAGATGTAAAAGTGGAGTGGTGAATGCAATTATGTGTTAAGTGTGGTAATAGATATCATCCTAGCTGTGCCTACGTTATTGCCAAGCAAGTAAATATTGACGAAGATACATTTGAATGTTGCATCAATGTTCAATCGCCATCTGAAGATCCTGAGTTCGAAGATGCCCTTGACGAAGACCCTATTTCGAGTCAAAAGCTTTTTGCATATATAATTAAACAAAAGGATATTATAATTTCGGAACTCCAAGATAAAACTGAGCTTCTGAACAAACAAATTGACCTGCTAAACCAGGTTAAGAACCTTGACGACAAATTGTCCTCTGACCAAGTAAAAACTTCTGATAAGAAGCATCCGCAACCAGACAAAGACAACACAGCGAAAAAAACTCTACCAGCTGTAAATGATAAACAAGACCACCAGCCTAAAATTAATGAAACGAAAGTGAAGGAAAGTTCAAAATTGGCAACAACAATAAATGAGAAAATTGATGATGCCTCTTGAAAAGTACATTTGTCAAGTGACGCACCCATAAACGACACGCAGAAATCATGGTCAACCGTGGTTAAAAGAAAAACTTTACCTAAATCCAAGCCTGAGGTCGTCGGAGAATCCGACAACGCACAATTAAAATCGGCTCCCAAGAAGGCTTTTCTGTTTGTGTTAAGATTACATCCTGATGTTACCAGTAAGCAAGTAGAAGACTATTTACGTTCAAAGTTCTCGGAAGTACATACTGATCAAGAAAATCTTTCAAAATTTCCCCAACATTATGCTTCCTACAAAGTTACCCTGGATCTTCAAAATTTACAAGAGGCACTGAAACCTTCTGCATGGCCTCGGGGAACGTTGGTGTCAAGGTTTTTTCACAGAAAAGTCAACAAAACCCATCCATCATAGAAGAAAAAAACCATGACGGCCTCGGTATTTTTATATTAATTGTCAATCTATTCGTAACAAAATAGTTGAATTTGAAAGTTTTCTTTCAGATAAAATTAATGTTTTTCAAGTCTTATGTTTTACCGAACATTATTATTATTATTATTATTATTATTATTATTATTATTATTATTATTATAATTATTATCAGTGATGTAAATTTACCGGTAATTTAAAATCGGGTAATATTACCGGTAACAATGGTAACATCCGCAAATTTTGTAGATTAACAAAATTGTGTTAAAAACAACTTAATCTTTATTATGTGAAACGAAAAACAACAAAATAAACATTTTTTTCATTAAATAACACTAATAATAGACATTTCAAAATAAAAACATTGGATTTCTGACAATGTCAACTATAATAATCTCCAAAAAAAAAACAAAGTAATAATAGTGAAGACTGAATAGCATTTTACTTTACGATTTCACGAAAAATGATAGCGGCAGATTATCTTCTTCCTCATCTTGTTCCTCGTTTTCCTTCTCAAATAGCAAATCCCCACCTTGCTCTTGATTCTGCTCGACATATTGTATTCCCTCGTCTTCTTCTTCCGTTTTATGTTCCTGATTTGCCTCGTTGTTGATGTTTTTAACTTCATTCGGATGCATGAGATGAAAGTTATGGGATATGTATGTGAGTTTCCCTGCTCTATCCACCGAAAGCCTGTTACGTTTTGCTCTATGAATAAATCCATACCTGCCAAATGAACAAGAGAAAGAACAATTTAATAATCGTGTATTCGTACGAGTAGGTGCTTACGTGCTAAAACTTCTCTCTGTTGCCGCTGTTGATACCGGAAGATTCAATATGTCAACTGCAAGTTCTGACAGCTCACTAGTGGTACAAATTCCACTCCACCACAAATCTGCCTCCATAGTTGTTTCAGTTTTCATCACGATTTCCTTTCCAAAAAGTTCTTTACGAGTTTTGTAAGCTGCTAAATCTCGAATAATATTTACCGCTTGTTGCGAATATTTTGGGTGTTTATTTGCAACATTGAATATAAATTCCGTTGCAACAAGTTCTTCTTCATTGGTCAAACCATTCGATCTTTGAGATGGCTCCAGTAAATGTGCAGCGAAATGAACACATGACAAACTTTTCAACTTCCTTTTTTCTATTACAGATTTAAGTGTGGCCTGTTCTTTACGCAGCATGGAACATTTGGTAACATCAAGATATTTTTGTAGTTTAATGTTTACTTCATTAAAACAAGTGACCACCTTTCCAATCTTTGATTTATCACATTCAAATGTTGTGATCCAAACAGAAATTGGGTGTAATAAATTATACATTAGTTGAACTCTGCACCAGAAAATATCGTCCAATAAACTTTGTTTTGTTTGCAAGGAGAGGATGTCTACTATAACTTGATCGTCATCCACTGCTAAAGCTTGTAGAGCATATTTTGTGTCAATGAGACTTTTTAGAGAATAAATGAACGAATTCCATCTCGTTGTAACCGGTAGCTTCAATGAAATGCACACATTCTTGTTTGTTTTTTGAATTATTTCAAATCTGGCATGGAGAACGTGAGAATTTTTTATTTCTTTAACGATGGATGTAGCCTTTTCCTTCAAAAGTGTCACTTCGCGTATTTTTAAAATGTCACCTACCATTAAATTCAAGCAGTGGCACGTACATGCGTACGAAACAATAAAATCATATTTTTTTGAAATTATGTTTCTAGCCTTCTTAATATATGCCCCGTTGTCTGTAACCAAACCTAGAAATTTATGAGTACCCAATTCTAATAAAAATTTTTCAATTTCCTGGGCTCCTTGTATGCTCTGTTTTATAAAACACTGGTGACGGTGTGTTAATGATGTAGTTGGTGATCGAGTCATTGCGGCAGTTTGACCACTGATCAGCTTGCAAAGCTAAAATTGGTGCTTCATTAATTTTGGCTTCAACAGACGTTTTCATTTTGTCACATTCAGCTAACAATAAAGAATTTGACAGCTGAAATCGACTAGGGAGTTTGTATGCACATCTAATTTTTTGAAAGAAGTCCTTCCAAACTCTTCTTGAGGTCAGATCTAAAGGACAGCCAGTTACGTATATCGCCCGTGCAAGTAATTCAGTGATTTGCAAATTTTCATCATCCGACATACGGTCTACGTAGGCTTCTAAGATGTGGGAGCTGCTGCTTCCTACAAATGAAGCGGAGTTGCAGGTGGTGGTGGTCGTGATACAGCTTTTTGAGGCCAAAGACACTGTGTCATCATTAGATTCCATCTCAATTGAATTAGCCTAATCCTCATCTATTGTGAATAAGATTGTATTTGCAGCTGAAGCTTCGGTTGGAACATGGGCCTTATTTTCACTGTGTAATGCGTTTTTGATTTGAACAGGTGCTTTTAGACATTTCAGTAGGTGTCTCGTTTGTCTGGTGGCATTTCTTTTGAAAATACTTTTGCAATACATGCACGCAAAATTATTCGCATGCGGTGTGGCCTTAAAATATTGCCACACAGTGCTCTTTGCTTTACCCATTCTGCAAAGAAATAATACACCTGTTCTGTTTTGTATCCACTTTACAATCGGTACATACATCCATGCACTATGTACCTGCACACTGCACACATAACGAGAAATATAATGAAGAAACTTACCTTTACCTTTACTTTTCCGCAAACGACGGGACAAATAGTGGCGAAGGCGATGGCGTCCGTCACACTCACATCACAACTTCACACAACAAGTCCGTGCATATTCTTCGTAGTCGCGTGCTGCTGCACTGCAATAAATTCGTTGCGCCATATAAGTTAGTGCGCAGAATCCCCGGTAATATTACCAATGTTACCGGCAGGGTCGGGTAATATTACGTAACTTACGGTAATTTACCGGTAATATTACATTGGTAATATTACCGCTAACATCACTAATTATTATTATTATTAACTTGTTTGTACTAGACTGTATGTTATATTAATAAATTCTTTATTATATAAATGTTTTTTTTATAGTCAATCCAAAAAATATTCATGTGGAAGTGCTCAGTACAATAATGATAAACAAGATACATCTGTACGTTGTGTCAGATTTTTTATTGTAATTGTAGGGTATCTCATAACTATTAATACTAGAGAGTTGCGGTTTGTACAGGGTGAGCAAATAAGGGAGGTGGCCGGTCATATCTCATAAACCAGTAGCCCTAGAGCTTTGAGGTAAAAACGTTCTTAAGTAAAGTGTTCGGTAAAGTGATGGCTAAACAAAAATGGTAGATTTAAGTCCGAACAATCTTAATTGCTGGAAAATATTTTCAAGTTGGTAAAGTGACCACCAGGAGGCGCTGTGGCACCTCCAAATTACAAAGTTAATGTTTATACCATTTTTATTTAGAACATTTTGTTATATGTCAAATAAAGGAGCGTGGGGCGGGAAAATATTAATATAGAAAATCGCTAATATTTCAGGTTTGGCTTGACCGATTTCAACCAACGAGGTGTCATTTTTAAGAGCTTATGTGCCCTTTATAAAAAGCAATTTTTGAGTGTCAGAACATAGTTTGTGTGTTGAGCGCAAGAGGGCGTTTTCTGAAATTACCTAAAATCGATTTTTCTCGAAATTTTTAAGTGGTGCGGTTTTCACCATTTTAGTATATATTCAATTGTTCTTTTAATGAAGTAAATAGCCTTATATCTTTGCATTTAAAAATTTCGAGAAAAATTGATATTTAGGTAGTAACTTCACAAAACGCCCTCTTGCAGTCAACACACATTTAATATTCTGACACTTAAAATTGCTTTTTATAAAGGCACATAAGCTCTTGAAAACGACACCTCGTCGGTTAAAATCGGTCAAGCCAAACCTGAGATATTAGCGATTTTCTATATTAATACTCTCCCACCCCCGCACCCCCCACTCCTTTATTTGACATTTAACAAAAAAATGTTCTAAACAAAAATGGTAGATTTCGGTCCAAACAATCTTAATATGTTGTATACCGCAAACATTTATTAGGCTAAAAATGACACACACATTAATTTTGTAATTTGGAGGTACCACAGCGCCCTCTAGCGGTCACTTTACAAACTCGAAAATATCTTCCGGCAATTTCTCTTGGCCACTTTACTTAAGAAATTTTTTACCTCAAAGCTCTAGGGCTACTGGTTTGTGAGATATGACCGGCTACCTCTCTTATTTGCTCACCCTGTACATTACTTTCTTACTTTTTTGTTGCGAGTTGAACTGTACCATCACCATTTTTACATCATCTTTTGTTTTAAAGCCACAGCTAACTTTTGAATAATATAACATTTCTTCACTTTTGTTGGGTGTGTAGATATAAAACAACTGTGAAGACATTTTTTTGATATTTTTACTTTGAATCCAGTGGCGTACTCGGAATTTTTGTAGGGGTCAGATTGTTGAGATATGAAACATGATTTTTTTTAACGGAAACCATAGTTGGTATTGCCATGGTTGGAAAGACCTATTCTTTCTGATTAAGACAATAAACACATTCATAGGTTTATTTTGAGTAATTTTGGTATTATTCAAATTTTTATAGTAATTTAATGAGGTTTTACGTTTTTTGTTAAAAGGGAAGTAAATAATATGATGGTAAATAATGCCTAGGTTCTTATCTCCAAATAAACAATTATTTTCTTGAGTTACATTATATTCTTAAGGTAGTATTTATTGTAAATTACTGCTGGGCCTTCTTGTGATGACTCATCGATTTCAGTGACAAGGCCTTGTTGTATAAGTGGTATTGGGTCAGGTCTGACTATCCCTCATGAACAGTGGTCAGGTCTGACCACCCCTCAAGCCGTCATTTTTAGGTCAGGTCTAACCATTCCTCAAGTCCAGTTAGTTTATAGGTCAGGCCTGACCATCCCTCCAGTCTAGTCAGTTTATCGGTCAGGTTTGACTAACCTCAAATCCTAGAGGAAAACCGTGGTGGAATTTTGACGTACCTAAGATTGAGCATTACCGCAATATCCGAAACCTTGCCGTAAATCAAAGAAAATTGTGTCATAATCTTAACTGAAAATGAAAACTTGTTTTAAAAATTATGGTATTTAAAAAAGAACAAGCTGAAAGAGTCAATAATATATAAAATTGAAATTTGTTCCTCATTAAAATTTTTCTATAATTACACATGCTAAACAGCTTAAAAATTACAAAAATCCTACTATAATTAGTAAAGTAGTAGTAGTAGTAGTAGTAGTAGTAGTAGTAGTAGTAGTAGTAGTAATTAATAAAGCGTTAGATAGTGGTATAAAATCCGTAATAAACTGGTCGATAAGCTCATGCCAGACTTCTACCGAACAAAAATATAACAAAAACCACGAACATGGTTTACTGGTAGAAAATGCAAACAAAATGACCTCTTGTTGGTAGCATGCAGGCTTCATTCATATATGAGTGGCGGCTATTTTGTCATAAACATTTTACAGCTGATCTGAAGAAAGTTTGCATACTTATTGCACATTGTCACAACAGATTCATGTTTTATTTTTGTTTTGGCCGCTTAGTAGAAATCCATCTTTAACAATGCTACGTATTCAGGTAATGTACCTACCATTTTCTGACCTGCTTGTACTGTGACACATCTGTATCAATCTTGAATTAGTAAAATTTAAATTTTTAATTGTAACAGATTTGCAAGTATCTATCAATCATAGTTTGTTACATGTTCTAAGTATTAATTTTTCATCCACTCAGTATAAAAAGTCCCACAAGTTTAACGTGGACATGGACATATCTTCGATATGTGGTGGATAAGGTGGTTAACTTTGAGCTAAAATGAATAGGACAAGATTAAATAATAATTCATAGTACTTTTATTTCACTGGATTCTTTTTCTTGCTTCACTGGTCTTTATCTGTACATAATTACTAACCGTAACACATTATAGTTCATAAAGCCATCGTTAGATGACCTAATAGACATTTTGATTTTTTTCACAAAATGACACCTAAGGTGTAGTGTAAAACATGTCCCCGTCAAGAAGAAAATGCTTTAATAAGAAATTTACTTTACTAGATAAACAGAATGTAGTAATTACTAATGAAAGAAACTGGAAAAATATTTTTCTTTTAAACATAGTAACAAATATTTATTTTTTATGGATGTCCTCCCTTTCCTCGCTATCCGACCAAGATGACTTTGTTCCCGTCCTTCAAGAACTATCCCCGACCGCACCGATCCATTACAAGCCTTTTCTGATTTTGAATTTAAAATACATTATAAACTTGAAAAAAGAACCGTAATGAACTTACTTCACTTGTCTGGAAAGGACCCTAGAACCAAAAACACACATTAATAAATTGTTGTCATCAGTTATTCAGCAAATAGCCGTAGCTCTGAGGTTCTACGCAACAGGCAGCTTCCAACAAGTTGCTGGAGATGCTTGCGGTGGTATGCACAAAGCTACCGTTTCTAGAATAGTGAAACGTGTAATCACTCACATTGCTTCTTTGGCCCGCACACAAATTCAAATGCCTGTCACAGAAGAAGAACGTCGCATAATGAAATTTGATTTTGCTGCTATCGCCAGATTTCCAGAGTAATTGGTGCACTGGATTGCACGCAAATCAAAATACAATCCCCCGGAAGTCCTAAAGCTGAGCTTTTCCGAAACAAAAAAGGATTTTTCTCCATAAATGTTCAAGTAAAATGCGATGCTCGCATGAAAATCATGAATGTAATAGCTCCGTGCTAGGCTCTGTTCACGACAGCACCATATTTAATGTTTCAGCCGTATGTGCACTTTTGGACAACGGCCATTATGGTAACGATTTTTTATTAAGTGATAAAGGTTATCCCTGTAAGCGACACTTATTAACGCCGTTTCTGAATCCACAAACTCCTGCGTAGCGAGCGTATAATCATGCGCATGCTGTGACTAGAAACACAGTAGAAAGATGCTTCGGTGTCTGGAAGCTGAGATTTCCTACATTATCACTTGGCCTTAAAGGAGCAATGGAGACCAACCTTGCTGTTATAGTAGCTTGTGTTGTACTGCACAACATTGCACTTGAGGAAAGTGATGTGAATGGAGAAGATGCTAATGTATTTCAAGATGATGAGGCAGTAGCCGTAGAAGATGTACATAATCCCATTAACACAAGCTTTCAGACGAGCTATTGTTATAAATTATTTGACTAAACTTGTTATTAATAAATTCAATGACACAGTTATAAACTATTATGTTCGTACCCGCAATTCCATCAAGCTTCAAACAAAACAAAATAAAGTTTTTAACAAATGAAGGACATGTACCAAAAACTCATATTTATTTAAAACAAATAACATTAAATTTTGATTATTGATTAATAAACTATCTTCTAATTCTTTAATTCTAACTTTTTTATTTTCATGTCAATTGCATGAGCCTGTTTAGCTGGTACTTAGCATACTGCCACTTTGTTTTAAAATAAGGCTCTTTATAAAGGTCAGTTTTTAATTTTAATTTCTTTCGGCTACGTAATTTGGTGGTGGCAATGCTCGTTTTGTTTATATTCCGTTTACTCATGGGTTTTGGATGGGATACAGGTTCGGCTTGTAATTGGCTTTCAGGATTGGAAGTTTCAGGTTGTGTAATGCAACTCCTGCTAGGACCAGGAGAGGGCAAGATAGGAGGAATGGAATCACCTGCAACATGTTAATTTTGGCAATGAACAAAAGGGAATTTAAATCACCAACCACAATAATCTGCTGCGCTATCATATGGGTTGGAAAGTAAACCCCTTTGTTCCTCCAACATCGCCAATATCAAAGCTTCGGATTCTTGTAACCGTGGACTATAACTTCCACCACCTGTTTTATAGGTTTCTTTCTGTGACATGGAAGAAAAGGAAAATGATTAGATTCATAGACTGTTTAGCTTAAAAAATACAAAACAGATGAACAAATTAATAAATTTTATTCCAAATGGTACCACTCTATCATCAGGCAATCCTAAGCTTTCGAAAAATTATATAAACAGCTTAATACAGCAGTAATCTTTTATAACAAAGTGACGCAAAAAATCAGATTCTAAACTTTTGAGTAACTGATAAATATGGAACTGTATAAATGGTATAATTAACTGACATAGTGCATTTATAATATAACATGTTTATCTGTAGTTCTTTACGTTAATTAGTAATAAACTGTTTACCTACTTTTCTATGTAGTTTTCATTTTAATTTATAAGTTACTTTATCTGCAGCCTTTATGCGTTTCAATTCTGGTATACCAACATCACAATCATCATTATGAAATGTTTCCATATACTTCTGCTTCTGTGAAAAATTATCATATTACAAATTTTAAATATTTTGCAAACATTATTTCTTTGGTATGGCAAATCTAGTCATTTGTCAACAATGACGATTGTACACTTTTAAATCAGGAATTTAATTTATAGAATAATAGCCAGTATTACACATCTTAATTTTGCCTTATGAAGGTGTAATATTGAGACAGCTGCAACAAATAATGAATTCATGTATATCTTCTGTTAATCTTATTACTAATTTAATTTTTTAATGATATGAATTTATCAATTTTTACATATGGCAGGTAAATACAACTTACATTATTCTCTTTTACCTCCTTTTTTGTAGTACGTTTTAAATTTTTACATAAAACTTTTATTTGCTCTGCATTCCTCCTCGCCGACTTTGAAGAGGAATTATATTCTTCAGCGATTTTTTCCCAGTATTCTTTTTATTAACTGTCCAAGCATCAGTGGCCTTATTTTCAATAATATAACCATACCTAGGAAGAAAATACGTGTGGATATTGGAGAGGAAGGTTGAAGGAAAAAAGTCCCTGTTTGTGCTATATAATATACTCAATGCTATCGCACATCGATTTATACTATTATAGTTGAAAGCTTCTTTAAATGCGCGTCAAGCGTCAAAATATGTGACAATTGAATTAAAATGCTCCATAGTAGGTAATAAGGTGGATCACGTAATCCGCCGTTGATTTGCGTTTGTGTAACGTGACCTAGGATTAATCTCGGATCAAATGTAAACCGAGATTAGCTTATTCGGATCAAATCTGATGTTTGTGCAACCGGCCCATAGTGAAGGAACGAGCAGAGCGGCGATGAAAGTAAAGAGGAAAGCGGCGAAAACCAGCACAGTAAATACAATGGAGTACATTGTTGTATTCCTCATTTGGAAAACACAGTTTTTAAAAAACGTTTATTTCTGACACCAGGGCAACTTTTATAAGTGAAAAGCTCCGTAAACACTACAGAGTGAAGTACCCAGTTTCTAACACTAATTTACACTTGTTTTTGACATGAACCGAATTACAGTATTTGAATATAAAGAACTTGTTATTATGACGAAAACCGATGAACTGACTGACAGCGTAACGTGCTAGACGGATGGTAATCTGCGACTTACCGAGCTCATCTCGCAATCAGTTTATATAGATATTGATAATAGCTGAGCTTGCAATGTTTATAAAACAATGGCCCTATTGTAACGGTAGTTTGCCAACACCCTCGAGGTAATTAAGATTTTTGTTACTTTGTAAATTAAAAACGAAAATCTAAGTTGAAACCTGAAGTTACATACAATTCTGTGTTGCCTGGTATCTGATTAAAGTATAAGTATTGGAATATGTGGACGATTATATGCTAAGTTCATTAAAACATAATGTGATTAATATATAATAACATAATTATTGAATAATAGGAATAAATGTGAATATATAAGATATACGCTTCGTATTCACTGTGCTCTGCTTTTGGTTCACTTTCACTTCACTAAGATTGTTCAATTTTTACCTTGTGCTGAAGTCGTTTGGATCGTCTGAGGGATGATGAATCGGAAATTTTGTCCTCTTCTCTTGCGAATGTGATGGCTTGTTACAACATAGAACGTCAACTGTTCTATGTTGTAATGTACTCGTACCGGTGGCTCTGACGTTTTCGTTGAACATTGATTAAATATTTGGAAACATGGTAGACAAGATTTTGGCTCTCTTGGTTCTCTTGTACAACATATGTATCTTCGTAGAATTTAGAAGAATCCGCACCATTTTAAGAAATTGTAGAATAGAATTAGAACGATGATGCTTCCTAGTAGCGATAGAGCTGTGGTGTACCACGATGATTTCTTTATGATGAACGGCTTGTTTAGTTGTTGCTGAAGTTGCTCGTCAAATTGGCTTAACTTTGCTTGTGCGTATTTTAGTTCATTGAAGTCCATGCTTGTTAATTTTATGGGGTCTAAGTGTATTTCGTTGATAGTAATATTTTCCTTAATTTTGATACAACAATCATCTTCGTCGATGTTGATAAATTGAATTTCGTTTGTGAGATTTGATGTGAACATTACTGAATGAGCTTCTAGCATGATGTTCTCGGTATAGGCCTTGCAATTTTGTTCGAGTTGTAGAATCCCGATTTTTGAAATGGTGATTTCTTCAGCTATACTGTTCTTGCATATGATGGTAAGCGATTGTTCATTGGAAATAGTAAATAACCATCGATTGTCTCGTAGAGGATGCCATAGTTCCGTTGTTGCCATTAGATTCCTGATTTTACATGTTTTGGGAATAGATGTTGTTGTTTTCCTGAAGAGCTTGACTTCACAGTCTTCGGCTTCATTTTTCTTTGTGATTGGCAGATTCTTGCAGATCCAATACGTAGGAGCGAACTCTTTGCAGTTCTCCAGATTATCGACCATAATAAAGGAAGTGTGGGTTTGTGAAACTAAGAGATATTGTTTGCTTGGCTCGATAAATGAAATTAATTTTGAATCATTCTTATGAGGAGTTGGAAGTGAATACATTTGATATAGGGTATTTTCATAAGTACTGCTAAGTGGTATATTAAAATAAATAATTAGTAAATTATTCTTTATAAATGATTTGAAGCTAATTATTTTATAATAACTATATACATTGTCAATTGTTAAGGGAATTGGAAGCGTGAATTTTGTGGATATTTTCTAAAGTTCAGTAAACAAAGTTTCTGGAGGTAGCACGTGATAATTTATAATACCGTTTTGAATTAATGAAACATCATTTACGTAATCCTTCAATAAAGTTAGCAGCTCGTCTGTCATTTCCATTAATAAGATCATATGATTTGAAATATCTAATTCAGTTTCTAATGCTTTTTGTGACTTCGTAATTTTCTGCGCGATTTCGTTGAATTTCCTTAAATTTTTGTTTAACGTTACAATGTTTTCGTTAATGCGATTGAATGACGAATTAAAATTTATGATAGTATCTGAGATTATAGAGATTTTTTGTAGCATTAATACTTTTGTTTGTTTTTGATCGGAAATTAGAGCATTTATGGAATCTGTATAAAATTCAGCGTCGTCGGCGTCTGGAACACCAAATAACCATTTTAATCCATCTCCTATTCCATTAAATATACCGCGTTTCTTTCTGCTTGAAATTACTTTTAAGTGATGTGAAATTATACGATAAGCTTTTTGGTTTTCAAATAATTTTGAGCGAATGTATTTTAATTGATTATTACAATCGATGGCATAATGTTCTGATACTGCTAAGTTACATAAATGATTAGATTTTGCATAATAGTTGTATACTGAATCTATCTGAATTCGAATTTGAGTTAGGTTATAGAAAGATAGTAGAACATGGTCTTTGTTAGAAATTTGTGCGCTTCCCAAGTTGTAATAAAATATTCCTGGAGAGTATTTTAATTGATGTAGTTTATAATTTTGAAGTGCTAGGACCGGGGTCAATAATAATAGGATTTTGGTCGTTGTTTCCATTATTACCTGGAACAATAGTATATGGTTTTAGCAGATTGAAGTGATAAGTTTTTAGTTTGTTTGCTGACAATTGTATTGATGCTGTATTGTTGTCGTGTATTTGAACGATTTTGTAGGGGCCTTTGTAATTTGGAGCAAGCTTTTTACTTTTAGCTTTCGAATGTGCATCGTATACTAAAACTAAATCATTTTCTCTGAAAGTGTATGTTCTGTTATGAGATTTATCGTAATATTGTTTTGATTTTTCCTTGGCTTTGATTTGATTTTCTTTTGCTACCTGTCGAACGATTTGAAGTTTATTTGCAATGTCATTTGCTAAATCTGAATAGTTTGGTTTATGCTGAGGGGAGTTAATAAAATTTGGAATTTTTGGTTTTTGACCAAATACTAATTCATAAGGAGTTTTTTGTGTTGATTTGTGTATGCTTGTATTATAGCTATACGTGGCGAAATTTAGAAATTCATCCCAATTATTTTGATCTTTGTTAATGTAACATTTGAAAAAGTCTTTTAGTGTTAAATGAGTGCGTTCCAATGCACCGTTTGATTGAGGGTGGTATGGAGTAGTGAATTTATGTTTTATGGTCATTAATTTGTTAATTTCTTTGAATATTTGCGAATTAAATTCTGGGGCTTGATCAGACAATAGATTATTTGGAAAACCGAATTGTGTGCAATATTTTAAAATGTTTATTGCGACGTTTTCTGCTTCATGACTTGGCATAGCGTATGCTTGAATAAATTTAGTTACATCGTCTTGGATGGTAAGTATAAATCGATTATTATTTTTGGTAATTGGTAGCGTATCTACTATATCAATGGCTACTTGCTCTGTAAACTTTGAGGATGTAGTGGTTATTTGCATTGGGCTTTTGTTACATTTAAAATCGGTTTTAGACTTTCGACAAGTTACACAATTTTTTATGTAATCTTTGATTTCTGTTTTCATGTTATCCCAATAATAAAACTGTTTGATTTTTTCGTAAGTACGTTCGAAACCTTGATGACCTGCTGTTGGACTGTCATGATTTTCATGGAGAATTTCTTGTATCAGTTTCCTGCCAGTTAAAGTAATTCGTTCTTCTTGTAGAATTTCGTATTTATAACCTCTAAAAAGAAAGTATAGTAAACTGTAGAATGTTTCTTGGCATATGATTGAGTTTCCTACAGCAATATTTGGAATGACAAAGTTCTTAATTCCGTTGAAGTCTAGTACTGATTTTAGATTGAATAGAGCTTTAAATAGATCGTATGTAGCCGAGTCTGTTGCAAATTCTTTGATAAATGTTAAGTAAAGTGCTTGTTGTGGTAATTTCTTTAAAGTTATTTCTGTTATTTTAGGATTTTTAGGAAGACTTTGTACGTTTCGTTTTACGTAATTCAAATACTCGTTCGTGTTTGAATAATCACATGATAATGGAATAACAAAATTTTTAATTCGGTTGATTGGCGTGTTTGTTTTAAGTGGTTCTGGTATATTTACTTCTCTTTGATGGAAGTTTTTAAATTCTTCGAAAGTAAATGGATTTTCTGGATCATTTTCTTCGTTTTCTAAGAGATTTATGTTTTCTATTGGCAATCTACTTAATGCGTCGGCGTTTGAGTTTTGTGTGCCTTTTTTGTACTTGATTTCATATTCGTAGTCCATTAATTGGAGTTTCCATCTCGCGAATTTACCTGAAGTGTCTTTACAGTTTTTAAGCCAAACTAGAGGTTTATGATCTGTGATTATAATGAATTTTTGTCCATAAATATATGGTCTGAAATGATTACATGCGCTTACGACGGCTAACTCTTTTTCAGTAGTTGAATAATTAATTTCGGCTGTGTTTAATGTTCTTGAATAGTAAGCAATCGGCAGATCTTTTCCTACCTCACCTTGTGATAATACTGCACCGATAGCTTCATTGGATGCGACTGTTGTTATGATAAATGGTATATTGAAATCTGGATATCGGATGATTGTGTCGCTAGTTAAAATATCTTTCAGTGTTTGAAAAGCTTTGTGACATTTTTCTGAGAATTCGAATTTAGTTTCCTTTTTAAGAAGCGAAGTTAATGGTTTATCTTTTGGCGTTTGTGGAGTCTTAATGTTTTGAATAGTTTTGATTTTGTTTGGGTCAGATTTTACTCCTTCATCAGAAATTATGTGTCCAAGATAAGCAATTTCTCTGTGTAAGAATTCGCATTTATCTGGCTGTAATTTTAAGTTATGCTCTTGTAACCTTTCGAAAACTTCTTCTAGTTTTTGATTATGATCGGCTAAAGAAGAACCGTATACGACAATGTCGTCTAAGTAGCAAAAACATTTTGTGCCTGTTAGTCCTGAGAGTACGATATTCATTAGTCTTGCGAAAGTAGCTGGGCTTGATTTTAAACCGAAGGGCATACGGTTAAATCAAATAAACCCGAGGGAATCGAAAAAGCTGTCTTTGGTTTGTCTTTTTCTGATACTTTGATTTGATGGTACCCTGACGCTAAGTCTAGGGTGGAGAAATAAATTGCGTTTCCTAGCTGATCTAAGATTGAATCTATGTTAGGCAATGGATATGAGTCACCAATAGTGATATCGTTTAATTTTCGGTAGTCTATGGCTAATCTCCATTTTCTTTTGTTTGATGAATCTAATTTTTTTGGTACGATCCATACTGGACTGGACCATGGTGAATGTGACGGACGAATTATGTTTTGTTTTAACATGCTTTCGATTTGTTTGTTTACTTCTTGCTCATGCATTTTAGGATAACGATATAAGTTTGCTGTTACTGGAGTTTCAGTTGAAGTTGGTATCGTATGTTCAATTGTATCAGTATTCGTTAAAATATCTCCTGGTAAATGAAATATATTATTATATTTTCCACAAATTTTCAATAAAGTTGAGCTTTCTTCGTCGTTTAAATGGCTTGTTCGAATATTTTCGTGCAATAAATTTATTCGTTTTGAGTTGATTGTACAATTTTGAGAGTCTTGATCCTTATAATAATTTATTTGTTCTGGCTGAATGACCTCCTCAATTTCTAGAGTTGGTGTTTCTATTTCGACGTCAAATGGGTTTAAATTTAAGACTGGAATAATTGCGGTATGGTTTATGTTTTCGACTAAAATATCTGGGACATAGACATTTCGCTACCTTACTATTACAAAGTCTTATGATACAAAAACACAAAAAAGAGAAAAACGCACTTAAATATTAGGCGTTCCTGACTGAAAGACAATGAAACATTATCAGTTTTTTTTTAAGTTGACATTACTGGATCAGAACGATGAGAAGCGCTTTGCATAAAAATTTACAAGAAAAACATAGATAATCAAAAAAATTTATTAGAAAAAGAAAAAAAACATGGAACTTTGTTACCCCAAGTACAAAAAATATCATCTTCTCTTGTTACATACAACTAAGTGATATTGAAAATGCTTAAAATAAATTCAGTTACAGCCAGTCTCTCTAGTTATTTTGGAGAAAATATTCTCATAATATTTTCTATCAATTTCCGGCATCCACTTAAACATACTCTGCAACGCTTCAATTTTATTTTGAGCAAGAACAGCTTTTACGTCGTTCTTTTTTATGTGTTGCGGCATTATGTCTGGTGTTTCAGCTGTTACATGTTTCCTTAGATTTTTTTGTCGTAAATTAGCAAACTGATAATCGGTTCCAACAAATGAGGTCCGGTATTTGATGTCATAAATGGACTTGCTGAATTCCAGTGAAACAACTTTGGAAAAAGGTATTATATTGTAGTTCATCTTAGAAGAATACCAGCTAAAGTCCAGGAAGTCTTGTTGTTTCATTTGAAGGACAGTATACGGCTTTCTAGAATTTACTTTCAACAAGACTCTTAGAAGTGACAGTGGAGAAAAGTATTCAGACTTTCTCAAACTGCGTTCAATAACACTGTGGACGGAATCCACCTCTTGGATGCAAGAGTGCCCTGGCACTGAAAACTTCATAGAGACTTTTTTTTAAATTTTCACTTGTATGGAAAATATGAGCGATTGCAAAACTCATAAGACTGTTACGATTTTGTGGTACGCAGCTGTCGCTCCATAATGTTAACTCTTCCAACAAGGGATAATCCTCAACAACTCTAATCAGGATTTTGGAGATTGAACTGGCAATATCATTACCAGCCCTTCCGTGCATTGCCTCAGACCAAACCGCACAATATACTTTACCATCAATAGAGGGATGCGCTGTCATGTTGTAAACGTTCAATTTGCTTTTATAAAAAAAGTTTTTGATGTCTCCTTTCTGACAGGTTAAAACGTTTTCCAGGTCAAAGCATAAAATTGCTTTGCCTTCTTCAATATCCCTCTTTTTTTCTTCTCTCATCATTTTCTTTTCACGGATATGCCTTTCATATTCATTTTCTTTTTCTTCACTTCAATTATTTTCTTTCTTTCTAAGAACTACCTCTGCACAAACATCACACAGATCTTTTGAAGGCTTGTTAAATGAGTAGTTAAATTCGGTACAAAATATTTTACGGTATGTGTGAATTTTAACGGGATTGAGTCCCTTTCCTTTTATAAAATCTTGATAGAGGTTGTACATTTTTTGAATTGACAGGTCACCTTCAATGTATTCTTTTTTAGTAGTCGACCTACAGTAATGGCTCTCAACTTTAGGGAACATATTAATATGTTCCCTTATTAAATCTGCTGCCTCTTCTTTAGTATGTTTTTTCTTATGTTTGCCCTGAATACTTTTTCGAAGAGTGTTTGAATCTGTTTTAAGCTTGTGCACGGTGTAGATAGGTTTTTGACTTATTCCTAGTGTTCCGCAGTAAAATAATTTGCATACTTGGATTCGATTATTGTTTAAAACAAAGAAATATCTGTAACTATTTGCCTTTCTTGAATTTTGCGCATTTTTATCTTTTCTTCTTCGCTGAGGATTGTTCATTTCCGTGGTGTTTAGAATGAACAATTTCTTCTCTCGGCCATCKAGTTTGTAATATTCAGAAAATATTTGTTTCCGTTCTTCTTCACCAATTTTTCTGGCACATTTATAGATACATTTTTCAATGCAGTTTTTCTTCGTTACAATTTTTTTAGCTGGCCTGAGTTTTTTTCTCGATGACGTGTATTCAAGTCCCCTATCGAATTTCTCCTTTCGGATATTACATTGCCATTTTTCTGGGTTTCTAGCCCTTTTTCGCGCCAGGCTTTTAACTTCTCGATTTTACTTGCTGTTTCGTATATCAACGTCTTCTTTTGATTCATCTACCTGATTATTTGCCTTCCCTTCTACATGAAATGCTTTATGTTGGATTTCGGAATGTATTTCGATTACCCCTTCTTGACGATCTGTTGTAACATTGTTTAGGGATTTGGTATTACAAGGTACAGCTTGCTCTTCAGATATATTCCTAAAACAGTAATACCTTGCTTTTATAATGAAAATGTTGCCTTAGACAATCTGAGATTAAACTTGACATTGCCATTTTTTTAAATTCAAAACTTTTATTGCATGCCCTCAAGAAGTATACTATGCTACAGAATCACCTATACAGTTTCAAAAATGACGAAAAAATTATATTAACAGAATCRATAGCTGGGTATAAACTACTAGGTAATAGCAATTAATAACCTGCTTAGTGAACACCACTTTAGTAAGCATTTTAAAAAAACTCCAAGCAGTACTCTTAAGATAATAAGATTAACAGAGACCTACGCTATTCAGACTTACCTGTTTGATTCAAATTTATCAACAGATTCATTATCGCTGTCGGACTCACTGGATACGTTAGGTTCAACATAATTTGGAATTGTTATTAGTTTTCCACGAATTTTTACACTAAAATAAACAATAATAAATAGGTTTGTAATGAAACATGCTTCGGAAAAATATATGTAATTAAATACTTACCTAACTCTGCTTTTATCCACTTTTCTATCTGGAATATATTCCTTGTCTTTGTCGGAGTCATATCCGTCCCAAAAACTTTCACTGTCGCTATTTTCTTTCATTTTATAGGGAAAATTATCAGAATATAAAACACGGTCACAACCACTTCTTAAAACATAACCTCAAAATAGAATGTTAATAAAGAATTACAGAGATGTATGTTGTAACATACCATGTAGGCTCAAACCAATACATTTTTTAGAGAAACAGAGTTCTATGTCTGACATACGACTATGGGATATTAAAAATAATAATAATACCAAAATTTCTTTGTAACAACAAGGGTGTAAGTTCTACATAGAACCTTGTGACTTCAATTTCATATTTTCAAAACATACACCTTTGTTTTTTTAACCTATGTGAAGCTAAACATAGTGATATTCCAGTTCTGAAAGGTTGCATGTATACTTTTTATATCATAGAACCATGAAACATTGATATGTCAGATTTTCATGGTTTTGTAAAATACACCCTTGCAATAATAAGGCAGCGATTTGTAATTAGTTGCCTTTTTGTAATTAATCCTTGTTGTAGATTATTTACAATATTAATCTGAATGTGGTTTTCTGATCGTTGCGGTAACTTAATTTTGTTGCTATTAACTGAATTGTTGAATTTAATTTTTCGATTGTTTATAATTATTAAGTCGTTAGGATAATCTATTAATGCATTGTTTGACATTAAGAAATCATAGCCTAATATACCGTCAAGATGAGAATTAATTTTGAAAGCATTTACAACATGAATTTTATGTGTAATTTTAATGTCTTGTATTGAAAGTTCAAGATTTGCTGTACCTAAGCTATTAATTGGAGAATTTGTGTTTATGCCCTGAATATACACGATGTCTTGTTTATCTAGAGGCGTTTGATGTGCAATTAATGATTAGAGAAGTTGTTGCGCCAGTGTCGATTAGGAATTTTACATTTTGATTTGGAGAGTTTTTTAAATTGAACGTTAATGTTTTTAAGTTTGTGCTTATCGGATCATTGAACTGATTGTTGTTGCTTACGATGTGCTGGGGAATGCCTCTGTTATCTGTTGGTCTACCTGTGGGGCATTCGTCACAGGCGACGTTTGCGAGTTTAAATTGTTGACGCGAGGATTATATGAATTGGTTGCTTGTGTTTCGTTTCTGTGTTGACGTTTTCTACATTCATTGATTAAGTGACCAGGTGTTTTGCAGTAATTACAGAACTTAGTGTTTTGCGAATTGTATTGAGAATAATGCGGTCTTTGTTGACTGTGATTACCCGTATCCTGTCGATAATTATTATTACTGGATCTGAACGATCTTTTGTTTCTGCAATTTTGCGTATTATGATTAGTTTTACAAATTATACAGTACATTTGAGGATTTTTGTTTTTCGTATAGTTAATGATGTTTTCTTCTTGTAAAGCGATTGAATAAGCATCGTTTAATGAATTGAGATCGCGAGCACGTAACATTTGTGAATTTTTTTTTATGTATTTCATGCACATTCCGCCGCTAATTTCGTATACTGCAAAATCACTATGCCGTTTAATTGACACTTATTGATTGAAAATTTAGCTATGTTAACCGATCTTGGTTATAACACTGATGAATGAGATTTAATTTTGACAGATCTATTGCTTAGTAAAATCGACAAAGCCCGTAAACGCCTTGAACTCAAAAGCGACGCCCCAGAGGTTCCAAAATTGAAAAATCTTAAAGACTTTTTACTGAAGCGGTGTGTTGCGTTTGAAACCATTACAACTTCGTCACCACTTTCAACGTCAAGCGCTGTAACTAAAACTAACAAAACTAATAAGCCCACGTCATCGCAGGCTGCTGCATTTAAAGACAGTCATGCGTGATCTTGCTTCAAACGATCGCTTGTTGCAAATACATATATCAAACATTCGCCAAATTGCAACTTTATTTGTAAGGAAAATCATGCCATCTACAATTGCCCTGCATTTCTCATTCTGTTAGCTCAACAGCGATTTGGGAAAATAAAGCCCAAAACTGTTGTATCAATTGCTTGTGACGGGATTTTGCATGCAGTGTACGAGAAGTCACCTTCAAAGTAATTTATCTAGGTAGTTATTGTCGAGTTTTGTCAAAAAATCAAAAACTTCAAAATTGATATGAAATTGATTTTGAAGTAAAGCATCCACCCGACACGAAATATAGAAGGTTCCAGTGGTTCACGGTGTAGCAGCTTGAACTTCGTTCTGCATTGGCGGGAGATAGATTCACCCCATTCAAGCCATTAAACCCTCAATAATAAAAATAATTGATCTTTATTAATCCTTTTTTTAATTGTTGCAATGGTGTTATACCATATTTCAGGTTTTTTGTTTTCCCCCTTACAATTAAATTTTCCAGTGAAGTTTGCCGTTGGTTTCGTCGCCCGTTTGGTGAAACATCCCGATTACCCACCCATACCATTACCATATCAACCCTTACCGGAAGTTCCTAGACAACGTCCTGGACACACAAGATACAGATCACTACAAAAGAACAGATCCTAACAATAAGTATTACATTTAAGAGGTAGATATAGTCTGAGTTATTATTATAATTGTTGAAAACTGCAGGTGTACACGTTCGGTAAATATTAATTTCATTTTGTCAGCAGAAAATTGGAATTGTGATATACATATTTAAAGTTGTTCCGTGTTCAAGATTTGGTTTTCTTTGTTCATTATGTTCAAAATTTAATTATATGGACAGTTACCTTGGAAATTGTAGATCGATGGGGAAATTGGCATGTTCTTCTAGCCTTGGTTGACCCAGGTAGCCTAGCTAGCTTTATCGTCAATCACCGCGTAAACCAATTAAGTTTGCAACATATCGGGAAGTACATTCCGGTTTCTGGGTTAGGAATTTCACTCTTCTCGCGACTACGCTGAATGTAAAATTGGCCCTCTTGAATCTATAGATCAACTGATTACGTTCGAAGCCAATATATTATTAACGATTTGTTCTCCGCTGCCTAATAAACAACTTGAGTGGAAATGTGGAAATTCGAGCAACTTTACTCTGCAATCAAAAATTGTTTGATTCCTAGAAACAACGTTGAACCCATGGCTATGCAAACAATCTTCGATTGGACTTTATTGGGTCCTATTAAACAGAGTTATCTTCAGTTCATTCGTTTTTCGTTTCAGTAGACACCAACGATGAGTTATCCCTTTCTCGTTTCTGGGAGTTGGAAGAAGTTTGCAATAAACCAGTGATCTCTAAAGAAGATATAACAGCTGAGCGTATCTTTAAGGATACAGTTTGTGATATTTTGGAGTTTCCTAACTCGTTGGATACAGCTGATCGACTATTTCTTGCACTAGAACGCAGTTTGCAATCTGACTGCGCCTTACGTCTATTGTACCATTGTTTTATGGCAGATTATTTATCATCAAGACATATGTCGTTAACATCAGCACCGCCTACTGACGATTGTTATTCTATTCCTCATCACGGAATTCTAATAACTTAAAATGGTGAAACAAAAATACGAGTTGTTTTCGACGCCAGTGCCAAATTTCTAATAACATGTCGTCGAATGATTCGCTACTAATAGTTCCAAAATTTCAAACCAATATTTTCGATCTTCTGCTACGCTTTCGTGTTCATCCGTACGTTTTTATATATAGTCCTGGAAGGAAAGGTTTTGAAACATATGCTTTGTCTTTCGTGTCCAAAGAAGTAAAAACAACGTATGGATACCATGGTGACCAAAATATGTTATGCAAGTTTGTAATATAGATATTATAAAAACTGTATTAAATTTTAAAAATTTTACGAATTTCGACACATGGAGAAGCTAACAAAACAGAAAAATAGAAACAAAATAATTTCTATCAGTTTTAGCCTGTAGCCTGTACACTTTAGCCATAATATACTCGTTTTTTATTTACTACTCAAAATGTACGCAAACGTACGTAACGTAGAAAATTATAATTTACGCTTATATGCCCATCACTGATAGATTTACACAAGGACTGGTTAAGAGTTGTACAACAGCGTGACAATGAAATTAATCGCAATTAATTGCAAAGTGGAAGGCGGATAATTACCACAAGCTTTGTACAAAAACATACGATGTTCGCCATGGTGTCATCACCAGTGAGCAACCAACGACGAGCATTACTTCTCCTGAATCAGTAAGAATAATCCTCCTCTTCTTCTTTCGATTATAAATTCGTTGGTTGGTACAGTCTGCGACCAAAACAAACTCAGAGAGAAAAAATTGTTGAATATTTCCGGTTGAGAAGAATTTGCAGCATTAGATGGGTCTACGACACACTGGACCGGTTGCACAAACGCGGTGTTAATCTCCGATCAAACTATGGCAATACCAATAAGAACGCTTAAGATTCGTGGCAACCATGGTTTGATCCGAGGTTAACACCACAATCAAATTGATCCGCGTTTGTGCAATCGGCCCATTGAGTTTTATTTTAAATATTAAGCCGGGGAAGGTAAGTATCTGCTAATGATAACCATATTACATTGCAATTTATAACAGGAGACTCATCTTGTTCGTCTGAGTTTTCTGCCGAAACAACTGTAGTATATTATGATATTGTATAGTGACCGGGTTTAAAATAGTAGAACAAGCTGTCAGACTTGTCATGATAAACCTTTGTATCACCCCAAAACTAACGTTTTGTTCCCTTAAATATTACAAAATGATAACTAACTAAATTATCTCAATACAGCCAGAAAAACTAATGCGACGGATTCTATACAAACAAAATTATCGCGGTTCGCGGCATTCCCAGTATCTTCGGTGTGGGACGAGTGTCCTCCTTTGGTGTGGAACGAGTGCCATTCTTCGGTGTGGGACGAGTGCCATCCTTCGATGTGGGACGAGTGMCACCCCTTGGTGTGGGGCGAGGGCGAGAGACCCTCTTCCCAGGAGGGTATCGGCGGTTCACTTTCGGTCTGCAGGCTCCGCACGCGTTCTCCGGCACACGAGCAATCATATAATTGCACCTCCATTTGGCCACATCGGGAGCAGAAGGTGGTCTCTAGGTTGGTGCAAGCGCTTCGGAAGTGGCCGATCTCTCCTCATTTCCTGCACATATGGCCGCACCACAGCATCTAAGGTATCTATGTTTGGTATGGGGCGTGCCTCTTTCGATGGTCCGGCCGGTTCCTTAGTGCTTGCCCCGTAGGTCGATCTTTTTAAATGGACCGGCGCTCCGTTGATTGTTGGGTGGAGTCGACCTCCCTTGGCCAAGGTTTTGGAGAGCCGGGTGTGCGTGTGCTCTTTCCGTTGCTTGAGTTTTCTGGCCGGGGGGTGAATCACGGCTGAACGGCTCACAGTGGAACGACAGCATTACTCTCTTGGACATGTGCTAGTAATTATTATTTTTATCACACATATTTTACTTCCACGTCCAACAGACGGGAAGTATTGTTTCGTTAAAAAAATTTTCAAAATCTTTTACCTGCTTAATCGCTTTAAAATGCTCGAAAACGTCCAATAACAAAATTTGAGCAAAAATAATTTCTTCTCTGTGTCTGTATGTGGAGGAGATAACTTTCGAGGAACTTACATATGAACTTAAAATTTGGCGTACATATAAAACCCAATTACCCAAAGCGACCTATTGTTTTTGGGGTAAGTAGGGTACCAGGAAGGGAGTGACATTTTTATTTTTTACTTCTAGTATGTGATTAGTAGTATAATTGCGAGTATTATTCTTCCCTATAAATTTTCGGTGCAACAAACTGTTTGGAAGGTATTAGCAAAAACCGTCACTTAAGAATAATCTCCGAAAATACTTGATATATTCAAAAAATAAAAATACCATCAGATAGGAAATAAAATTTCTCACAAAAAGTGTTTTAATTTTTTCCAAAAGTTTGACACTTTCCAGATATTTCCAAAAAAACTGGATTTTGGACCCTGTCCACACAATTTTTTAAAATTTTGTTATTATATAGAAAATAAAATTTTTGATCGAAAAGCACTCTTGCAATTTATTTGTTAAGGTAATAATTTTGGAGTTATTTAGAAAAAACCGATTTTACAAATTATGGATTTTTGCTATCACGAGAATAGAGAGTGAGCTGCATAGAAGAGCCGACTCTTTCAAAAGAGCTATTGAGGCATATTATTTCAGTAGATGCAGCTCTCCGGCTCAGCGCCGAACTGAACTGAATTGCCGAGCTGGCTGACAACGTGACAACTGAACGCAGCTATCGTTCATTGATACGACTCCGGCGAGCTGTGTTCTATCCGTCCTTTTTCCCAACATGTTAAGTAGGTACACAGGTACATAGTTACAAAATCTATGTAAACGACATGAGCCAGGTAATTAATAACTGAAAGTCGACTTTTTAACGAACGTAAATATATGAGTTTGCAACAAAGGTAGTATATAACAAAAAATAAAACATCATTATGCAAACAACTACAAAAACACAACTCTACAATTCACAAAAGTATATCAAATTAAAAATATTATTTCTTCCACTTTGTTGCTGGACAGACGAGGGAGTTAATTTTAAATTTGATAATTTGGCTTGTCCAACAAAAAACAATACGTAAATCCAGACTTTAAGTACGTCTCGGATACGAGAGATCTAGATCAAATAGAGACTGATAGAGAGCCGTGACGATATTCATATGACCGCGAATCGTAGGGATCTTGCAGCTCTTTTGCGCCGACTCACTGAGTCAGCTCAGTTCAAAGAAGCAGATGCAGTGAACTGACTCACTGAAAAGAATCGAAATGCCCACCTCTACACGAGAACCGTTTGTCGTAGAAAAAAAATGTGTACAGAGAAAAAATGCTAAAAACCCCGTTGTCGATCGTATAGTTTAAGAAATAAAAGCGTAAATGTCATTTTGACAATTTGATGTGGAAGTATTGATTCAATTTGCAGCGTTTTTAACTCTTGCGGTTAAATTATATTTAAAACCACTTTAGCTAATAAATTTAGACGATAGAAATAATATATGTAATAAAATAAAAGTCTTATTGAAAACAAAACCCTTTTAATATAAATTGATACAATACTCTTTACTTTAAGACAAATAATTATGTTTAGCACTACAGATCAAATACTAAACAAAATCTATTCATAACAAAAAAGTATATACCAATGCTCTTAATTTTTTTTAATTCAGAAGATATGCTTCTGGTGATTGCTTTATCTTTGGCCTTAATGTGGAAATTAATGGATCTGAATTAATTAATAGATTATTTAAAACATCTCTATTATTACATTGTCTAGATACCTTTCTCGAATGAAACTTCCTGTAAGTTCTAAATAATTTGTGGTTTGCTTCTTGGGCATCTTCGGACAATTGTCCTATAGGTACAATAACACTTTTTACAATTTCTGTCCCATGAATTAGAAGCTTATGTATGTATAGGGTTGTCCAATTATCGTGCTCACCCAATTGACGGCGTTATTTGTGATCTTAGAGAAAAATGTTTCAAATAAAGGTTGTAGCGGCCAATTTAAACCACATGTATCTTAATAATATTTTGCTCAGAATTTGATGTATCATAATCAGAATCCGGCATAAAAAGTGGGTGGTTCCATTTAAAAAAAAATCAAGTTTGGTTCATTATTCGAAATCTGGCAATGCTGCATAAGTGTGCTAAAATTATCGAGTACTCCGTTGCTAGAACTCTTATTTAAAACATTTTTTGCTAAAACTTTAAATAAAGCCGTCAATTGGGTAAGCACGATAACTCATACGTATCTCGGAAACCGTTAATTTTAGAACACATGTGCCTTTATAATTCTTTGTTCAGAATTTGATGTATAATCAGAATCCGGCATAAAAAGTAGGTAGTTCTATTTATGCGTATCTCCAAAACCGTTAATTTTAGAGCACATGTATCTTAATAATTTTTTGCTTAAAATTTGATGTGTAATCC
This sequence comes from Rhyzopertha dominica, assembly GCA_025024175.1. Classification (NCBI taxonomy): domain Eukaryota; kingdom Metazoa; phylum Arthropoda; class Insecta; order Coleoptera; family Bostrichidae; genus Rhyzopertha; species Rhyzopertha dominica. The sequence continues at coordinate 34,276,598 of QCXZ01000138.1, forward strand.
AAATCCGGCATAAAAGGTAGGTGGTTCTATTTAAAGAAATTCGGTACTCGAAATCTGGCAACGCCGCATAAATGTGTTGTGTTGCGTTATCGAGTACTCCTTGGCCGCTACAACTTTTATTTGAAACATTTTTCTCTAAGATCACAAATAAAGCCGTCAATTGAGTGAGCACGATAACTGAACCACCCATGCGTATCTCCGAAATTTTAGAGCACATTTATGTTAATAATTTTTTACTCAGAATTTGATGTATAATCCAAATCCGGCATAAAAAGTAGTTAGTTCTATTTAAAGAAATGCAAGTTTGATTCGGTACTCGAAATTTGGCAATGCCGTCAATTGGGTTAGCACGATAACTGGACCACTCTGTACAGTGACTGGCATGTAATACCAGTCATATAGTGATACATAAAGTTTGGCGGTTTCTTTTGTGTAGATCTCAAACCTATCAATGTTAATATTTGACCCAGTCGAAATAACTTAGATTATTACTGAAAAGCGTTTAATAAGGTTTTCGTCAATCCCTGTTATAGAAAATGAAATACTAGGAAAAACAAAAAATTTTTTGTTCCAAGTCCTTGCTCTACATGACCTACCCACAGTCCTGAGTTTTAAAATTACTTTGAACTTGTTTTTTCTTACGTTCAAATAATTGTTTCTGTTCAGTTGACTTTGCACTCCAAGACTTGAAATCTAGTCGATACGATATATGAAGCAAACACTCAAAACATCTGATCAAGCAAAGCAAAGGGGACAAGCCGAACGAATAGTAATCTTTATTAATTACTTCTTTATTTACAATGGCATTCAAGTTGTTCATTTCTTTTGGTGTTGTATTGCATAAAAAACATCTCATTGTTGAGGAGGTTTCAGTTAATATATTGCATATTTTACCATCAATCATAGTTAATAGCATTCGATAATTAATTGCGACTTTATTAACAGTGTAGCAACGTAAAGCACTGAAGACGTTACATTCTCAATTGTTTCTTTGGTATATTCAAAAGAAATCAGTCTACAAAATCGAGTAGATAAGGGACATTCATTGTGCCAGATGACCTCATTATTTTCAGAATTAAGCAATTTAATTGGCACTAAACTAAAAATTAAAATAAAAGTATCATCTCCAGATGTTTTTGAAGTGTTTGTATTTGTTTGTATTGTGACTGGTTACCAGCCCCATCACATCCCCATTTGATTATTAAAGTTAAATTTTGAAAAGTCTCGTTTGTGATTTTATTATTCGCCACTTGCAGAATACGCGACGAAGTGTGTTCAAGTAAATTTTGCAATAAAATTTTGCCCTAGTATCATTGACTGATATAGACTCTTCTGAAGGATAGCACCCCATTTTTATTTTTTGAATTTTATAGTAACTGGGATAAAAATTATATCCTAATGCATTACCTCTTATTACATTATATTGAAACTTCATAAAATCAGCAGCAGCATATAATGCCAATACTTTTTCATGATCTTACACTTTTGGCTTAACAAGATTTTCACAAAATTGTTTGATAATTCCTGCATACTCCGGATGCTTAGTAATAAATTCGGTAATGTAATTGACGTCATTAGATTTAAATCGCGTTTGCATGACAAAAGCAAACATATCGTTTGGACACTTTTTCAACGATTTGGTTTTTCTTCGTTTTTGTCGATCATACAACTCTTCAAAATGCCAGGAACAAGAGGGGTTTATTTGCAGCTGCAGAAGTCAACGACGAAGATGGATCCTTGATAACACTTTCAGGAACAACGACATTTAAATTTAGCCAACATTTTCAATTTCACCCTGTATCTTAAAATGTAAGTAGGCTACGAAAATTCTGTTTGCAGAATCTTTTGCTTCTGAAAAAAGTGGGAAAGGTTTTCAAAAACCGCAACCGCCTATTCTGAACTAAAATGGGACATCCTGTACACTTGGGGCCAGTCGCAGAAACGCAGATCACTGTGTTGAGTTAACTCACATTTGTGCGGATTTGTCGTTCAGTATTTGTTTTTATGCCGCTTTATACTGAAAACTAAAATATCATTCAGTTCGTTGGTTTTTTTACGCAGATTTTATCGAAGAACAACACAGCCATGAAGATTACGTTGTGTCCATGCCTTCACTGCCTGAAAATGCTCCAGTAAATACTATTGATATAAGCAGAAGTAATTGCCTGAATAAATTGACATCTACATTGATGATGACATAATTACAAAGAATTTGCCTGTTAGATTCATCGACGAGATGGGGATTGATGATGGATTAACGAAATAATTATTTAATGTAACAAAGCGAAGGGGTATTTTTTCAAGGCGAAAACTGTCTTGTTTCTTATCTACCACTAAATAAAAAAACTGAACTGAAAAACTTTGTGTGTATTGGAAGAATACTGCACCATATGTTGATCTTAACAGGAACACTCCCAGCAAACCTTTCGAGAATTACATTAATGTTAATTGCAAATCCAAACAGCAGCATTGACTCCTCTATACTATTCAATGAATTGACGAATGTCAATCCATACCTACGAAGGATTTTGAAGAAAGGACAGACCGACTTCATGTCACTTAAAGCAAAGGAAAAAGCATTATCCAAGACTTTTTTCAGTCAAATAAATTTTTTGAAGCACCTCACCATGATAATTTTTTTAATCAACTTGAGTTTATTGCTACATAAATTTTAATTGAAACACCCAGAAGATTAATACTGAAAATGCATGAAGGTGTTTCACCTGAAAATCATAGCAATTTTTGGAACAACTGCGATTTCAATGTTTTACATGAAATGCAAAATTCCAACTCGTACCAAAGTAGTTATTTGTTTGATAACCAGTGCTAACCTCACGAATGATGAAAATGAAGTTTTGCATTATTTAATAATGTATATAAACTGTTTTGAACAATTACCTAAATTTAAAATTTGTATCTGAGCTTCTATCTAATTATACACTTAGGGAAAGATAATCAAGAGCGTCGCAAAAATATAGAAGTGTTGAATAAGTATTATGACAATTTGCTGGCGTAAAGCATAAATTTAATGAACAAGCTAATAGTGCTGAATCAATAGAAGAAGCTAAACATTTCTGTAATTTAATTGATAAGCTAATTAGTGATACTAAGCAAATTTTAGATGAGAGATTGCAAACTTGTAATGTTGAAAGTGGTAAAGCGAATCCTGAGCAATTTAAATTAAGTAACAGTTTTGACAATTCTAGCTTAAATAGTGATACTGAAACAATAAAAATGGCGTTCGATTTAAAAACAGCAACTAATTTATTGCTAGTAAAGGATGACAAAGAAAATGTACTACAAAACAATTAATTGACGCGATAGAATTATACAGTATGCTAGACAACAATAACAAAAAAATTGTTAATTAATTTTGTACTTAAAACTCGATTGTCACAAGCTGCCAAAATTCGACTAGAAAAATCGTACATGTCTAACCAAKTACTAATTCAAGATATGCAAAAGCACTTGCTTACAAAACAATCTGCTGCCTCCCTGTCTATTTCATTACATAATTCTAGACAAAATCATAAATCTATAGATGATTTCGGAAAAGACATCGAAGAATTGATGTTAAATTTAACAATTTCTCAATCCGACGGAAAGCCAGAGTCTCTATCAATTTTACGGGAAATTAATGAAAAACTTGCGATAAACACATTCGCAAACGGATTAAGAGATAGTGAGTTGAGAACAATAATAAAGTCTAAAACTTTTTCCAGTTTAAAAGATGCTATCTTAGCAGCAAAAGAAGAAAATAATTCCAAACATGGTACGAATAATCAGGTATTTAATTTTAACAGAGCTAGAAATTTTCGACGTGGTAATCTAGGATCACAAAAKTTTAGAGTCAGGGGAACAAACAACAGTCGCTTTAACAACCATTCAAGGAATAGTTTCCAAAATTATAGCCAAAATCAGTTTCGAATGCCGCAAAATTTCAATTCCACGGCTAGGCACAATTTAAATTTGCAGTTTCGTCAGAATCGTGGTAGATATTATCGTRGAAATCAAGCACAAAGAGCATACTATATGGGAGAAACACATACAGAAAATGTTGCAGAGCAAGAAAATAATTCTGCCATAAATAACAGTAAGTTTTTTCGAGCCAGTAGTGAGTAGCAAAGTCACGGGTAATTACAACTTAACTATAGGTAGTATTAATTGTGTATGTGTGAAATATAGAAATAGCGAATCCTTATTTTTACTTGATACAGGAGCTTCTGTTAGTGTAGTTTTTAAATCTTTCGTAGAGAGTAACAGTTTACTTATTAATACGCAGGAACAAACGAAAATTGATGGTATATCAGGGTCTACCTTTTCATTGGGTAACTTAGATCTTTGTTTCAGTTTAGATGATAATACATTAATAAACCATAAGTTTCTAGTACTTAATGATTTTAGTGATGAATTTAAAGGAGTTTTAGGGTCTGATTTTTTAATTAAATATGCAGGTATTATTAATTATGAGAATTTTAGTTTATCTATTTGCGATAATTGTAAAGAAATAATAGTGCCATTACAATCCAAGTATGACTTTTATACAACATTACCACCGAGATGTGAAGTAATAAGGTATTTTCAAATAGACAAAAATGATTTTGAATGTGTAGTTCTTCCAGAAGAGATCTCAGACGGAGTTTTTGTAGCTGCTGTTTTGGCAAAATCAAAAAATAACATGATACCCTTTAAAATACTTAACACTAATGATAAGCACGTGAACATTCGTAATTATAAAGCCAAAATTGATAGTTTATCTAATTTTAATATATTTCAGTTTCATCCAGTAAATTTGTCAGTGGAAAGAGTTGACAAAGTTTTGGACTCAATAAATATGAATTCCCTTAATTCCGAGGAAAGAGATTCGATACAGAAAATTTGCGCAAAGTTTGCTGATATATTTTATCTTGATAATGACCCTTTGTCTGTTACAAACGTTTGTAAGCAAAGTATTCGATTACAGCCTAACGCTACACTAGTTTATGTAAAACCATACCGTTTACCGTATTCACAGAAATAGGAAATTAATAAGCAAGTTAATAAAATGTTAAAAGACGGTGTTATTGAACCGACGACATCTGACTGGTCGTCACCTTTGCTGATAGTACCAAAGAAACCTGATAGTAGCGGAAATAAAAAGTGGAGAGTAGTTGTAGATTATAGACAATTGAATAAGCGTATCACAGATGACAAATTTCCATTGCCTTGTATTGATGAAATTTTGGATTCTCTTTCTGGTGCAGTTTATTTCAGTCATTTAGATTTATACCAGGGTTATTACCAAGTAGAATTAGAGCAGAAATCCCGACCTTACACAGCATTTACGACAGACAGAGGCCAGCAATATCAGATGACAAGAATGCCTCAAGGTTTGAAAACATCTGCTAGTTCATTTTCAAGAGCAATGACTTTTAGCTATGTCTGGATTAAATTACGACAGTTGTTTTGTTTATTTAGATGATTTAATTATATTTGGAAACAGTTTAGAAAACCACAACCAAAATTTAGTAAAAACTTTATACAGATTAAGAAAAGTTAAGCTTAAATTGAATCCATCAAAATGTGATTTTCTCGAGAAAGAAATCTTATATTTAGGACACTTAATATCATCTGAGGGTATATCCCCAGACCCATCTAAATTAAAAATAATGCAAGAGTATCCTACACCAAAGGATGCCAAAGAAACTAAAAGATTTGTTGCGTTTGCGAATTATTATCGAAAATTTATAAAAAACTTTGCGGAAATTTCTGCACCGTTAAATAGACTTAGTAAAAAAGGTGTCACATTTAACTGGACCATAGAATGCCAATCAGCATTTGAGAAGCTTAAGCGTGCGTTATTAACACCACCAATATTACAATATCCCGACTTGTCTGATAAAAATTGCTTTATTGCTCGAACCGATTCTTCAGGTTATGCTCTAGGTGCTGTACTTTCAAACGGAGATGACAGACCAGTAGCATATGCCAGTAGGGCTTTGAATAAAGCAGAGAAAAATTACTGCACAACTGAAAAAGAGTTATTAGCCATAGTATGGTCAGTAAAGAAGTTTAGGCCATATTTGTTCGGAAGAAAATTTTTGATATATACAGACCATAGACCACTAGTATATTTATTCGGAATGAATAATCCTTCAAGTAGATTAACCAAATTTAGACTTATTTTGGATGAATATGATTTTGAAGTGAGATATATCAGAGGAACTGAAAACGTAACAGCAGACGCTTTGTCACGAATTACAGTAACTTCTGACGAATTAAAAAGTTCAAACCGAAGTGTTCATGTAATGACTAGAAGTCAGCTTAAGAGAACAAATTCACTTTCTGCCGATGGTTCCAAGACAGATACACGAGATGAAAGGACTGATCACCCTGGGAGTCGTTGAACTCTTGAAACCACCTGCAAAATGTGCTATACTTGAATGTATAACAGAAGAACAATTAACTAAAATATTGCATAAAGATGAACATGTTCACAACATTTACAAAATAGTAAATGTGTTTTACGACAAAAGTACAAATAATTTGTATTTAAGAAAGGACTCTGTGTCAATGTCAGCCTTCGAAGCGGCATTGCGAGATCTAAAAAGTATACTATGTGATAGATATGGAATTCCAGGAATTCTAATTATACGTAATGAATATAACGAGAATATGATAACGTACGTACATAAAACGAAAAAGTTAATACAACAAACCGGTTTAAAATTTTGTATTGTCAAAGACGTCGAAACAATAAATGACAAAGAAACCCAACAACTAATCATTAACGACCATCATATTTTACCTACAGGAGGACATTCCGGAATAAAACGTATGTTTAATAGTATTAGGAGAAAGTACATATGGCATGGTATGTACAGTGATATTGAAAAGTTCGTAAGAAGATGCGAATCTTGTCAAAAATGTAAATACCATACAATCAAAAAACAACCTTTATCCTTAACAACTACCAGTTCTTTTGCTTTTCAGAAAATATTTCTCGATCTTGTTGGACCGTTAGAAACAGACGAAAATAATAATTAATTAATATATTAATAATATATTTTAACTATTCAATGCGATCTTAGCAAATTTGTAGAGTGTTATTCTATTCCAAACAAAGAAGCCGAAACTGTTGAAAATTTTTTGTCGAAAACTTAATACTTCGTTACGGTATTCCACAAGAAGTTGTTACCGATCAAGGTACTGAATTTCTTTCCAACATATTTAAAGAAACTTGTAAATTATTACAAATTAAACAACTAAATTCAACAGCACATCACCACGAAACAATTGGATCGTTAGAAAATTCACACAAATCTTTACGTTCTTATCTTCGAATACAATGCGCCAATTTTCCTAATTTGTGGAGTACATGGCTACCGTTTTGGTCATTTTCATATAACAATATTGTTCATAGCGAAACTAAGTACACCCCCTTTGAGTTAGTTCTTGGCAGACATGGAACTTTACCTTCTAATTTGAAAAATACTATAGATCCTATTTATAATTTTGATAATTATCCTATACAAATTAAATACAGAATACAAAGAGCATGTGACGATGCGAGAAATAATTTAATAATAACAAAGGAAAAAAGAAAGGTTAGATTTGACACGAATTCGAAATGTGTTCAATTTGAACCAGGTAGTAAAGTTTTATTAAAAAGTGCTTCGAACAATAAAAGTGATGAACTCTTCAATGGACCCTACGTTGTTGTGAAAGACACTCATCCAAATATTGTGATAAAAGTGGACAATAAACAGATCGAAGTGCATAAAAATAGGGTTAAGTTATATCGTAGTTGATAAGTTATGTATATAAAAAAAATTAGCAATTTTTTTTCTCTATCGCCCCGGAGGTGTAATGGTATAGTTAACGAATAAACATATTCACTTCCTGTTGATCGAAGCGTATTGCACATGTTGCAGAAGCAGCATTTCTACAAACGAGTGTAGGGGAGGGTGGGGTACATTCGACATATTTTGAAAAATGATGCCCCATTGTGATGGCCTATGGTTTTTTCAAACAATTTTATGTCAGGCTACTCTCAATACAATCTTTTAAATCTGTGTAGCAAGTTTAAATAAATTCAAAACAAATTTTCTTGTGCTAGTATATAATTTTCTAAAAATGGTGTAATTTGATGAAAGTACCCCAATGAAGGGGTAGATTCGTCATAGATGTGGGTTACTTTTGTCACTATATTAAATACTAAAAAAAAATTCAATTAGAACTTATAAAAATGTAATATTCTTTATAAACATTTCTTATTTTACATTTAAGCTACTAAAATCATAGTTAAAAGTAAATATTGATGCAGTTCTGGCTTTTCCAGTTTGAAGTGGTGTGTGTAATTTGGCAACTACATCTGAGGAATCTACTTCCGAAACGTCTTCAACATTAGGGAATAAAAATATCTGGCCACAACCTTTTCTTCTCATAAATTTTATTGTCAATAAAGTAGACTTTACTTTTTCTACTCTATCTACGTAATGGATCACCAAAGATTTAGTCGGAAACTTGACAAGCAAAAAGTCTCCAATTTCAAATTCTCCGTTAGAAAAAGTTTCAAATTGTTCCAAGTCGTCGCTACTTCGAGAATAAACTTCATCGAGTGAAACATCTGAATCAGTTGAAGAGCTCTCTTTGTTGGATTTTTTTATTTTTGTCGGCTCCTCTGGTTTACTTGTTTTCGCAAATAAATCTTTTTTAACTACTTTGTTCTTTTTCACTCCTTGTTTTCTTTTTTTCTCTAATTCTATATTTTCCCTGATTAGTAACTCAGGAGTATCTGTATAAATCGTGCTTTTTGATTTTCTTTTTCTGCTTCTTTTCTTTGTGGCATTTACTTTGGGATAAGGATAAAGTTCTTCCAAACTAAGGCTCGTACAACTCTTTTTATTAGTATTTTTTCCTGAGATTGATGGCGGATCAAAATTGAAATAGTTCTAACTCTGCGTTAGTATTTCAGATTCCTGACAATCAGATAAATTAACATTTGTTGACAATGAGTTCTGATTCGCCTTGCTGGAAAATTTTGGTGCACCTAAATCGTAATTACTTTCATGCCCCTCCACAGCCATTGGGCTATTATCGGTAACACTACTCGCGGCAAAATCAGAGTCAGTAAACACAAGTCGGTTTGGGGGCCATAAGCCTGTTTTCTTGAAGGCGTTTTTAATATTTTTTAAAGAAAATGCATTTTCGTATGCATTGTTTGACAAATGACCTATGTTTCTAATTGTTATGGCTTGTCCGGGATGTCCTAATAACCAATCATTAAATGATGTTGCTAGATGCGCCTTAAATGGAGCATATACCCCAACATCCAACGGCTGGAGTCTATGAGTTGTATGCGGCGGAAATGATAGAAGTACAATTCCGCTGGACTTACAATAGTGAATTGCTTCGACAGAAATGTGAGACTCRTGATTGTCCAGGACGAGAAGAATTTTGTTATCAGTAGAACAATGTGTATGCTTCACAATATGATTTAGAACTTCGGGAAATAATTCTGAAGTCATCCAACCTGACTTATTTCCAAGTGCAATGGAACCTGTGGGGGATCATTCCGATAAATATTCTGAAGGATTGCGGCTTCGTGGATAAACAAATATTGGGGGAAGAGAGGTGCCAATCGCACTGATAATGCCAACATAGGTGACCAAAGCTCCCCTCTCGGCAGATGCAATTTGGCCAACTTGTTTCTTTCCTTTGGTTGAAACTATTTTCACAGGCCGCATTACGGTCGTGATGCCTGTTTCGTCTAAATTCCAAATTCTTTCAGCAGTGAATTTATGTTTTTCCAAAACTGAGATGTATTTTTTGAAAAAGTCATCTACTTGTGTCTTATTAAAGGCCATAGAGCGACTAAGGCTTGTACTTTCCGGCTTTCGCAGGGCTAAATCAGTATGCCTTTTCATGAACCCTAGAAGCCAGTCTTTTCCTGAAATGAAAAAATGAAAAATGTTTGTATAGGTTTACCTACACCTACAATTTACCTGCCATTTTTTTAATTTCCCAATTAGACGACTTTGCAAATTCGTATGCAAGAGTTCTAATTTGTTTATATGAAAGACCATAATGTAAATCTGAAGATTTCTTTATATATTCACTTAATTGAACCTCGAGATCGTTTGTAAATACTTGGTTGACTGTATTTACTGCTATATGTTGGACCATTATCTGATTCGTTCCCTGAATCATTATTTATTATTTCATCTAATGGTTTTTCTCTCATTAAGGTACGTATTCTTGACTGTAACGTGATACGTGATACCGTATTGTCTAGCTGCTTCGCTTACATTTAATCTGTTGTTTAAACATTCATTTATTGCCGATTTCATATTTTTCTCGTCAATATTAACCCTGTCGGTTTTTATCTTATAGGTACGAGGCATCTGTAAAATTTTGGCGGTTCTAAGAATACATTCTTAAATAAAATGTAATTGCAAAATTGCTAAACCACATCATTATCTGGCGATAAAGTAACATTATGTTAGCATGGGGTAGATTCGTCAGTGTGATGAAACTACCCCGTCCGCATGTGCCGAATCTACCCCTCGCGGTGTTTTACGGTTTTGCTGACCCCCATGACAACATATGCTAAATTTTAGGTAAGAACACATTCTCACGTGTTTTTATACAATTAACCACTCTCCAAACAATGATGTAATTGTAAATAATATCAGTTTTAATAAGTAAGTTTTACAGTCTAAAATATTAAAAATATTTACCTTGATTTAGTATAAAATCACCTTCTCAGAATTTTTACCACCAAGCATACACCAACAAGTAATTTACACCACAATGACCAATAGCATGTTAGCATACCACCAATAAAATTATTTGGCGCAAAATTCAAATACAGTCAAAGTTTTAAATGTATGACGAATCTATGACTGCTGAAAGTACCCCACTCTCCCCTACTTACCTTCGATGAACGGGAATAACCTAATGTAGATGTAAGCATGTATTTGTAGAAGGCAAGACGGATGTAAGTGAATCTGAATCTGTCCAATATACAGTATGCTAAGCTTAAATAGTAGTGGTCTTTATAAAGTAGTTAACCAAACACCAAAAGAAGATAAGACAAAAGGACCATCATTACAGTTTACGTAATTTGGCAGAAACAACACCATCAAAAGTGAAATCTGATGCTCGGTACCCTGGTGACGTTCAAGTAGTGCATTTCACTACACCACGAAAGGCTGCTAGACATCTGAACATGTTAAAGAATGCAATACGTAAACAGAAAGATACAATACGGAGTCTGCGAAAATACAACAAAAGGTTGCACGACAGAGTGAGGTCTTTTCAACATCTCTTGCAACACTTGCGAGACATAAATCTACTGAATGAAGAAACTGCTAGCGCAATTATGGTAAGTGATCTTAAATAATAAATAAGTAACAAGTGTTATTATAATAAAAATTCCTGCTTTTGGAAAGAGCAATATTATAAGATACACAAAAACGGTTCTCTTAATGCATGTCAGTAGAACAAGCTGTTTTCAAGATAATTAAACAAATAATGGAAAAAATGCTGTACTTTTAACATCCTGTAAATCTAGTTCAACAAAAATATTTTTATAAGGCTGTTTGAGTCAAATGGGATGTGCATCAGAAAATTGTTGAATTTGTATCAATTATTGTTTTATTTAAGGAATCAACTCCATCGGCAATACAGAACATATTAGGACGACAGTTAGGTACGAAAAATAGAAAAAAATTCACCTGAAATACGAAGCTTTGTGCTGTCATTGCACTTTCACTCAGCTGCTGCATATGATTATGTGCGTCAGCAATTCAACAATTTATTACCCCATCCAGGAACTATCAGGCAATGGTACACAGTTGTTGATGGCAGTCCGGGTTTCACACAGCAAAGTTTTGAAGCCATCAAAGCAAAACAGAGTGAAGAAAGTGTCATACTAAATCTCATAGTAGATGAGATGAGTATAAGAAAAATGATTGAATTTAGAAATGGAAGGTACTATGGATACGTAGAATATGGTACGAAAGTGCATGGGGATGGTGATCCTATGGTGGAGGCAAAAATGCACTTATATTTATGGCAGTGGCCATAAATGGTCATTGGAAAGTTCCATTAGGGTATTTTTTAATTGATGGCCTAAGTGCAAAACAAAGAGCAGATTTGCTGATAACATGTTTAGAGCTTCTCTATGAAACTGGTGCCCAGTGTAATTCAGTTACTTTTGATGGTACAGCTGTGAATATTAGCATGGTTACTAATTTAGGAGCTAACTATGAGCTAGATGTGCCAAATAAATTTGTGGCATATTTTATTCACAAAAATACTGGGGAGAAAGTGCACACTATCCTTGACCACATGCTGAAATTAATTCGAAATACACTTGAGGAGTGCAAACAACTGTATAATGCAGCTGGAGAGTGCATACAATGAGAATACATTGTTCATTTATACAATTTGCAGAAAGACGAGGGTTTAAAGGCAGGCACAAAACTTACAGCTAATCATATCAACTTTGAAAATCAAAAAATGAAGTTAAAATGCATGTCTATGCTGTGCTGTCTACACCTCAACCAACTGCAGATAGTACTATTTCGCTGTCATTACAGCTCATCAGTGCAGTTTAGGTCTAGTGTAGACAACACGGCATAGAACTGGTTTTGCTTATATACCAAAGCAATGGTATGATGAAAGTAGTTCCCGTTAAGGCAGCTAGGTGGCTTTGTCATCATGTCAGTGTAATGCTGACAGATGGCATTGCCATCCTAAATCTTACTTTCAAAAAATGAAGGTTCGTTTAGCTGCTCAAGTTTTGAGTCACAGTGTTAGTTCTGCCTTACTGTTCTGCAGAAGTATAGGACTCCAGGATTTTGCAGATTGTGAGGCAACAGCAGAATTCTGCCTAATTATCAATAATATATTCGACATTTTAAATTCAAGAAACACCTATGCCAAGGTTGAACTAAATCGTCCAGTATCTCCAAGTAATATAGTAGAAATGACGGAGTATGTTGCACGATATATAGATTATCTAAAAAATTTAAAAGATGAAAATGGCACATTGCTAATTTTAAGCGACAGAAAAACAGGTTTTTTAGGATTTGTTGTTAGCCTTACCAGTACATTAAGTTTATATAGTGACTTAATAGAAAAACAATACATCAAGTATTTACTAACATATAAACATAGCCAGGACCATCTGGAAACATTTTTTAGTGCCATAAGACGCCGGGGTGGATAGAATAATAATCCGTCTAGTTTACAATTCCTTGATGCGACTTTAATTTTAACTGTAGGTGCTGGGACAAACAGCAAAATTTCAGACACCTTAATAGAGGAGGAAAATGTAGACAAGGTCATAAAAGATATTGAGTTGGATCATGACTACATTCATAGATCTTTGGAATTATCTAAATATGTGTCTGGCATTGTGGAATACATTAGTGGCTATGTAGCAAAAAAGGTTAATGATCACATCGTATGTACTGTTTGCAAGTCATTTTTACGGCAAAATAGTGACGAAATAAGTTCACCACTAATAAAACAAAAACAGTGGGGCAAATTGCATGTGGCCAGTAGAGATGTTACGCTTATTTGCAAAACCGCAGAATTACTGATCAGGGAGCATAAAAATGTCATGCATTCGGAAGGACCACCTTATTCATTGGTTTACAACCAAGCCAAGAAGTTGAAGAAAACCACAGGGTGCAATTAATAAAACTTTTGGCAAAATACTATTTAAATGTACGCCTACATCACGAAGCTAAGGAAAAGACCCAGGGCACAAAAAAGGCAGTTGCGTCAAAAATACACAAAATTGATCTTGTTTCAAAATATGTAAATTGTTTGTGTTTATTTTTCAATAATAAAAGGTTTTGCACTATTGCTATATAATTATTTATTTATTTCTTTTAGCAGCCACTATCAGTATCTTATTGTTACAATTACAATAAGTGTATGCACGATATGCATTTTCTGATTACATCGCGGACTGCTCTCCATCCTGATAAAACCCAATATTTTGTGCGAATTTGGGTTAGCACAGTTTGATGTCCCGCGTGTAGCATTTGTGTGTTTTTTGTACTACCAGACTTGTGAATGCGTGTTTAGCTGGCAATACAATTGGAAACTTTCTATCAACAGAAAAATTTGTATTGACTAATCTGCCGCCCACCCTGATAAGACCTGCCTCATCTAAGAACGGGTTGAGTGTCAATAATTTACTGTGAGGCGAAAGCTGCTTTTCATTGCTTAATGCATTATATTCATTTGGAAATTGTTGCCTCTGAACATGTTTAATCAAAGCAATCTTTGCCTCCTCAATTTCGCTAAGTTCAAGCGAACCGATGCGACGAGTTGTGCTGCGTGCGTTGTGCGCAAATCTGATACAATATGCGGTCACACGAAGAAGTTTGCTTAAGTCTGAATATTTCTCTATGAGCKGAAAGCTGTCACTTGTAATTGTCAATGCAACAGCAGTTCTCTTCTTAGTATTTAGAGAATCGTCATTAAGCATTAATGGGTTATTATTTGCGTTAGGCCACTGCGAGTGTTGCAAAGTTAGCCAAGGACGTCCATGCCACCAAAGACTGTTGTCCTTTAGTTCGGCTGGCATCAATCCCCGTGAAACTACATCAGCTGAATTGTGTTGTGATGACACGTGATTCCAAAATCCGTCAGATGTGTGGTCTTGAATTTCAGAAACACGATTAGCCACAAATGTTTTCCATATATTGGCTGGTGACCCTAACCAAGCTATAACGACTTGAGAATCGGTCCAATAATATGTTTTAAATGATGCGTTTTTCATTGCATTTTTTACCTTCAGCATCAATTGCGCCAAAAGTAGTGCTGCGCACAATTAAAGCCGAGGCAAAGAAATCGTTTTTAATGGAGCTACTCGCGACTTTGCGCAAAGCAACCTGATTGTGCTCGTACCATCTTGTGTAGTGGTTCTTATGTAAATGCATGCTCCGTAAGCCCTTTCAGATGCATCACTGAATCCATGCAATTCAATATCTTTCTGAACACTCTGTGTTGTCACCTGACGTGGAACTGTGATGTTATTCAAATATTCTAGTTGAGAACAAAAGCTAATCCATTTGGTGTGAATGTCTGCAGTAACCGATTCGTCCCAATGCAAGTTGGCTTGCCATAATTTTTGTATAATAATTTTTGCTGTGATAATTACAGGAGCCAAAATACCGAGTGGATCATAAATCTTTGCTATCTGCGACAAAATTGTTCTTTTTGTGACTACAGAACGGTTTGAAGGAAGCATGATTGAGTACTGTAAGTTATCAGTTCTAGAATTCCACAGTAAGCCCAATGTCTTCAATTCGTCTTGATGGTTCAAGACCGTGACGTCTGCTTCATTGGCAGAGATATATGCATAATCGAATATCTGATTCGAATTGGAGCGCCATTTATGAAGGGAAAAACCCCCTTTTGCAAGCAAAGCGTTTATGTTCCTGTAAATTGTTTTGGCCTCATCTATTGTGTCAGTGCCTGTAATTAAATCATCAACGTAAAAGTCCGATTGAATTATACGTGATTCAATGGGAAAATTGCTACTCTCCTCTGAAGCTAATTGTAGCTTTTGACAGCCAGATAACTTGCACTTTTTGTGCCGTATGTGACAGTTTTTAGCTGGTTAGCTTTGTTATTCCTCCATATGACCTTTTGATATTTACGACCATCTTTGTGAATTAATACCTGTCTATACATCTTTTCGATGTCAGCAGTAAGAACAAAATTGTGTAGTCTGAAACGGATAATTATGTCAAATAATTCGTCTTGTATGACTGGACCTTTCATCAAAGTGTCGTTCAATGAATCGCCTGTTGAGGTGTTAGCAGAACCATCAAACACAACMCTCAGTTTTGTGGTAATGCTTTCCTGCTTTAAAACACCATGATGTGGTAAGTAATAGCCATCTGAGCCGTTTTTCAATTCCTCCATGTGGTCTAGTTGAACATATTCGCTCATGAATCCTCTGTACTGTTCGTACAAGCTGGGATCCTTGCATAATTTTCTTTCTAGTGCAAGAAATCTTTTAGTGGCTGCAGACTTGGATTCCCCCAATTTAACGATGTTTTAATTAAATGGAAGCTTCACTACAAATCGACCATTGTGATCCCGATTTGTGTAGGTTTTGAAGTGTTCTTCATATGCCAGTTCTTCTCTACTTTTAGGTGAATACCGATGATGTGAAATTTCCTCAATTTCCCAAAATTTTTGAMTTTGGTTTTGAAGTATTTTGTTGGTAACTAAATTGCAAACATTTGGGTTACTGTTGTGTTGACCCCAAATCTTGCCTGAAACTATCCAGCCAAAATGTGTTTTTTGAAATACTGGTAGGTTTTATTTGGCCTATTAACATCAAGTCATAAAATAATTCTGCTCCAATGAGCATATCAATTTTGCCTGATTGTGTGAATTTTGGATCAGCTAATTTTATGTTGTCCGGAATTTTAATGAATGATGAATTAACGTGAACTGTAGGTAAATTCTGCGTAATTTTGTCAATAACCAAAAAACGAAGAGATGTTTTGTAATTATTGTAACGCGACTTGATGGTGATTTGTGCCGTGTGATGAACGTTAATCGGACTGGCGCTGATTCCGCTCATTGGCATATCACAATCGTCAAGTTTGATCTTTAATTTGTTACACATTTCTGTTGTGATAAAATGGGCTTGTGAGCCAGAATCGACAAGAACCCGGCATGTGATCTTTTGATTTGTGTGATTGATGGCGTCTACCACTGCTGTGGATAAGGGAACTTGTGCTGTTTCTGCAATACTGTGAGAGCAGTTTACAACAGGTGGAGGCTGATTAATGTCTACATCTTCGTGTAGAAGTGTGTTGTGACGACGGCGGCATTTCCTGCACGATCCGCCTCCGCATTTGGCCAAACTGTGACTAGATTGCAAACAATTAGGACAAATTTTCAGTTTGTGCACTGTTTCTAGTCTATCCTTAAGCTGCATTTTTATAAACTGTTCACATGCAAAAAGTGAGATTTTGTGGGTTGATTGAGAGCTTCTAAAGCTCTAATGTTTTTTAGCAAATCATTTACGAATTGCCGTAATTGTGAACTATTTTCCTTTGCCATTGTGGGCAGGTCAAACAGCGCTTTGACGTGGTTATTTACTATGAGCTTGTTATTATGGTATCTACCCATTAGCAGATCCCAGGCTACTGGGTAATTTTGAGCAGTCAGCTGTAATGACTGGATGACCTGTTTGGCCTCTCCAGAAAGAGCCGATTGTAAATAGTGGATTTTCTGTATACTTGAAAGAGCTTCATTGGAGTCAATGAGCGACGTGAAAGTGCCATAAAATCCCAACCACACATCTGTACGAAGATGAAGATACCAGTGGAACTTTAACATTAGATGCTGTGGCAGACGGAAATGAAAGTGAAAGCGAGCACTATGATACTTTTGATGAAAATGAACAAGAGAGTACCAGCCGTACCTTAAGCCCTAAGGACCTAAAGCGGAAACGAAAGCCATGGACACCAAAAATTAAACCACTTCATGTGATTGATAAGTTTCCCTGGTTAGACACTAAATTAGATTATCCATGTTGTAAAGTGTGGCATACAAAAATTAGTGGCGGAATATTTCATTTGAAAAGACACGAAAGTACACCTGCACATATTAAACGGATTCGAGCTGCAAAAAAGCAGAATTAAAAATGGCTGCTTTTGTATGTATTCATAATCTGGCCTTCCTTCTGTTAGAACATTTGCCATTATTACACAAAAATATATATCCTGATTCTGATATGTGAAAATGAAACGTAAAAAAGCAACACAACTTGTAGTTGAAGTGTTAGCACCTTGTTTCCAAATGGAAATATTTCACGATTTGAAAAGCAACTATTTTTCGCTGATTATTGATGAAATGACAGACATATGCACCGAAAAGTCTTTAATTATTATTGTACGATACTGGAAAAATGGCACCGTCAGAGACAGGATTTTGGATTTAATTAAAGTGGAAGATGACACTGCGGAAGCACTATTTACTTCTATAAAAACATATTTGATGAACATCAAATTTCATTTTCTAATATGATTGCATTTGCATCTGACGGTGCAAGTACTATGATGGGAAGAATATCTGGAGTGCAAGCAAGGTTGAAAGAAATTGTCCCACATATTTACATACAAAAATGCACTTGTCATTCGTTGCACTTATGTGCCTCATCCGCAACAAAAAACTGCCCGATGATATTGAGCAATTTGCAAGGAATGTGTATTCATATTTTTCACATAGCAGCAAGAGGGCATCAAAATTGGCTGAATGTCAAGTTTTTGCACATGAAAAACCCCACAAAATGTTGTATGCCAGCCAGACAAGATGGTTATCTTTGAATGTCTGTTATTTTATGGTTTTTTGTTAATTTGATTTTAAAAATTCTTTTCTTTATAGGCTGTGACTGACAGAATGCTAGAACATTGGAATTCACTGATGTTGTTTTTTCAAAGGGCTGCATTGGAAGATAATTTGCCTAATGCCACACTCATTCTCAGTGGTCTGAAGAATCCCATCTATAAGTTATATTTCTTTTTTCTTTCATATATATTGGATCTTATTATAAAGATTAATTTAGAGATGCAGTCTGAGACTTCAAAGTTTCCAATACTCTTAGAACGAATAACTTCACTTTACACAGTCATATTAAAGAACTACATAAAACGCGAAGTGTTAAATAATACTCCTATTCATTTAATTAATGTTAGATATCCTAGGAATTATTTAGATTTAAAATCTATCTATTGTGGAGCGAAGACAGAAGCTTTTTTGCGGAATGAAAGAAAAGGGTAACAGAAAAGGAAGATACAGATACAGAAAGTGAGAAAGACTTAAACGAAAGTGATTATTATGACGATGTTAGTTTAGAGGATGAAGAAGCCGCAGTTAATGAAGAAAATGAATTTATGGAAACCTTGAATAAGGACTCAAACTCGCTTGAACTGGGAGACTGGGTTTTACTTAAAATTGCTACTAAAAAGATGTTCAAACTATATGTGGGTCAAGTAAAAAGCCTTTATCCAGATTTGGAGGCGAAATTCGCTCGAAGAATGAGGTCTTCATCGCGGTTTACCTGGCCTAATATAGAAGACATTTCAATACTTACTAAGGACCAAATTCACAAAATTTTACCACCCCCCACATTTGATAAGAGAGGGTACTTCACATTTTCAATCATATTCGAAGCTAATGTAAATTAGCTGTAGCTTTTACTGGTAGAGTGCAGTGGCTTCCTCCCCGCTCCACTTACCATCCTTCCAACTTCTGCTAGTCCAGCCATAACCGTCGAGACGGTCGCCTGCGGAGTGTACGCTGTACAGGTCGTTTTTCCGTGCAGACTATACTCCTCTAGCGACGCAGGGCGTTGGGTGTTCTCCGTACAGGTCGTTTTTCCGTGCGGAATATACCCGGCGAACTACCTCTTACCGCATATCTCTTGTTCCGCCCGCTAACACATAATTTTAATTCGCTTTCTATGTCCAAATGGGGAAAATGCTGTAGCGAAAGAGAGACAGAGAATTATTACTATGTTCCGGCATAATAATAATTTACTGCATTATTATTATTATTATTATGTCCCGACAAAATAATAATTCATGAATATTTATTATCTCGAGACACAAAAATAATGGATTGAATTTTTATTTTGCTTCAGCGTAATAGAAAATCAGATGTAACGGCATCATAATAAATGCATCTGTAACAACAAATTTAAAAAATAATTGTATCACCTTTTCATTACTTTTCTGTTATAGCAAAACATTTCATAGAATTATTATTATGCTGTAGCATAATAGAAACATCAGCTAGTGAGCTTTAAATATAAWTTAATTACTCTTTTGTCTCATGACATAGTAATAATACTGTAAGATATTATTTTGCTGAGATCACAATTTTAAATTTTGTATTTGGAATTTATTTTGTCATGACGTAATTTTAAATGATTGTCTTTATGTCGCCAGATGATGATAATAATAATGTTAACACAGAAATTTGTTTTTGCATTTTAAACCAAATCCTTATTTTCATTATGATATGTAAATTTTTCAACATTAGCTGGTAAAACGGCGTGCCATACACTATGCTATTTTTAAGGATTTTAAAAAGACCTACAATTTCACATAAAACTAAAGGTTGTACCTAAAAAAATAATGAAAATACGAACCTGGGGAGTTTTAAGTGGCTGACCCTGTATGTCGCATTGGTACTCCAATAATGGAAAATGACGATCGCTTACGACGAAAAATCAACTAGAAAAATGACAATAAAAATAACGGTAATAATAACCATAAAAGCCTTATGTGTTGGTTGGCCTAATATTATGTAGTTGGTGTTAAATAAATAGTTGCAAGCTTTATTTGCAGTCACTGAGCTGCTGTCTGCATTTAACAGCTCAAATGTACCATGCAGGTGTGATATCAATTTTGACCTTAATGTCGAGTACGGATACTACAGATACTACAGAATACCACGTACCTCCTATGTAGTCAAATAGAAAAGGATATCTCGTGCGGAAAATTAATTGTTAAGCAAGCCACTCATTAGGGAGCATGTTGGGTAACATGCTCTTCAACATGTGTGTGAACAATAACCACCGAGCTCACATACATCAGGGAACATGTTGCTAACACAGTAGATTGTTCCGTAAGGTACTCTTAGTTTGCCATAGTAAATAACATCAGAGATAAATTTTTCTACTATAATTATCTGCTATCCATCCCATGTCCTTCAGTTGTAATTCAACATTTTTTCCATAAATTGCATCGTCTTACCCGGCGCCTTGCAAGAAATTGCTTGCTATATCTAGACAGGATTCCTTTTCTCGTTCTAGTGAAGGTTTTTGGGTTTTAGAAAAACGAGTTCGATAACTTGGCGTCGCTAATGTATTCGACGATGTAGACTGGTTCGATGGTGATTATAAATTGTCGAACTAAAATAAAATGAAGTTATAAAGCAAGAACACAATGTAAGACAGGGCGGAAATACGCTGTTGAGCTAATAGATGGAGCTTGCAGTACCTGAATATTGAATTAAAATTAATGCAGCAATTTTAAATGCTACAAGATAATGGCTGTATTACTTTTATTCATTGTTAGTACTAAAACGTGGAGTGTAGATTATCTATCTGTTACAATAACTAATATTTATTTATTATTATATATATTAACGCCGGTCTGCTTTAGTCGATTATAAAAAAATCGCCGAATTCCAACCACTTGCTCTATTTCGAAACCTCAAAGCACGACTGGGTATCAAGATATTTAATAAATGTTTTATTTGGCTAGTTAAACGATAATAAAACTCCCTGTGTAAAAAAATTGGATCAAGCGTTTGTGTATATCGTGGATTTTAATTACCACCATTGTGCACTGGCCGATTTTCGTTGTACATTGTTTTACTTGAACAATTGTATACTGTTTATGAATTTTAATCTGTTAAGTTGTAACTTTACTAAAACTTTAACATTTTGGAATAGTTTTAGCAGCTAAATTCAAAAGATCTAATTTTCTTTTTACTTTGTAAATTTATGCACACCACCTAATAGCAATAGCCTAACAATAATACTATTTTTTTAAACTGATAACAAACACTTGAGTTTTCTTTCAGTTAGCAACGAGCACTGTCGAATTTTAACTGGAACTCTGACCTTTATCCTACCTTTATATGCATTTGTAAACTTCGTGGGAATGTGAAAAAGCCCGCTGAGAAATCTCTGTCCCATGACCAAAAATCCGCGTCTCCATATTATACTATCGCATAGTGAAGTGTAAGGATGAATGTTTTCTCAAACAACACTGCTGCCGCCACCGTCGTCGTCCTGGGAGAATTTTAATTCTCACACACTGAAGCAGTGGAAGCCGGGGTTTAATGTCATGTTGTAGTATCAGTTTTGATTAGTATTTCCTGCTTATATAGTAACGTGGGGGGAACTTTCTTGATACACAGATACAGTGTCTATAAGCTATGAGAAGTAGCTTAAGGTTTCTGTCACACGACCTCTAAACTCCTTTTGACCATATCGTCCCAGAGTGTGCGAGGGTGGAATTTTATCAAACGGTAGCGCCAAGCCGGCGTTCTGGGAGAATTTTACTTCTCACGCATTGAAGAAATTGACCGATAACCCATCTTAGCGTGGGTGAGTTTTTTCCGTTTTCTGTGTGAGAAAGCTTCCATCTCCTTGTTCTCAGACAAATCTACCCCAAAACATCCCACCTCAAAATTGTTATAAATACTAGAACCCTCCACTCTTCTATTTTATTTGTGATGATGCGACTAGTTCGACATAATCGTCCTGTGGAACCTAATTTCAGTTTCATCCAACTGTTATGGACTGCGTAAATAAAACATGTGTGTATATTTTATACATAATAGTGAGTATTGCTTTTTTCAGCTTTAAAAGGGTGCTAGTAGCTCACCATATTACGAACACTTTTCTGAAATGCGGCATCTGCGCAAGCAGATTCGATGGTATAATATTGTTTTGCACGTCTGCTCATATGACCTGTTTTGAATGTATAATCAAGTCGGACCTCGAGCCTGCCGAGGGGATAACACTGGAGGAAAATGAAAAAGTGTGCTTGTATTGTCGACGGCAAGTAGATGTTGGAGAGCATTTAATTACCGTTGAAGGTTTCCGGGATGAAGTGGATAGGTCCGGTACAATATCGGAGGCCGACCTATCCATCGAGATACCGGATACATAACGCTTCTCTAATACTATCTAATAACTATTTTAGTGGCATCGCAGCAGTCTCCCCAGCTGGCCCGCACTCCTTGGGCTAACATAAGGATCGCAAGTAATGGTAAGAGTTTAACTTTTTACTGATATATTTTTAATAGTAACGTTCTCGTTGTAGAATTTTTATTTGGACAGGACAGCACCCAAACAGGCCCGTGCGGAGCCTGGAGAATAACAGCTTTCGAACTGGTATGTAGATAACGCGAATATAAATTTGCATTGTTTTACAAGTATTATATTTCCTCATATTAGATAACAGTATGAATAGCGATGATGGCACTTTACCGCTCCACATCGTAGTTGATGATGGTTCATCCAGCATATCAACGAATGTTGGTGAGTAATTTGATTTGTTTGTTTTTCCATTGGCTTTAAGTTTAATGAATATTTTTCTTAATTTACATTATTTTTAGACAATATGGAATTATCATCGATAATCCATCGTTGGACATATCAGCGATGGATGCGGTGCAACAGTGGATACAAGGTAGCATATAATCATCATTACCATTTTCCAACTGTTCTTCTTTAATAATAATTTTTATATTGCTTTTTAGATCAAACATTTCAGACGCCAGAGCCCGCTCCGCCAAATCCAACGCCACTGCAACCGATGATCCCCAATGATATAAATATGTAATAAACTTTCTATTTTTTTAATAATGATTGATCATGTTTCCTTTTTCTCTTTGATGTAAATCCTCCTATGATGCGACAACCGGACCAGATAGTGGTGCATCATCATATTTACAACGTGCCACCGGAAGGTTATATACAGTACAGGACAAAATTATGGACACGTTTAGAAAAAATAAATTCGCTTTACTTTTACTGTTTAACGATAACGATACGAAAAAAAAATCTAGAAGATGTTTTGTAGCCTTTTTTTGTCTGCCAGATGAAAAAATATGGTCGTAAAATTTGACTCAGAAAAAAGGTATATTAAATTTACTATCTCCACCTCGAAATTTAGGCGGACAAAATTATGGACACTTTTCTGCAATCTTTCGTTTTTTTTCATGAAAATTGTGCAAATATTTATTCTCTTAGTATTGTTATAGATAATGTTTCGAAAGAGGTTCTCGGAAGCAGAAAAGCGAATGATTCGTGAATTTGCAGGATGGGGAAGGCTTTACCTTTGAAAAAATGGCGAGTGATTGAAAAATTTGACTCAGAAAAAAAAAGTTACATTAAATTTACTATCTCCACCTCGAAATTTAGCCGAACAAAATTATGGACAATATTTAAGAAACTTGTACTTAATTCTTTTTAAATCGCTGCTCACAAACCGTACGTGTCCGCAAAGTACAAGGCCGCCCGTCTGAAATTTGCTAAGGATCATCTGCACTGGATGATCGATCAGTGGCGAAATGTACTTTGGTCAGACGAATCGAAGTTCAATTTGTGAAACACGGATGGCATTAAGTATGTTCGACGTCCTTCCAACCAACGTTTTAATCCTCGTTACGCTGTTGGATCTGTGAAACTTGGTGGAGGTAATATCATGGTGTAGGGCTGCTTAAGTCTTGTTCGATTGGTTCGCGAAACACTTTGGCATGGTCAGAAGCAGTCACTAGCGAAATTTTTAAATGACGCTCGAAAGTTGTCTAAGTAAAAGAAAAATATACGGGCGCGTATATTTTTAGTTCCGCGGCTTGCTCTCCAGAGCGGCGCTTTAATAGTCGGCGTATATGTATAAGGAATTTCATTCATTTCTTCACTCTTTCGCTTTTAAGGCGTCCATTAAAACTGGCAACGTTGGGCCGCGATAAGCAAATGCATTCCACAAGTAAATTGGATATTCGCTTTTACTGGCATGTGAAGATTTGAGCCTAGGGCGTCCGGCGTATAACTTATATACGGTACTGTTTAAAAAACCGTTCTGAAGCGTCCCTTTTAGGATCTTACTGTCATTAGTTTTATTAAGCTAATTCATTAAAACAAGTAAACCACATTTCAGCTTAGTTTTTCCTTGTTTAAAGAGGCAACATTTAACGCACAATTTCCTCCAAAGAAACATGAATGTTTACTATTGAAAGAGGAGCATCCAGAACTACTTCAGAACAAGGAATGGGTAAAAATTAAAGTATTTGTTCAGAACGATTACAATAAGAGACAAAAATGTTAATTTTAATCTATCGTCCTCTCTTCTGTAATTTATAATACAGGGTTAATATAAATGATGGGCCCAGTTTTTAAATTCGTATTTATCAAAGATCGAATCCAAAATTAACAACTCTTCTAGCCATGAAAAGAGGAAGTTTCAAAATTTGGTTTAATATATTATAAATGTTCATTGTGTCCACCGTTTGATGCACGACAAACATCTGTGTAGTAGCCACTCAGTAACAGCAGATACGTTTTTCATGTGTGGGACGCATAGTTTGTCGTGCGTCAAATGAAGCATATATTGACCATTAATAATGTATTTAACTAAACTTTGAAACTTCCTCTTTTCATAGCTACAAAAATTATTAATTTTGGATTCGAGCTTTGATAAATACAAATTTAAAAAAATGGGTCCATAATTTATAATCCAAAAAACTAAGGTCTGGTTGCACAAACCCACTGTCTTGTTGTTCTGATTAGTGTTGCTATATAGTGGAGCAAAATGGACACAAAGTAAGAGAAGTTATTTTTTTGGCGCAGAACCGGGTACCTTATATAATGGTTCAATAGAGAATTTAATTTTCTGTATGAAATGATTATCTATGACCTTTTTATTTCGTCGCAATATAAATATTTTTAAGGCTTTTTAAAAATATTTGTATTTAAACAGTCAAAAAAGGTCATAAATAATCGTTTCAAATAGAACATTAAATTTTCTATCGAAACATTATAATATTACCTGGTTCTACCGCCACACAAAACAAATTTTTTATTTTGTGTCCATTTCACTCTACTAATGGAAATGAACATGGTTAAACTCGAATCAATTTGATCAACGTTTGTGCTACCAGTCCTTAATGTGTAATTTTTTTCAATAAAATTCTTTCTGCTGTGACGTCCTGTTCACTTCTTTTTCAAAT
Source organism: Rhyzopertha dominica (assembly GCA_025024175.1). Classification (NCBI taxonomy): domain Eukaryota; kingdom Metazoa; phylum Arthropoda; class Insecta; order Coleoptera; family Bostrichidae; genus Rhyzopertha; species Rhyzopertha dominica. The sequence continues at coordinate 34,302,389 of QCXZ01000138.1, forward strand.
TATAGGGTTCGATAGTATTACTAWTTATCAAAAAAGTGTTAGGTCTGAAGTAATWTTGATTTGTTGATAATTATCTAKCTTGAAATTTGTTTATTTTAATCTAGATACTGAGTAACAAGCAAATTGTAAATTAACTAGTTTTTCTCTTCAACATTGTGAGTGCTATTTATAAATTGTGAAAATTAATTGACTTATGGACTGAAGGCTTGAAAGGAAAATAAATAAACGAGTAAATTTAAGATACTAGTCTAGCAACAAAAGACAGGTAATAATCCTAAAAGGAAAATTAGTTTTTAATAAAAAAAATCAGGATCAATGAACTCCAAGAACTCTAGAATATACAGGTTGATCAGTTAAGCCTGGGCAACGGCTGTATCTTGGAAATTAATTGTGCTAGAATCTTGCAGTAAATGTTTTTAAACAAACTCGGCTAGCCAGATTCCATTTAAAATATTATACAGTACGTAACTGTCACTAGGTGGCGTATTTCATTTATTCATTTATTTCCCCAAAAAGTTGCAATACAATGTTAGTCTAAAATAAACTCATTGCAATCTATGTTTATTTCCAATAAATTTTGCTTGAACATTTTTTTTCTAGTTGCTTTGACAATGACGGCAGGAGCGATAGAAATTTCAATTCTTCAAAATGGCATAACTCAAGTATGGTTCAACCGAATTTAACGAGTGATGGCTACTTTTAAAGTTAATTGTTAATGGTTTTCAATATAATCATAAATAACTTATAATTTATTGCAATGAAAGACGTTATATTTTATATTTGCTCAAATATCTTCAAAAATACAACCCTATAGAGTTTTTGTTAGTTTTTATAGCATATTAATAAAACAAAATAAATTTGAAAACTTGAGGTCAAGATCTTTTTTCGAAATTTTGAATTTATAAAGATAGTTAACAGAGTATGGCTACGATAAGTTTTTCTTGTTTTTCATTTTAAAAAGGTGTAAAAATAAAGCATACACGGTAATGACACAAATTAAAAAAATGAAAGTCGGCAGCCAACTATGAAGCAATATTTATTATATGGGGTAAGGTAAAAAAGTATTTACAAAAATTAACTTTATTTATTTGTGAAATATATTATGTGGAAATTTTTTGGACACCCTCTATGCCATTTTAAAGAGTTTAAAAAGACCCTCAATTTGACTATTTACTTAAGGCTATACCTAATAAAAATAAAGAAAATACAAGCCTGGGGAATTTTAGCAGGTAACGGACTCTGTATTAGAAAAATTACCGTTTAGCATTGCTGACAAATCACAGCTGTAAACTAATCTTACAAGTTGTAAAAATCTGACTTACTTGTAACATAACCTAATTTATTTCGAGTAAAAAAAGCCGCACTTAAAGACGGGTTCACAGTCTTTTTACTGCAACCAAGACACGAAAAAGGGTATCAACCACCGGTTTTCAAATTAATTTTGCATGCTTAATAACCTATAATAAATAAAAAAAGTGTATAGGGTTGCATTTTCTTTTTAAGATACTTGAGCAAATATAAAATTTTTACAATTAACGCCTCCCATTGCCAAACTATTGCAATAAATTATAAGTTATTTATGATAAAGAGAACCATAAAAGCCATCATTGCTTAAATTCGGTTTCACCATACTTTAGTTATACCATTTTGAAGACTTGAAACTTTTATTCCTCTCGTTGTCGTCATAGCAACTAGAAAAAAGATGTTCGAAGATAATTTATTAAGAAATTAACATAGATTATAATGAGTATATCTTAGACCAACATTGTATTTTAACTTTTTAGAGAAAGAAACGATTCTTTGATATGTTATATCAAATGCGCCACCTAGCGGCAAAGTTACATACTTCATAATATTTTAAATGAAATCTGGGTGGCCACGTTTGTGTTAAAAAAAATACCGCAAGATTCTAGCATGATTAATTTTCAAGGTACAGCTGCTGCCCTGCCTTAACTGATCACCCTGTATATTGTCAATTTTTTTTATTATATGGATATTCCAGAGCCGGATGATGTCCGCAAAATTCTTCACATATAAAATTTTTAGCTTATCTGAAAGTAATAAATTATATATGTAAAAGACTATCTTGGAATATATTAGATTTCCAAAAAATATGTCATATTACCCAGGTGATTTGATGATTTGTTTCCGTTGAGCAAATGTTTAGTTCCAGTGGCCAAACTTTGAAACCAAGATGAAACAATTCGTCAGATAGAAAATTAGAAAAACTGTTGTTTTTAGGACACAACGGTGGTTTTTAATCTACATTAATAAGTTGTAGAAGTTAGTTCATTAGTTACTAGTTAGAGATGATGAACTGATCCATTCTAAGTAGTTGAGTGTAAAATTTAACTTTTAGTAGTTCATTCTTACCTTTTACTTACCTTAGTTCAGCTGCTCCGCCTCGCCTTGTGTACCATTATAGTTCATAGTGCACTCTTTGTCATCCGTTTGTCATACAATGTCATTTTGTTATCGCTCATCCGCGTACGTCTGCACCACTATTTTATTTACAATGTGATTTTTATAATAATCCAAATCATCAACAATGTTATTATTTGATTTCACTTTTTAATATGTAATTTATTCATTTATATATAACCTACTTATTATATGGTAAGTTAGAGTATGTCAACATGTTCCATGTCAGATATTTTCAACCTGTCTCTTTGTAGCCAGAATCATCGTATTAACAACTGAACTCCGACAATGGACATAAATAGTTGTACAGAACAGTTAGCCAGTACTGTTGAATCGCTAACTGATAACTTTATGAGTAGTGTAAACAAAATTGAGGCTTTCACGAAAAATTTAACAGTGTCAACGGATTTAAACGATGTTGCGGAAGATGACGGTAATGCTACCGCTCCATCAACAACAGAATCGGTGAGGGAGGTTTCAGTTATTAACAATAATAACTATGCGGTAATATTTAAAGAGTTAGGAGGATCTAGTGTGGTGTTTTCACCGAACGGGTCAATGCATCCGGTCGCGTTCATTAACAAATTGGATGACATATTTAATAATGCGGGTGTTCCAGAAATTCGCCGTGTTAGCTTAGCTCTCAATGCATTAAGGGGTGCTGCATCGACATGGGGCGATGTGAAAAAGGATTCTTTTACTGATTTTTTGGAATTCAAGAGAGTTTCTAGCTAGGTACTGGGACGCGGATAAACAGCGCGAAACTTTTCAAAAACTTAAATTCGGAAGTTATCAAACGGGTTCTCGGTCGGAATACTTTATGAATATGATTAGGGAGGTTCGGTATTTGTCGGAAAGTATGACTGATGTCGATATTATAAAGTTATTAATTAATCACTTTTCTCCTGATATTCGGCGAGGAATGTTAAACACGGGATTGAATACCGTGTCTGAAATAGATGAAAATTTGAGGGCTACGGATAATCAACCTCAAAATAATTCGAATAATAACAATGGTGGTCAAGTAAACAATCATTCAAATTGGAGAAGGGGAGAAGGCAGAGGTGTGAATGTAAATTCGAGTGTGAGAAATACAGAAGTGAGAGAAGGGGTACAGGTTCGCGAGAATGAGGGCGACCGTGAAAGAAATAGCAGGGTGGAAAGAGAAATTTCTACTATGTTTAATATAGGGGGAGAAGATTTGTTGGAGGAAAAATCCCAAAGTTTAGAAGGTTTAGTAGAGATGCCGGTGTTGGCAAGCTGTATTGAGAATGAAGAGGTTGAGATTTTGGTTGATTCGGGAAGCCAGGTATCTTGTGTTTCTAAATCATTTTTGGAGATGTTAGTTCAAAAAGATGGGGGGTTGCCTAGGCTGCCAATAAGTACAACTACTGTTGTAGGGGCACTGAACAGTCGTGGTCAGAAGGTGACGGAACAGGTCTTTCTACGTTTCCAAGTTGGGGAGGTAATGTTTGATTTTGTATGCTTAGTAGTACCTGGGTTAAGGCGCAAAGCAATCCTAGGGTGCGACTGGTTGGTAAAATTCGAAGTGGTTTTGAGTTTATGTAATGGTCTACTACAAGGGTGTTTTGAAGGTGAAAGGAAATGGCTCCTATACAAGGGAAAAAAGAGATCGGTGAGGGGATAAGTATAGAAGAGATTTCCATAGAGGTTTCTGAGACGGTAGGGCGAAATAAAATTCGTTATACTAAATATGGTCCAGATGCTATACGTCAGGTAGCCGATCAAGCGGAAAGGTTTGATCTGGCATACAAGGATAAGTTGTGTGATCTGGTGTGGCGTTATAATATTTTTTCGGATGAACCAGGGTTGGTCAACAATTATGTTCATCAAATAAAACTTCGTGACTACACTCCTTTTTGCGTGAGGTCTTATCCGATACCACATAAGTATCGTGACGAAGTAGATAAGCAAATAAAAGAAATGATAGAGTAGGGGGTCATCAGTAAGCAACAAACCGAGTTTGTAAGTCCTCTCGTAGTAGTTCAAAAGAAGGATGGGCGTGCTAGAGTGTGTCTAGATGCAAGATTTTTGAACAAGCGTATGGAAAGGTACCATGTCGTTCCACCATCTCCGTGTGAGCTGTTGTTTAATTTCGTTCACGACCAATGCTTATCAACTATAGATTTAACTGCGTCATATTGGCAGGTGCCTATTGCGCCTGAAGATAGTAAATATACTGGATTTAGTTATCAAGGTCAGACCTTCGTCTTCAACCGATTAGCCTTCGGGATGACGTCATCAGTAGGTAGCTTCATTCGTTGTTTGAACGGAGTATTAGGAAATTATACTTCGGATTTTGTAATTCCCTACGTGGATGATCTCCTGGTATTTTCTCCAGATAAAGATAGCCATCTGAATCATTTGGAAATCGTCTTCAAGAGGTTGGAAAAAGCTGGGATCACGGTAAAATTAAAGAAATGTCGTTTCGCTCAGGAAAAAGTAACGTTCTTTCTTAGGTCACGTTATTAATCCTCATGAGATTGAAATGGGCGAAGAAAGGGTAGCTTCGATAAAGAATTTTCGACAGCCTATTCATGACAGTTTAGGGTTTACCCATAATGAGGTTCATTTCTCGTGAGGCTATCAGGATCCTTTACTGCAAGGCGTTTCGTTTCCCGACAGGACGTTAGCGAACCCGAACTATGTTGTTTTAGCACGGAAGCGTTTATCGTCAAAAGCTGAGAAGCGTCAGCGGCGTCATCGGAAAAATGGTAGTTACATTAGTTTTGCTGCAGGGGATCAGGTGTTAGTAAAAGAACATAAGCTATCATCTGCGGAGGAAAAAGAGATTCAAAAGTTTTTCATGCTGTACAAAGGTCCTGCTACAGTAGTGTCGTGTGTACATCCGAATGCATATCTGGTTCGTGACAACACCACTCAGCAAGATTTAGGTGTGCAGAACGTCCAAAATCTGAAACCCAACCAAAACCCATTTCGGAGTTGTAAACGTTTGGTTTTCATATAACTTTATAGTAGTTTGTAATATTTTTTGTTTATGTTCCTTTTTGTCAAACCTCTATTTTGTGTAGTGTAAGCTGTTGTATACATTAGTTTTATAGTGAGTGCCTGCGAAGCGCCAAAACCAGTTAAAGTGTTCTTAAACAACTCGGGTAACCCAAGTTATTGAAGAAGGGGGGGTGATGCACTGGTTCGCTCGTTACCGGCCGTGGTAAGCCTATTAGTTAGGCAACCGTTGATGTTGACAGGTATGAATCCGGAAAGACGAACGCGCTTTTGACTAGAGTGGTGTCCGGTGCTCCAGGTAGTCGAGCACACGGAGCGCATAGAAGAATAATTCTTCCAGCGGTGTCGCAACTCCCAAGTTGGTTGAGAAGGCGACAAAAGAAAATTACCATTGTAGGCAGACTGTGTGGTGGAGAAGACCGTTGCAGCGAGGCTTTTCGGCGGGCGTTCAGTCTGTTGCCCCGGGTTCAGCGTATCAGCGTGCCCAGGCCGGCATTCAAGGCCAAGAATTGTTTTTCGGTGTGGCGTTAAAAAGGACCTCGTGGACGGCGCAGCGACGCGTGAACTGGCCAAATCACGGTGAAATCCCAGGTGACTATTTATTTATATTTGATTCTCGTGGCATTTTATTGGTTTCATTATATCGATAGTACTACAAAGTGTTTTCTTTTACGCCTCCTGGCCCACACCCCGACAGTACGTGTATTTTCTGTTAATAAGAATTTAAATAAACGTACCTTTTACAATCTGTAATTGAAGCAAACGGCGCCCCGACCAAATATTAATGTTGATTTGAGTAGTTATACTGATAGGCGAAGCCTACAACCTGATGGCCGCGCCATCTAGTTCAGACCACGCAGTTGGGGAGTAGACTGAAGGTCACCAAGAAGTCGCCTAAGAAGTGCCAAAGGAAATTTTTTTGTTATCTTTCAAAGACAAAAAACACCTCACGTGACACTGCTGTTACCGAAGAGGTGTAAACACACCTGTTTTTTTTGCAAACACCCTGCAATTAACTAACCTGTACACACCTGTTTCTGAAAGCTGCCTAAGAAGTGCCGAAGGAGTGTTGACAATGACGTCATCCAACCAGAAGACGGTAGTCGAAGAACAGGACAACCCTTACACCTGTTTTGCCTGTACAAGCACACCTTGTAATTAATTAATTAATTAACCTGTACACACCTGTTTCTACCTGTGGGGGCTAATTAGCCGTGAAACCATCCTTCAGACAACAGGTGACACTTATTATCACCGAAGAGATGTAACGCACCTGTTACAAGAAATGTTGACATCCAACCAGACGGCGGTAGTCGAAGAATAGAACAGACACTCACTGATGATGTCACTGATATATCAGGTGTAAATGCACCTCAAGCACACCCTGTAATTAACCTCTTTTTAAACCGGTGTTTACCTATGTCAGTACACCTGTATCATTAATCAACACCTCTTTTTAATGTGTTTGCTTGCAATCTTTCAAAGATAAAACAGATGAAAATTAAAAAACCAGGTGCACACACTGTACTGAAATATTAGATGTAAACACAACCGTTCTTACATGATGTGCAGGCACGCTCTGTAATTAATTAACCTCTTTTAATGTGTTAAAATATACTTGTCATCTTTAAAAGTCAATAACAAAGCACAAAATTTAAAAAAAGCTGGTGTAACCAAACTTAGCTATACAAATGCACCTGTATCAGCATATTATTAACACCTCACACCTCTTTTTGCGATTAAAGGAACTTACAAGTTTCAAGTATATAATTACATCCACATCCCAGAAGAAGATGCTGACAAAAGCATCTCACGTTCCAGCTTGCAGCCTGGATGCTCAGGCCTAGGACAGTCAGTCGTTAACGAGTCCTCTAGGGACCATAACGATCAGTTATAATTCTTCATTAATTAATAAGTAATTATCAATACTATCAAACCATCCAGGAGGTTTTTACACCCTCGCCCGGGATCAGCTGAAGAAAACGCATTCGGCAAAGCGATCGCATACATCTAGGGACAACCTGCGGATCTCTAGGATAAAAATCAACTTGGAGCTGTAAATTGTTTGATTTTTAAATTTTTACGCAAAACGATTTATGAGTTTGTCAGATTCAGAGGTGGAATTAATTGCCACAGATCATAATAGTTTAAGAAACCCTTTAGAAAGTGTTGTAGACTCTGCAGTGGGCTCGATGAATGTAGCGTGAATAAAAGATACTGCTTCTTTTAACACTTTTTAATTGCACAAAAATGTGACAGGTTAGCACCTGGCACCCTGCCACTACAAAATCTTAATTGCTATTATTTGGTTGCATGGTTACAATAAATGAACGTTAGAAATGGGGATTCCAACATGCCCCCGGCCTTGGCAAGCATTGCCAATAAGCATAAAAAGTGAAAAATAAACATTGCAGGAAACAGAAATGGCGAAGCAAAAGAAAATCAAAGTAAACTATCGTCTAATGGCAACGCACAAATTCTGTTGAATGCACGTGTAACAACTCCATTTGGAGTTTTAACCTTAAACACTCGCGCAACTCCATCACCTCCTCGCACTATGGAGACTATGCGTCCTAGTTTCCATTTTAGTGGAGGTTGGTTGTCCTCCTTTAAGACAACTAAGCTGCCTTCCTGGATGCCAATCTTGCTGTTGGATGGCCACTTGGTGCGCTTCTGCAGCTCAGAAACGTATTCCTTATTCVAACGCTYCCATATGTGTTGCGTTAAGCGTTGGAGTAGCTGGTAGCGGGACAGACGGTTGATGGGATGTTGTCGGAAATCTGGATCTGGCGTCGTCATGAGCGAGCGTCCGATAAGGAAATGCGCAGGGTAAGTGGGGTGAAATCGTCGGGATCGGTAGATAAAGGACACAAAGGTCTAGAATTCATAACGGCTTCCACCTGCACCAGTACCGAATACAATTCCTCATAGGTCAAGTGGCAATTACCGACAACACGCTTGAGATGATGCTTTATAGTTTTAACACCTGCCTCCCAGAGGCCGCCAAAATGAGGGGCATATGGAGGCGAAAAATGCCATGTAATATTATCTTCAGCTAAAGCAGTTGATATTGCTTCTGAATGTTTAGTAACAAAATGTGTCAAATCCTTAAGATCTGCACTTGCAGCCACAAAATTACGTCCATTATCGGAAAATATATCTTGAGGCTYTCCTCGTCTAGCAATAAATCGTTTGAKTGCCATCAAAAACGCATTTTTGGATAGCTCCGTGACTAGCTCTATATGAACACATTTTGTGGCGAAACAAATAAAGAGACATATGTATGCTTTAATGAGTTTAGAGCCCCTACCGTTTCGATCGCGAATTAAAATAGGTCCAGCGTAGTCTACACCAGAAACCAAAAATGGGGGTCCAGCCTGTAGCCGTTGAGCTGGGAGATTTCCCATTACAAATTGAAGCGTTTTGGGTTTATTTCTAAAACAGCTAACACAACGGTGAACTGTAGCTTTTGCTAGGTTGCGCCCCCCTGTAGGCCAAAACCTTTCGCGTATATTTGCCAATAATAGTTGGGGACCGGCATGCATTAATTGCTTATGGGTATATTCGAATACAAGGACTGTTACCCTGTGCTCTGCAGAAAGAATAGCGGGATGCTTTTTGTCATATGAAAAATCTGCATTCTCTAACCGACCGCCAACGCGCAAAATTCCGAATGAATCTAAAAATGGTTTTAGCATAGATATCTTGCTCGATTTGTCTAATGTCTTTTCTTGTTGCAAGATCCTGATTTCTCGCGGAAAAGAATCTTGCTGGGATAACTTGACAATAAMGTTAAATGCGTGATTTAACTCAGAAGCGGTAAGCTTTGAATTATGTTGAGGTTCAGTTTTAAACAGCTTTGATTTGCAATTGCTTATAAATCTGAAAACGTATGCAATGCACCGTTTTAGACGCGCGATACTGGAAATCCTGTTAAAATCAACTAATGATGATGACTGTGCCAATAAAACCTTTGTGATCTTCCTGCTTTCTGTTGTATCTGGCGTGCTAAGTGATACAATTTCAGGCCATTGTTCTGAATTTTTAGTAAGCCATTGGGGCCCGTKCCACCATAAATCGCAAGCTAGTAAACTTTCAGGTTGAACTCCTCTAGAAAAAAGATCTGCTGGGTTATCTTTGCTCGGCACATGTCGCCACTGTGCAAATGATGTTGTTTCTTGAATTTCGCATACGCGATTGCATACAAAAGTTTTAAGCGTATTCGCAGCGGTTTTTAGCCAACCCAATACAATTGTTGAATAAGTCCAAAGAAAGCAATCATTAAAGTTTAAGTTTAATTATTCTATTGCTAAAGTTAAGAGCCGTGATAATAAAACAGCACCACATAATTCTTTTCGGGGTAATGTTACTGGCTTTACTGGTGCTACCTTCGATTTGGCGCAAAGAAGATGAACTTGTGAAATTCCATCTTGGTCTATGGTTTTTATGTATATACAACCACCATAAGCGTTTTCGGATGCGTCCGAGAAGCCATGAATTTCAACGCGAGCATGATTAGGGCTTCTAACTAATCTTTGAACTTTTAAAGTGTTTAAAACTTGTAATTGATGCATGAATCGGTGATATTTTTCCTGAATATCTGAAGGCAAAATGTCATCCCATGACAGTTTTTCCAGCCAGAGCTTTTGTAACATGATTTTCAAAACAATTACGCAAGGCGCTAATAACCCTAAAGGATCAAATACTTGTGATACTTGAGATAGCATTACGCGTTTAGTGATGCGATCCTTAGGCGGCGATGTATGAATAGAGTATAAAATCATGTCGGTATGAGGTGCCCAAGAGAGCCCCAAGGTTTTTGCGTTCTCATTTTGGCCAAAATTTAGGATAACCGAGGAGCCAAGTTCGGCACCAATTTCAGTTAGAATGGATGGTTCATTCGAATAAAATTTGCGCAGAGGGAAGCCTCCGCTTTTCAAAGCATCAGTGATTAATTTGCATAGCTTGGAAGCTTCTTCTTTGGATGAAAAACCGGTAAGCAAATCGTCGACATAGAAATCAATTTTTATGATACGAAACACTTGCTCATTTTTGCCTTTGTATTCTTGCGCGATTTCTTGCAAACATTTTATAGCTAAATACGCAGAACAAGCCATTCCGTGTGTAACCGTTTGCAACTCAAAAATCTGCAATGGATCTTCCGGGTTTTCGCGCCAAAGGATGCGCTGCAATGACTTATGGTCATCGTGTACTAAAACTTGACGGTACATCTTTTCGATGTCGGCACTGACAATGTACTTGTGTATTCGGAATCGCAACAAAACTGCAATTAAATCGTTTTGTAATTTAGGTCCAACCATTTGGATATCGTTTAAGCTCATTCCGGTAGTTGTAGGAGCGGAGCAATCGAATACAACACGGAGACGAGTGGTTAAGGCGTTCTCACGGAGAACTCCGTGATGTGGCATGAAATATGAAACTGGATGTATTTTATTTTGCTTTAAAATGTCTTCCGCAGTTCCTACTAGTTTCATATGATTTAGTTTGATATATTCTTGTATGAAATCGAAGTAAAGATGCTTCAATTCAGTGTTTCGTTTTAGTTTACGCTCTAAATTAAAAAATCTTGATTTTGCATGCTCAAGTGAATCACCTAAAGTTTCAAGAGAATCTTTTAATTGCAATTTGACTATAAAACGACCGTTTTTGTCGCGTGTTGTATTTGTTTTAAAATGTGTTTCGCAAGCTATTTCCTCATTGCTTAATATTTTTTGAGGAGCGTTAACTTCTTCGAGTTCCCAGAAACGTGTTAAGGTGCTTTGAATATCTGCATTGATTGAAAGATTGCAACGAACTGAATGTATTTCTTGAGATGAGTTAAACTTTCCTGCTAATATCCATCCAAACGCAGATTTTTGCATTATAGGTTTATTCCTTCCTAAACTGATTCTACCTTGGCGTAAAATATCCCAAAAAAGTTCATTGCCTATTAATATGTCTACGCTTTGCGCCTTATGAAAGTCTGGATCGGCAAGCATGACGGTTTTGGGAATATTTAAATTACTTATATCTAAAGTAACGGGAGGAACGAAACCTGTAATCTCAGGAACTATGAAGCAATGGATTTGCCKTTCAAATGAATGAATCGCTGACTTTATTTTAAGTTTGCACGTATATTCCAAATCGATGTTTGTGTTACCTATGCCTGTAATCGCTAAATGAGATTTCCCTTTTTCTAGCTTTAACTTGTACATTTTTGCTGAAATGAATGATGTTTGTGAACCGCAGTCCAATAACGCTCTAACTGTATGAGTTCTATTATCTGCGTCTAAAACGTGTAACAATACCGTTGATAATAACACATTGCTTGAAATTGTTGCATGAGAAGTTGTTAACGCGGTTGCATTTTCTTGCGATGTAATGAGGGTACTACTTGCTTGCGTTAAAGAAGCCTGGTCCGGTGCATTTTGGTTGTTTTGGCATGAATCGGGATGAAGTAACGTATGATGCTTGGATGAGCATTTTTTCCATGTTTGTTGTCTACACTGTTTATAAAAATGACCTGGCTTTAAACAGTTAGTGCAGATTTTCAATTCTCTAGCTTTATCGAATTTTTCTTTAGTTTTTAGTTTCATGAATTCAGAGCAGTTGTAGATATTGTGATCTTTTTTGCATATAATGCACGCTAATGTGTTAACGTGAAACCCGCGAATGATGTTTGATTTAAAATTAGATTTTGGTTTCTTGTCTGCATGAATTGTTGCTAATGTATCTAACGTATCCGCACGCGCTTTTATGAACTTTTTGAAATCCTCCCTTTTTGATTTTCCCATTCGCGTAATGTGTTTATATCTAGCTTTGATGATATCATGTATATTAATAAAACATCCCATTTATCGGTGGGTTGCTTTAATTGCTGCAACGCATGTAAATGTTTTGAGACGTAATCAATTATTTCGCGCAATTTGCTAGAAGATTCTTTGCTTGTAGGTTCGACGTTAAATATTGATTGAATGTGATTGAAAATTAGAAGTCTTTTATTGTCGTACCTATCACGCAAAGCTTTCCATGCTACCGAATAGTTCTCGCTAGTAAATTCGAGGGCACTAATCTCTTGTACTGCACCGCCTTGCAATGATGATCTTAAATAATGAAAGCGCTGTATGTTATCCAAGCATTCGTTCTTGTGCACTAGAGCTTCGTATAGGTCAGCAAATTCTAACCAGCCATCAAAAGAACCAGAGAATTTTGGTAACTCGATTGGACGTAACTTTATGCCAGCAAGTTTATGTGCGTTCATGTCAAATGCATCACTAGCTCGATTACACTTACGCAAACTGCTTTCGCCTAATGACAGTGAGGACTTTACATTAAATTCACTTAATATTTGCTTCGCTTTAGCAATTAAGGAATAAAATGTTGTTTCAAATTCAGTCCTTTCTTCATACTGGTTTTCTAATTGATCATCGTCTGAAGTCAACTCGATCTCGTTTTGAATGCTTTCGAACTCGTGAATGAAATTTTGAGCAATGTTTAATCGCTCTTGTAAATTAATGATGTCAAATTCGCTAACGATGTCTTTACTTACATGCTCGTCTAGAAACTTACTGAAATTGGTCAGTTTCGCCTTCACTGACCCACGTTTGCGAATTAAATTTGCCATTTTGACCTATGACAAATTGTGACGGTTACTGACAGGCGGCAAAATATGAATATATGAACGCGTAGGATTAAGGAAACGGAGGACTCACCCCCTTACCCTTGCAAATGTACTTGATATAGCTTTTGCTGTGGACCAACTGCTTCGTGTTTTCTTGCTTTTCGTTTCTGATGAATTTCTACACCTTGCCGGGGTAGGCGTAGCTCGCTCGTGCTCTGACGTACTCACATATGCTTTAAAATACGCTGATTTCTAGCTGAATCCGGCTCGTAAGGACCATTTTATGTTGTAGACTCTGCAGTGGGCTCGATGAATGTAGCGTGAATAAAAGATACTGCTTCTTTTAACACTTTTTAATTGCACAAAAATGTGACAGGTTGGCACCTGGCACCCTGCCACTACAAAATCTTAATTGCTATTATTTGGTTGCATGGTTACAATAAATGAACGTTAGAAATGGGGATTCCAACAGAAAGTATCGATTTAGAATCTAAGAATAATTTAAGTCATAAACAAAGAAACAAAAAATTAATTAAGGAGTCTCATTTTTCTTCGAACTACAGCAGAATGGCTAACGCTAACACGAGTAATACAGATGTTTCTGTCCACCAGTTCACTGTAACAAACGCGACACAGGCGCGAATTCTGATTCGCAAATTCACTTTCTAAATTGTCTTTATTTTTCAACAAAAACTGAGCAAGTTCGTTGAGTTCAGACTTAGCACCACAGTAAGTTCTACCATTATCAGAATAAAATTTTTTAGGCATACCTCGGCGCGATGCAAAACTTCTCAAACATAGGATGAAAGCTTCACTCGTCATATCAGTGACATAGGAATAAACAAATATAGCATTTTGTTGACCTGAAACCTCGACCTTCGCGGTCCCTTATTAAGAAGGGTCCACAATAATCTGTTCCAACGATGGAAAAAGGGTAACTTGGTCGAACTCGGTCTGGAGGTAAGTGTCCAAGCAGGTTACTGATGCCTACTGGGCGTACTCGGAAGCATTTCACACATGAACGAACAATAGCCTTAGCTAAGTTGCGACCACCAAGAGGCCAGAAACGGTCTCTGATACTGCTAAGCAGTAACTGTGGACCTGCGTGCAGTAACTGCTCGTGCAACTGTTTGAAAAGTAGCTTGGTGAAAAGATGCTTCGAACATAAAATGATCGGATGACGCTTATCATAATCAAAGTCAGAATGGAGCAGTCTGCCACGAACTCTTAATACTCGTATATTATAAGTCGAATCGAGAAAAGGTGTTAAAGACTGAAGACGACTACGCTTGTCGATTGCATTTCCGTCAAGAAGTGCCTTCATTTCTCTCGGGAAGGACGCCAGTTGAGAGATGCGTGACAAGCGCATAAAAGCAAAGTGCAATTCGTCAGAAGAGAGTTGTCCAAAGCGTTTTGCGGGACATAACAGTTTTTAATAAAACGGAAACAGTAAGCCATGGCTCGTTTGGTGCGAAGTAATGACGAGAATCTTTCAAAGGGGAACAAATTACCATCATCGCAAGCTGCCAGTGCAGCTGTGGGGCAGATTTTTGACGATTCAGGGAGTTTCACTTCAGCGGAGTTAGGCCAAAGTGATGAACATTGACTCAGCATTGGAGGACCATACCACCATAAAGAGGAATTTATCAAATTAGGTGGATTCATGCCTCTACTTAATATGTCAGCTGGATTTTCTGCGGAAGAGATGTAATTCCATGATGCTGTGTTACTGAGGTCTTGGATTTGACTAACTCGGTTAGACACGAAGGTATCTAACATATGAGGAGAAGTTCCAATCCACGCTAAGACAGTTTTGGAGTCTGTCCAATAATGGACATTATCAACATGCACATCTAGCGATCTCTTGACCTTATCGACTAATTTCACAAGCATTAGGGTACCACACAATTCGAGGCGTGGAATGGTAATTGTTTTTAGAGGTGCGACTTTGGTCTTTGAACAGAGAAGATGTACATGCATTTTATTGCTACAATCCCTTGAGCGAATGTACACACAAGCGCCATAGGATTTTTTGCTGCTATCGGAAAATCCATGAATTTCAAGTAAAGTTGGATTGTTACAAATGACTTGGCGGGAAATATGTATGTCGTTTATCTTAGACAACTCGTGACAATATTGATACCATTGAGATTCCAGTTTTGGAGGGAGCGGATCATCCCACCCTATCTGTAGCATCCACAATTGCTGAATGAAAGATTTGGCAAATATGGTAGAAGGTGTTAGGAATCCCATTGGATCGAATATCATTGATATAAATGACAAAACTGTAATCCCGAATTTTGTAAAGGAACTCGTCTGAAGAACTATTGTATAACAGACCCAGGGTTTTGGAATCCTGATTAGGGCCAAAGTCAAGAATGTTGTTGGATATGTCAGTCTGGTGAACAGATTTGAGAAGATCTGGGTTAATAGAATTCTACTTACGTAGTGTAAACCCACCAGATTGGAGAATCTGGGAAATAGTTTCGCAGATGTGAATTCCATCCTCAACTGTTTTGCAACGCATAGTTCATACACCTTTAGCGGTAATGAAGGGTCAGTTCTCCAGAAAATCCTTTGGAGAGGGCGTTGAGATGGGGTAGTCCAAACAGATCTATACATTTTCGAACAATCAGTCGACAGTACATACTGGAATCTTCTGAATCGAAGAAGAATTGCAAAAAGATCGTCTTGCAAGATGGGTCCGTTCAATTGGATATCGTTAAAAGATACTCCACTGGAAGAAGGAGCATTTGAATTGAACACAACTCGCAGTTTTGTTGTGAGGCTATCCTCTTTATAGATGCCATGATGAGGAATGTAAAATTCTGTACTATCAGGAGGATTATCTTGATTAACTTCAATCATGTGACCAAGTGATTCATATTCGGACGTGAAATCATCATACATGGATTTAGGTTTCTGATGGCGCTGCAATCGTCTTTCTAATGAGAGAAACTGTTTAGAAGCGCCTTGCTTCGACTCTCCCAAAATTTCAGGAGAGGAGTTTAGGGGGATAGTGACAATGAAGCGCCCATGGGAATCACGCCTGGTGTTTGCCACGAAATGAGTTTCGCATTCCAATTCTTCTGGACTGAAACGTTTGGAGGAAGCAATATTTTCGATTTCCCAAAACTGCTGCATTTGCTTGGACAAATCTAATACGGTAAGACCACAAATGGTCTCAGAATCGTTCGCTATGGAGGAACAGTGCCCTGATATGACATAACCGAGATGAGTATTATAAATTAGTGGGAATGAGTCAATATAGGGTTGATCGACTGCTAAGAGTTTCCAAAAGATCTCCACTCCCAGAAGGATGTCAATTCTGGTGCCCTCATGGAACCTTGGATTGGCAAGAGGAATGTCTTTAGGAAATATTTCCGTGTTAGCATTGATAGATACTGGTGGTAAGCGATTAGTTATGTTTTGCAACAAAAGAAAGGATAATGTGAAATCGAAGTCGCTATGAATGGACTTGATTCGTGCGCAGGTGGACTGAGAAACCTTGGTCTTGGCTTCGTTAATTCCGGAAACAGGAATGTTTTCACTGATATTGGGGAGTTTCAATTTGTTACATAATGAAACAGTCATATATGATTGTTGAGAACCTGAGTCTAACAAGGCTGTGCACCTGTGAGGTTGACCCCTGAAATCATAGATGATGACTAAAGCTGTTGGTAGAATATGATAACTACCCTTCGTGCCTACTTCACTGGTAGACTAGATGCAGTAGCTAAAGTAGCATTAGCATTATCACTGTCCTTTTTGAGAGAATCAACGACAGTCGATAATGAAGATTGCTTATCGAATGGTTGAGTTTTGACATCATTTGTCCTTTTTGAAAAGTGATTGTGAAGAAAGGTGGAGTGAAAATTGCAGCATTTTCTACAATGACCACTTTTGCATGCCTTAAAGATCATGACCGGAGCGCAGATAATTTGTACACAATTTGTGTTTGTTTACATGATTCCTACGCTTATCTTCGTTCATTTCCATGAACAGCTTGCATCTGAATACAGGATGATTATTCTTGCAAACAGAACAAGCCACTTCTTGATCGTGTGATGATAAGCAAGTTACATGTGGAGTTTTATTTTTAAACCCTTTAGGAGATGAACCTATGCTACTAGATTGAATAGCTGGTCTTTCAATTTTCTCTAAAAGAGCACAATGTTTTTCAAGGAATTCAAGTAAGAATGAAATGTCGACAACTTCTACCTTAGAAGAATCGATCTCCCACTCACGTTTGCTGTGATAATCAAATTTTTCCACAATCAAGTACTGAATGATACTATACCAGGRGGGTGTTGGKTCGCCTAAGGACTCTAATGCTCGAAGATGGGCCTGTAGGGAATCTGAGAGAGCTCTTAGGTTAGAAGCCGATTCTTTCTGTATTTTAGGAAATTCTACTGTACCTTTGACGTGGTTGTGAATCATTAGTTTTTTGTTTTTATAACGTTTTTCTAAAAGTGTGGGGGGAGCTACTTGATAGTTTGATGATACAACATCTAAATGTTCAATTACTTTCGAGGGTTCAGGACTTAATCACGATTTCAGATATAAATATTTTGACATATCATCTAACTATTATTGTGCACTAGAGACTTGAAACTTTCATAAAAGCTGGGAAAATTTTCCGGCTTTCCATCGAATGTTTGAATCTTTAGCACAGGAAGCTTAACTATGCTGGACGCGTTCATAATCTGCGTGTCGTTAACGTTTTTTATGAAACATTATTTGCATGCATGCTAGAAATACTGCCGCTAGATGCTGAATCTGCTTTTTCAAGTTTAAAACCTTTAGAAATACGCGCTTTCTTTAACATACAACGCGCCTTGGCAACAATGTCATGTAATTCATTTTCGAAATCATTGAATTCCGCATACCGCTGCTCTACACAATCGTCAGTATCGAGTTCAATAATTTCTTCATTGACGGCTTCGAACTATTGCAGGGTTTCTTGTATCGAATTAATTCGCGACTCTAGTTGTAATACTTCTGAATCTGACAATTCATTTTCGCGATGTATTTTACACGTTACAACAAAATAATACTAATTATTCATAATATAGTAACTTTAGCTTGAATTAAACTGCTGCATTCAATAACGAATTAATTTTATGATTTTCAAATACGGAACTCCTCCATTCGAACTTAGAAGGATGATTCAGTTTCATGAGCTTCAAGTGATGTTTTTATTTAGCTATTTTTACATTGTGCTTCTACCATACATTATAGGTATGTAATTATACTTCCATACATTATGGAAAAAAATGTGCTATTTGTAGCAGAATTATTCTCTCCAGCGAAGTACGTCGAAGTTCAAATTAGCGAGCTTACAGCTCTTACAAATACGCTCCCAGAATTCTATCCGGGAGGAAATTTGTCAACCTTCGTAAACGCTGTAGATAATTTAATAAAATTTTTAGACAAAAAGTTAACGCTGAGCCAAGTCTACTTATTTAATGTTTCTGTGCTAGCGAAAGTGAAAAATGAGGCCAGAGATTATTTAAATTTTCATAATGAAACTGAATGGTCAGGTATTAGAAGAGCGCTATTAAGAAAATACGGTGACCAAAAAAATGAAGAAATTTTGCTCTCCGCTCTCAGGAGCACTGTACAAAAACAAAATGAAAGTTATTTAGAATATTACGATCGCGTCTTAGCGCAAAATGATCTGATGCAGTACGTGCAACTGCATGAGACAGATCAAAATATTATTGCATTCAAAAGACATTTTTATTAAAAAAAAACGCTACAAGTATTTTGTTCCGGGCTTAATGACCCATATCATGAATATTTGATGCATTTTGATTTAGTTTCCCTAGAAGAAGCTCTTAATAAATGCAGAATTTATGACAACAATATTCAAGAACATAAATACATGAAATATTTAAGAAATAGTAATGACAAGCATAGACCTAATGTGCAAAAGAATACTTAACCTGCTAGAAATACCTTTAGTGGTCCAAGTTTTGCATTTAATCCGCGACCTCCGCAAATGCAAAACATACCACCTATGCGTTATTTACAGCCACAGACCAATAACCAACAAAAAACGTTTGCAGGATCTGTCAATAAACCAATACCGCAATCTTCAAGATTACCTATGAATAAACAAAAATTTGGAACAAAACCGGGCTCGGCAATGTCAAGAAATACATTCAAACCGACACCAATGTCTGTTCAAACTTCCGTCCCAAACAATTTCAGACAAAACAATAATGTTTTCCAAAGCACGTCCAGACCAACATTTGTTTCGGAGGAATTGTTTAACAATGAAGTGGATGTAGAAACAAATGAATTCCCGATTTATTCCGAAGATAATTATGAAGAGCAGTACATGGAAACCCCCCAAAACGAGGCATAAAATTTTCATGTAACCGCCTCGGACGAATGTCAAATTTAATCGACCTAAATAACAAAGCCCACCAGTCAAAACTTCCCTTTTTCTACCTTCCAAATTTAAATCTTAAGGTTTTAATAGATTCCGGCGCGACAGATTCAATTATTAATCCAAATGCAGCAGAAAACTTTATTAACTTTTACTGTAAGGAACCTTTTTCAGTCACCAGTATGAACAGAACATCAATTTCTCAAGATAATATAAAATTTCCTTTACTAAAGGAACTAGGAATTAATTCCCCATTAAAATTGCGTGTAATTGACTGGCATAAACGTTTTGATGTACTAATAGGTACTAAAGATTTAGAAAAATTTAAAGCTCAAATTGACTATGATTTGAAAAATTTGAAACTAAATGAGATAAATATCCCTTTTTACTTAGAGTATAATAGTAAAGAAGTAAGCTTAGATAACATAAACGCTAAAGTATTAAAGATACCTGTAAATATAGAAAGTGGTGAGGTAATTCTACCCCCAATAAAACTTAAACATGATGTAATTACCCCTGAATGTATAGTTAAGGCTCACAGTGGAATCTGTTCCATACCTAACCCCTTAGAAAATGAAAAAGTTAGTTTTCGCAAACGGGTGAAAACAGTTCCAGTTAATGTATACCAGGTAGAGACACCCGAAATAAAACAACAAAGATTCCCCAAAGGAAATGAACTAATTAGGACCGATCATCTTAATTCCGGAGAAAAGAAAGCAATAATAGTGCTTTGTATTAAATTTAGAGACGTCTTCTACTACGAAAATACTCATTTAACATTCACCAATAAAGTCAAACACAAAATTAGAACTACAAGTGACAACCCTGTATATGTAAAGTCATTCAGACACCCTAAAGCTATGCAGGAAGAAATACAAAATCAAATTCAGAAACTTTTGGACAATAAAATAATTAGACCGTCAATATACCCCTACAGTGCCTTCGTTTGGATTGTACCAAAAAAGATGGATGCGAGTAGCAAAAGAAAATACAGAATGGTTATAGATTTTAGAAAATTAAATGAAATCACTGTTGAAGATAAATATCCATTACCACGAATTGACGAAATTCTGGATAATTTAGGCAAATGCGTTTATTTCATTACACTGGATCTTGCACAGGGATTTCATCAGATAGGATTAGACCCCGATTCAATAGAGAAAACCGCGTTTACTGTTAATAATGGGCATTATGAGTACCTCAGAATGCCTTTTGGTTTAAAAAACGCACCTGCCACATTTCAGAGAATGATGGACGAGGTTTTAAAAGATTACCTGTATAAGTTCTGTTTCGTGTATATGGATGACGTAATTTTTTCAAAATCCCTTCAAGAACATCTATTACATATTCGGCAAATATTTAGCAGATTAAAAGAAGTCAACCTAAAAGTGCAGTTAGACAAATCTGAATTCCTCTGTAAAGAGGTTGCGTTTCTAGGACACGTGATAACACCGGAAGGCATTAAACCAAACCCCTCTAAGATAGAGGCTATTCAGAAGTACCCCATCCCTAAAACGACAAAAGAGATAAAAGCATTCCTAGGCCTAATTGGCTACTATCGCAGGTTTATCGCAAATTTCGGTAATATAACATCACCCACGACTAAGTGCTTAAAAAAGGAAGCAAAAATAGATACAAACGACCCTGATTACTTAGAGTGTTTCCACTTATGCAAAGATTTACTCGTTAATGCACCTATTTTAAAATACCCAGACTTTTCAAAGCCATTCAAATTAACTACGGATGCTTCGAACATAGCTATTGGTGGTGTACTTAGTCAAAATAATCAGCCCATAGGATATTACTCTAGAACTTTGAATTCCGCAGAACGCAACTATAGTACAATAGAAAAGGAATTACTTGCAATTTTAGATTCGACTAAACATTTCAGACCTTACCTTTATGGTAGGCGTTTTACTATAGAGACTGATCATAACCCGCTTGTTTGGCTATCGAAAATCAAAGAACCTAACTCCAGACTAATCCGATAGAAACTAAAATTTGAGGAATTTGACTTTGAAATTGTTTATAAAAAAGGAAAAGAAAATAAAGTAGCCGATGCACTATCCCGTATCGAAATACATAATGATGAAACAGAAACAAAATCAGTATTACCCGAAATACATGAAACACCAGATATAACAGACGAAGAGCTTGAGCAGTTAATAAATCAAAATCCCATATACAATCCGACAGACGAAGAAATAGAGAAAATTATAAACGAAATTATAACCCCTGACCCAAATATCGTAATCGATTTAGACGATATTCTTCTACCTTCAAATCCTGAATCAGACGATGATACTGTACACTCTGTCCATAATGAAGATGACGGAAAAATAATTCCAATTACGGATCAACCTGTTAATAACTTTTCGAATAGAATAATTTTGATGTTTGGTAAATACTACGAAATACGTTTTAAGAAAAACCACTATACAATACTTATCAGAAACACAAATTTACAAGGTGATATACAACAAATGTTCAAAGAAATATTTAGACCAAACATGACATATGCAATTTTCTCAAAAGAACAAGAATTAATTAAAGCTGTCCAAGATTTCAGCAAAACATTTCTCAATAATAATGTAAAAATCTTCATTAGCACTAAATATCATAAAGATATTCTAAAAGAGGAGGAACAGAAGAACATAATAACTAGCTATCATAGTGAAACACATACTGGAATCAATGAAACTTATTCAAAACTACGTTCAGAATACTTTTGGCCTAATATGAAGGATATGGTCGTTCACGAAATTAACACTTGCGACCTTTGCTTACAAGCCAAATATGAGAGAAATCCTTATAATGTTAAGCTGGGAGGTCCATTGTTAGCAAAGAAACCATTTGACACTATTCACTTAGATACGTTTCTTTCCAAAACTGTAAATTCCTAACAATAATTGACTCTTTCTCAAAATACGCCCAAGCTTATTATGTAAAAGATGGCACAGGCATAACTATCTTAAATAAGTTAAGGCATTACTTTAGTCACCATAATTACCCAAAACGAATCGTCTGCGACGAAGGCCGTGAATTCTTCAATAGAACACTCAAAGAATATTGCAATATGCACAAAATAGAACTACACTTTACCACCGTAAATAACCCGAATTCAAATAGTCCCATAGAAAGACTTCATTCTACCTTAGTCGAAAAATTACGTATTTTACGACTTAAAAACCCTAAGGAAACTCCCCAAAATCAAATGATTACGGCAATCTTAATCTACAATCAATCAATTCATTCAGCCACTGGCTTTACCCCGTTTTCACTGCTGTATGGCCCATATGAACATGAAAATGATTTCAATGTAAATATAACTATTTACGAAGAATATAACAATAGACGTAAACAGGAACTAATACCATTTCTCAAAGAAGTTTATGATAAAACTTTCCAGAAAGAACAAAAAGTCTTAGCACAGAGAAACGCAAATAGAGAACCGGAAACCGAAATTAACACAGATACTTCAGTTTTTGTTAAAAAGAATAAACCAGGAAAAACTGATCCCCTTTACGAGAAAATTAACGTAACTAATAGAAAGAAAACAAAAATTATAGGTATATCGGCCAAAAACAAACTCACTAACTCGCATGTACGTAAAATAAAAAGATTAAGAAAAGTCCCTTCGTTACAGGCTAATCGTGTGGACGACGCCATCCCGTCAACTTCACGTCAAACTAATTAACACAAATGGATATTTTAAAGAAGCTATAGGCGACACAAAAATTTTCGATCACTTTCACAAATTTTATTTCTCCATAAATTTAACCCAACTCGAATGCGCTGTTCGGAAATTAGCACAAAACATGGTAATAATAGAACACAAGACAAGAAATGACACTCTTTTACGAAATCAATACCAAACATTAAAAAGAGAAATCGAAAGCTCAGAAAATATCCTGGAAAAGTTAACACATTTTAGAGTTAAAAGAGGCTTAGTAAACGTCTTAGGAAAAACTATAAAATTCATAACTGGAAATTTAGATAATGATGACCTGGCAAATATTAATCAGAACCTAGAAATGCTGTCCAAGACACAAAAGCAGGAAATAAGTAGACTAAATGAATTGACATCATTTGCAGTTCATGTTACTCAGCGATACAATGAAGACATTTCAAAATTAAATCACAATATGGATGAGACTGCCAAAGCAATCAATTTTATTCAGTCAAAATTCGAAACCCTTCAAGCAATCAATCATGAAATTTTTAATGCAATAAGAGTCCGCGATTTCATTAATTGTATAGAACGCACAATTAATTTAGCAAAACTAGAGACACCGAATTTAGAACTATTTACCAGATCAGACCTTGCAGATATTAATCAACACTTAATGAGGGAATACGATGAAAATCAGATCTTATACACAAAAAATACACACTTGTTTGAAGTATTGGACCACTCAAAAATATTATTGATGATAACAAATAAATCAGTAATAATGGTACTGAAGATACCGATCCTAAAACCCACATCGTTCATTTACTCTAGAATATATCCGATCCCAAACAGCAAAAACAAAATTATACTGTTGCCTGCCAAATATTTCCTACAATCCAATCAGTCCGAATTATGGTCCAACGACTGCAGAAACCTCCACAATCAGCCTCTATGCTATGACACGCTGAAGAATGAAAAATGCTCATTGGAAAATTTAAATACATACCAGGCAGCTGAAACTACTAACGACTATCGAATAATTMAACAAATGGAAAACACAGCCCTAACGGTTAGTACAAAACAACCATTAGAACTCATAGAAAACTGCGAATACCAAGTGCAAAAACTGACAGTGCAATACAATGTACTCATATCCTCATCATGCAGCATAATTATAGAAAATACAATATTCAGAAAGCCAGGATTCAGCAGAACCATAATCTTGCCAGAAGTAGAAGACATCACACTGAATCATCGGTACGAAGTTCTCCTAAAAGAAGAACATCTCCAGGACCTTCAGAAGCTCCAAGAAGAAGCCAAATTTATAAAATCCAAGTCAATAATTTTTAATCCACTTGTACATTATACTCACTATTCTGCTACGGCTATAATCTTTGTTGTAAATGTAATTTGCATCATAGTGCTTTGTTATTTCAGGAACAACGTTTATAAAAATTTATGTAAGAAGCGAAATGTTGTTAATATTTCAGCAAAAGAATTTGTTCAACTTTATCCAAAATGGAGTGCGGACGCTCAAGACCAAGGGGAGAGGAGTTACGTGTCTGAAAGCCCAGACGCCACCCCTAAGTGCATGGACTAGATAATAGGAACATTTAGATAACACCTACATATTTAAGCCATAGGGAGTAAACATCCCTAACTCAGTATAATTCAAGTGTTAGACTTGTTATGCTGCTGTTCATTTCTCTGTAAGTTGTAATAAAAACTTTTTAAAAACACAAGTTCACGGAGAGATCATTTAACTATATATAGAAAATCCAATTGATTTATATTTGCAAAAGAACCTGGTCTTGCCAAAAGAAGCGTAATCTGATCAAGCCGTTTCTGATATGCATTCCATCTGGCTATGTATTAGCTGCCCTAGATCCATTCTTTGCTGATGGAAAAAATTATGATTTTTCTCTTAAAACAAGAACATTCGCCACTACTTAATTACATAGATACAGCATTAGATCAGTTTATCTTCGATCACGGCTTCAGATGGATTAAATCATACATGCCACAACTGTTGAAGAAAAATGCAAAACAGTTTAAGGATCTAGAGGCAAATGCAGCAAGAAAAGTGACGCTTGCAAGGTGGTTGATCGAAGCTGTTAATGCCCGATTTAAAATAAAGTTCAAGTTCTTTTCTGAAGTTATCCCCGGACCCTATCTAAAGAAGGTGCCAGATTTGTTATCGGTTGCAATCGTATTAATTAAGCTTATTGCCCACCACACCACTAGAAGAACAACCTAGAGGTATTGAGTATGCCACAGCAGCTCTAGAAAAGGCCGAGCTACGCAATACTTTGCAGCTACGAATAAAACGGGAAAAACTTGAATCTTCCAAACAATGGTCATTGGCATCTACAGGTGACTTACGACGATTTCCACAACTGACAAGCGAAGACATTCAGGCCATTACTTTAGGAGTATACCAGTTGAAAGAATACATCAAGTTGCAGTTTGTGGAACAAGAACACATCTCTTCATATCTCAGCACGGATTATCCAAATATTATAAGAGCCTACCTCAAATCCCGCTTTGAATCTGGAAAAAGACATGAGGTTTGGATCGAAAACGATCTACATGGAAAAGGGCAGGACTATGTGCAGGGTTATTACTGCCAGTGTAAGCAGGGTGCAAGAACTGTTTTGTTCTCACATTACAGCGGTAATTTCTATTTAATTTTGCCTAGCTTTAGATATAATCTTCATTAATTTTAGGTAATATTGTTCGTTTCCTGAAACTTCGGCAAGTTGATATTTGAGACGCAACTGGTATAAAAACATAAACGTATAACACACGTATAACAGAATAATTAAAACAATGGGTTGTCAGAGACTTTAACTTAATAGGTAATTTTTGCAACAACACTTAACGAGATACCATAACGTAAAAGCTTGCGTTCTAGGACAATTCTTCAATAGCGTTAACTCGATATGATGATTTCTTGTGTCGCATAAACTACTTTGAACTATAAAGCGTGACAGCAACTAAATACGTGACTCGCCTAGGGTGCCTTAGATAAGGAAGGGCGGAGAGAAGTAACCAAGCATTTGGGGCATATACCAAAAGTGTTAAGGATAACAAATAACTGCCACTTTAATGGTAACTGACAAGACTTGTCAACTGCAGCAGATTTTGCCCCTTTTTTCTGCAACATTAAAGATTAAGAGAAAAGTTGGAACCACAATTACACGAAGCACAAAGCGGGTTTAGAAGAGAGCAAAGCACCCAGGACCATATATTTACGATTAAACAAATGGCTGAAAAGATAGGCAAAGAAAAAGGAATGTGTTTAGTATTCTTGGACCTAGAGAAAGCATTTGATAACATCTCTAGAAAAGTGGACTGGGAAAGCATGAAGGAAAGAGGTATAAATAATAAGCTCAGAAAAAGCATAGAGAGTTTATAAAGTGACACAATAAATTATGCCAAAATAAGCAACATGGAATCACAGGATTTTCAAGCATTGGATGGAATAAGGCAAGGGGGAGTGTTAAGCCCAACACTGTTTATAATGGCAATGGACGATATATCGTGGGAATTACACAACAAGGGCAATGAAGTCAAATTAGGCTATAGAAAATTAAAGGTGATAAAGCTAGCAGAATGCGCATTTGCAGATGACCTGATGATCTGTGCAGAAAATGAAGAGAAGTTACAACAAAATGTAGAGTTGTGGGAGAATGAACTAACAAAACGTAAAATGTTAATAAATACGAACAAGACTAAAGCAATGGTCATAGGAAAGGAGGACAAAAAGATAGACATAACAATAAATGGGAAACAAATAGAACAGGTTAAAAGTTTAAAGTACCTAGGCATTACAATACAAAGCAATGGAAGTATGGATGAAGAAATAAGTGAAAGAATCACTAGTGCAATAAAGGTGTACCACTCACTAAATAGGACGTTAATAAGTAAAAAGGAAATAAGTGAGAAGAGAAAAATGACGGTATACAAGACCATTTATAGACCAATATTGACATACGGTAGTGAAAACATACGGTAGTGAAAGTTGGATGTTAAGTGATAGACTTTTAATTAGACTGCAAGCAACAGAGATGAAATACTTGAGACGTATTAAAGGGGTGACTAGAATGGACATAATAAGAAACGACAGAATCAGGGAAGAACTGGAAATGGAGTCGATTAAACAAACTATGGAAGAGAATAAATTAAAGTGGTTTGGGCACTTGGTGAGAATGAACGAGGAAAGACCAGTAAAACTAGTATGGGAGGCAAAAGTACAAGGAAAGAAAAGAGGAGGAGTACTGCAGAAGACATGGAACATATAGCAAAGGACAGGACTAAGTGGAAGAAAATAGTACAAAAGACAGTAAAAGAGTGAGACTCTGCATACCTTTACACCCTATGGGGTTTTTCTCAAACAAAATCAGAGCAACATGGTTTTCTGTGCAGTTTAGAAGTGTAAAAGTATGAGTGAACAAATCGGTTTCCACGGAAAATAGAAGTCAATTCACGACATGCTTTCATTGTGGGGTTAGATACCTCGGATACACTGGCATTCACGATAACCAGCCCTTAATACTCTGGAGGATTGCAGGAACAGGAAGAGCATGAACACAGGACGATCAAGATGATGTAATTAATTCCATAGCCCGACTAAAGTCCAGGGTCAGCTGCTATATGTGAGCCGCATTTCACAAAACCTCGCACTAGCGCCAACCTAAGACAATTATATTTGTACAAAATATATTTTCCACATTTGCATCAAGAATTGGACGTAAACCATGGAGGGAAATTATGCTGATACCAAATGCTCCAAGAGAAGATGAAATAGTTAAAGATAATGTCCACGAGTACCTTTATCGTCTAATTCCTAGGAGTTTATTGGTATCATTCTCGCCAAAAATAGTTTGGCGTTCTTATATACATATTACAAAAATCATATCATTACATATTAAACAAAAGGAACGCCACAACTATAGTAACGATAGCAAATTCCATTTAAAAAATTACATTCATACTAGACCCAGTCTGGAGACTTATTTACAAGTACTCCTCGACCTACAACAAATGCACGGCACAGCATTTATTCAACCTATGGATCAGAATGCCATACAGTTTACAGACTTTTTTACCGAAAAAGCCTGTTGGTAGAACTATTAACTGGGGAGGTGACGACTTAACATCTCGATTAAAGAGTCAACTTAAAAGATGCCGTGTGTACTTTACACAGTGCTTGGCAACAGGTATCTTCTGATAGAGTGCAAAAATCTTGGAAATAGATTTTGCTTCAAAAGCCAAAAGAAGGTTCTGAATCAGAGTACGAAGAGGAAGATGGAAATGCACCCCTAACCAACAATGAAGTTAACGAGTGGATTAATCATGACGCAAATCTTTTATCCGCTGAAAATGAAGATAGTTACAGACCAAGCTGTTACAAAGTTCTTATAGAAAAGGCTGGTCCTATCTTTTTTAGAAACCTAAAATATCTGAAGCCCTTTATTCCAAAAAATCAAAATAAACAAGATGACTATGATTTAGCTTTTGAACACCACATTGAAATGAATAAACCTAATAATGCAATGGATGTTGAGAAAGGTACTACAATTCAGCGTAATGAGGAATCCACTAATTCACCAACAATTGTTTCAAAAATTAGTAACTGTACAGACCACAATGTATTTCATGGTAGTACTCGTATACAGATTAAATTACCAATTAGATTTCAGGGTTACGACTTCTCATATAAATGATTTACTTATTTGAGTAAGGGAGGGAGACATGTGAGACTTGGCAATGATGCTGCCTGTTGATATGACAACACAGAAACATAGTTGTGGCGATGTACATTTGGCAATAGTGCAAAATTGCGCGAGTGAACTACTGAAAGTACGTGAAAAAGAACAGTCGACAGAAGAGATGTAAGAACATGGCGAGCTTTAACGTTAGCATTCATTTGAGAATTAAGCAGTTTTTGTAACCACGTTTATACAGTTTCTATCAAGAATAAAGTGTTTTGTTTTTTTGTCATCCGTCGAGCCACGCACCTCAACACCTCAACAGGTTATGGGCACAGAAGCTTAAACGGAAAAGTTTTAAGAAGTATCAAACAAATAGAAAAACGTGGTAGAAATGGCCGCCAAAGTGTGTTAATGTGTTTCTTATATGTAGACGATTTACTTATTTTCGGAAGGAATATGACAGAAATACAAGTTCAAAGAACACCTAAAGAACAGATTTGATATGGAAGACTTTTTTTCTTAGGTTTAAATATAGAAAGAGACAAGAAAAATGGTACTATATAAATTCATCAAAAGCGATATATTAAAAAAGTCTTAAACAGATTTTGGATGGAAGAATGTAAGGGAGTTAAAACCAATGGAAAAGAATTTAAGAAATAAAAAGGCAGATAGTTCGGAACAAATCACAAAGTGTCCGTATCGTGAACTAGTAGGTTGTATGATGTATGTTTTGATAGGTTCGCGACTGGATATTTTGCTTTGAATTATTTCTGCCGTTATTTGGATAAAGCAACAAATGAACACTGGAATTATTTAAAGAGAATATTACGCTACTTAAAGGAAACATTAGAGTTAGAATTGGCATTCAAACAAAGAAGTGAAAATAAATTGACAGTTTGCGGATATGTAGACTCAGATTGGGGAAACGATATTGAAGATCGCAAATCCACAACAAGGTGGTTGTATTTGGTAATATTGTGGTATGGGGAAGTCGCAAAACAAAATACAGTTTCGCTTTCCACAACAGAAGCAAAGTACAAACCACTTTGTACTGCAGTGTGCGAATCATTATCGTTACCCCGGCTCCACACATTGGGGCCAATATTGGCTCCAGCATAGTGCGTCCAATGTGTGGATCGACAAAATAGCGTTGGCGCCAACGTTGGCTCCAGTGTTGGCGCGTATCCGAAGCTTGTCGGTTTTTTGACGAAACATCAAAGGAATTGGCGCCAATGTTTTGACGTTGCGACCACACATTGGGATTGTTTTGGTTGTTTTTCTTTATTCAGTTGGTCTGTGGCAGTTGTAAAGAAGATAGTTATGGTTTTAAATTATTAATAATGTCCAGTGAAAAGTCTTCGTCACAATCACAATGTCAATGGTCAAATGAAAGGGTTCTAGAGTTTTTAGAACTCTACCAAGCAGAACCACATTTGTGGAATCCTAGGATCAAGGAGCACAAGAATCGAAATGCTGTTGCCGATGCATGGGAACGCATACGAAATAATTTTGGTATGACCTGMACAACACTAGAATTAAAAAGGAAACGAGAATCTTTCATGTCGACCTATCGACTGTAWCGTAAAAAATATCAGGATTCTATTCGATCTGGTGCATCGGCGTCTGAAATCTTTAGAAGTTCCTGGTTCGCATATGAATTAATGGACAGTTTTTTAGCGGCAGTTTACAATAAAACAGATACAAACACAATAAACACCGAGGTAAGTGAGTTGAACTCTTTATTTTATTACTATAGTATGTAGCTTTATTAACAAGTTATTTAATGCCTAAGTGCATAAAAGTAAGATGCAAATTCGTCTCGAATTTGTTTCGCATTTTGTGTTGCTCGTCTTGGTGTTTGAGTCAGTGGCACTAGCAAATTCTGCCCTTCCTGTAGGAAACGTTCTAGTGTACCTTCAGGCATATACATATTTTTCGAGGTTCTGCTTTTTTTCAAAAAATTGTGCAGTATTACGCAAGTGAGTGTTATGAGTGTTGCCTTTTCTGGTTGCAGCAACATTGGTTTTCAAACACTCGAAATACAGATGTTAATATGCCAAATGTACATTCAATTACAACTCTAGCACATGATAGCTGCTGATTAAATATTCTCTGTTGACTACCATTTGGCGGTACTCCAGGATAAGGCTTCATAATTCTCTCAGATAAGGCAAAGGCAGAACCCTCTCCTTCGGAAGGCCAGCAATCATCTGTGCAAAACCACCCACAGCACATGTACCCTACAGAAGACTGTCAAACGAATAACAACATTTCATATTTACAGAATAATGCTTCTACTAGTGGCATCATCCAGCAAGCTTTTTCACTGTGTGAAGATCATCAGACCATGCAATATGGAAATCAATAATATTTATTAGTTTGATATGTTATTTTTTTTCTGTTTATGTAAGTTCTTATGTTAAACAAGCCTATGTTCTTTCGTTCTTTAAATATAAAATAATCAAACACAACTTACCTTTATATTGTCTTTGAGAGCGTTACAAATTGCTCTGCAAACTTCAGGCACTATTTCAGATATAACTTGACTGGAAATTTTGAACAAGAAATGTAAGCTTTTGAAACTATCTCCTGTGGCAATAAATCGAAGCGTGACTGCTAGGCGAACCTTTGTAGGTATGGATTCTCTCCAAAAAGTATCTTTCTTCTTTATTTTTGGTTCGATTAGTTGAAGAAGATACTCGAAATCTGTTGAAGACATAAGACAGAAGTTTTCGAACTGTCCAGAGGGTTCTTCTATTAACTGGCTTAGTAATTGACGTCCATCGTACCTAAAATATATTAATTATAAATAAACACAATAATCAGGTGAAATAGGATATAATTCATACTTACTGATTTCGGAATCTATGTAATGTTACAGCACACCATCTTCGTTTACGTGGTTGTTTTTTTTTTTGGAGTTAAAATGTATCTATTTATGCTCAAAATAGCAAACACACCTGCGGCAATTTCCGCTTTCGACATGTTGGCTCCTTTCGACTGAAACTGATATTGGTATATATGTGTGGCCGCTTAAACCAACAACAGTTCAAACATTTAGCCAACGTTGGCGCCAATATTGGCCCCAATGTGTGGAGCCGGCCTTACGAGGCATACTTTGTGATTTGGACATATTTGTTAGGTCGGTAATCTTATTTGAAGATAATCAGTCAACGATTTGCATTGCGAATAAAAGAGATAATAGCAAACGTACTAAGCATATTGATGTAAAATATCATTTTGTAAGAGAAAAAGTTGAAGAAGGTATTATAGATTTACAGTATGTTCCAACGGAGTGCCAGATAGCCGTTGTATTTACGAAGGCATTAGATGCAACAAAATTTGTTTCAATGGTATTATACTTAAGTTTAGAAAATGCGAAGAAAAATTGTAAGAGTAGCAACTATGTTACTGCGTTGAGAGAGGGTGTCGATATGAAAACACAGCAACATAGTTGTAGCCATTGACATATTATTAAATGGACACATCTCATTCATAAATACGCTTGGAACTAACGCCAAGAGCAATGAGGGTGAGGGGAGCGCGGGTACGAGGGGGAGATACAGTTTTCCTCCAAGTACGTTGCCGTACTGTTATGAAAGGGTCAACAGTGAGATAATTTAATTTCTAACTAAAAACAAAAGCGGAGCGTACATCAATAATATTTCGAAGAATCTTTCAGTTAAAGCAAAGAAACATCTTTTTGTACAACAAACACTAATTTAATTTCGTTACAAGCGGGAAAAAAGCTTGTACCGAATGAAAGCATCAACACAGTTTTAGCAATAGTATTCATTAATCAACACTTAACGAGAAAACACTCGACATTCTTCACATAGAAGTATAAGGAAAAAAATCAGATACTGCGAAAATTAAATTTTTCAAATAAAAAGAAATACATAAAATCAAAATCCGCATCAAGCATCACTGAAGTACTTACTCCGAGCACATCTACTCTCTTCTTCTACCTACAAATATTTATTTTTAAAACGTCTACCACTACCAGTAATCATTTTCCATATGTATTAATCCTTCACTATCAACTTCAGTACATTTTATAAAAGTATTCCTGTATAAAGTAACTAATTTCGCTAAATTTATCAAACGACGCCTATGACAACAAATATAAACATAACCTAAATAATGCTTAACGGTGAAATGACACGGTTTTCTCCTTAGAGCCCACCTTTTTGCATACTTTACACATCCGCACCATTGCCTGGATTAATTTTTTATACGACTTGTCCTTAAACAGCTCGCAATAAGCTCTTTTTAACAAAAAATTTACACCACACTACTCAACACATACAGAACATTCTAAACACCAGTAGTACAGTGGACCATCTAATGCTCGTGAAGACGGGCAATAGCACGATGCATTGAGTATTGCTCTGGTCAACCGTACGTTTCCGTTTGAAAATGTAAACAACCGACTCCAGACACCTCGATGGTTGTGGCGATGTACAGTTGGCAACAGTGCAAAAAGTGCGCGAGTTAGCTACTGAAAGTAGGTGAAAAAGAACAGTTGACAGAAGAGATGTAAGAACATGGCGACATGAACAAAAGCGTTGTTGTTTTCCAAAACATTTTTGGCCACGTTATATTTGTAATCAGTGTGTTCTTGTAATCAACTTGGAATAAAGTTATTTAGTGGACATTGGAAGTTGTCATTACAATAACAGCATTAGTTAACACAAATCTGCCTTAGATACTCTTTTACAAATGGCAGATCACCCCTTAACTACCAGATTCATGAAGGGGGTGTTTAGATTAAAACCAGTGTTTCCAAGATACAATGAAACATGGAATCCTAATCCTGTTTTAGCATACCTGGACGAGCTGGCGCGAAATTAGTTATTATCTTTAGAAGAGTTAATGTACAAAATTGTTGTTACTAGCTCTAATTTAGAGTCAACGGGTTCAAATCTTACCTAATATAAAACTGAACAACATTAGTTATTTTGAGGACAGGTTTGAAATAAGTTTCACCGATTTCTTAAAAACTTCAGCTCCTGGAAAATGTCAACCAAAAATAATAGCACCCTATTTTCACGAAAAAACGAACCTGTGCATAGCAACTCTCTTAAACAGTACATAGCATTTACTACTGACTTAAGAAAGCAACACGACCAGTTATTAATTATTACTATTAAAATGCCACACCATCCGGCTACAACCCAAACAATGTCAAAATGGATTAAAAAAAGACTTACTTTAGCAGGTGCCGATACAAACATTTTCAAATCCCATAGTACGCGCCACCCGTCTACGTCCCTAGCTTTCAAACGAGTGTTAACCACTGAAAATATTACACAAACGGCGGGATGGAGTGAAAAATCAAATACTTTTATTAAGTTGTATAATAGACCCATACTCAATGACCCACATTTTGCGGAACATGTTCTAAATAGTAGTAAACATTAAAAATAAAATAAGCCGTTAACGATATTAAATACCTGATTACATTTACGTAGAAGCCAAGATTTGGAAAGACACACAAGATGAGGAAAACAAAGATGCGATAAAGGAGAATGATAAACAAGAGAATAAGATGGTGATAAAAGCGTATAAGCTGAGAGAGTCTGAAGTAGCAGAGGAATATAATAAACTCTTTGAAAAGTACAAACAAAAGATGGAGACAACAGGCAGAGAGCTAGGTTTGGAACAAAACTGGAAAATATTCAAAACCATAGCACTGAAAGCTGCAACAGAAGCATGTGGGGTTATTAGGACAGGCTCAAATAAGAAACAGACTCCATGGTGGAATGAATCAATCAAATCTCATGTGAAAGAAAAGAAAAGAGCCTGGAAACTTTATCTGCAGACAAAGAATGCAGCCGATTACAAATTATACAAAGACAAAAGCAAACTAGTCAAAAGCCTCGTACAAAAGGAAAAAAGAAAATCTTGGGAAGAATTTGGATGCAAGATGGAGCAAGATAGCAAGAGCAATCAAAAACTATTTTTTAAAGTACTCAAAAATCTTAGAAAGGGCAAGAGTCCAAAACTGGGACAAATAAAGGATAAACAACAAAGCAAAAGGATATCATGGAAAGATGGAGAGAATACTTCCAAAATTTGCTAGCAGTTGAAGACGGCGACGAAAAACAGGAAAAGATCGAAGAGGACAAAACCTATGGGAGGGCCATACAGGAAGGCAGAGAAATAAATGAAATCATGAAAGAAGAATTAAAAGAAGCCATAAAGAAACTCAAGTGGGGTAAGGCAGCTGGGCATGATGATATAAAACCAGAAATGTTAAAAAAGCTAAACGACGTAAACTTGACACACCTGCTAAAGATAATAAACCAGGCATGGGCAGAGGGAAGTGTTCCAGAGGATTGGAAAGTGGGAGTAATTGTTCCGATATTTAAGAAAGGAGATAGCAAAGAGTGCCAGAACTATAGAGGCATCACCCTGCTAAGTGTGGTTAGTAAAGTGTACGAAAGTATTCTAGAACAGAGGCTGAGGAGTGTGGTAGAAGATCAATTGGAAGAATCACAGTGCGGATTCAGAAAGGGCAGAAGCATCCAAGATCAGGTGCACATAGTAAAGCAAATAACAGAGAAAACATTAATTCAGAATAAAGAAGCATACTTGGCATTTATAGACCTAGAGAAAGCGTTTGACAGAATTCCACGCTCAAATATATGGAAAATCTTAGATGAAAGAGGGGTGGACAAAAACCTTATAAAAGCAATAAAAGGTCTTTATTTGAATAGTAGTAACTATGTAAGGATTTGCAAAAACAACTCAGAAACCTTTATAACAACCAAAGGAGTTCGACAGGGTGGAGTACTGAGTCCTCTCCTTTTCATAAGCGCCATGGACAATATAATAAAGACTACCAAAACACAAGTGAAACAACTTAAAATCGGATACAAAAATCTGCAACCGGTGGGTTTAACTGAGTGCGCGTTTGCAGACGACGTGGTGCTATGTGCAGGAACTGAAAAAGACCTTCAACATAGTCTCCAAGTATGGAATGAAACATTAAAGTCGTGGAACATGAAGATTAACTTAAACAAGACAAAGGTCATGCAAATAGGGAGAGTTGAAAAAAGGCTTGAAATTATGTTGAATGGTACAATACTAGAACAGGTTGATAGTTTTAAAKATCTGGGAACTACATTAACGAGAGATGGTAAAAATGAGGAAGAAGTAAGCAGCAGGATACAGAGTGCAGCTAGATTGTACTATTCCCTAAATAACACATTCATCGGAAAAAGAGAGATAAGTAGAAAAACAAAAATGTCAGTGTATAAAACTGTCTTCAGACCAATCCTGACATTTGGAAGTGAGTGCTGGACATTAAATGAAAAACTAAAATCAAGAATTCAGGCTATGGAAATGAAATTCTTAAGAAAAGTCAAGGGTATCACACGAATAGACAGAATTAGAAATGACGATATAAGAGAGGAGCTGGGAGTCAGGGCAATCTCTAAATATATAGAAAACAACCAGCTGAAATGGTTCGGCCACCTGTCAAGAATGTCAAATGAAAGACCAGCCAAGAAGATTTGGGAAGCAAGGGTGAAACCGGACAGATCAAGGGGAAGACCATCTAAAACATGGGACAGCGTTGTGGCAAGCATACTKAAGGAGCGGGGASTAACATGGGAGAGTGCAATGAGAATGGCGAAAGACAAGAAAAAATGGACTGAAATAGTGTACAAATATTAGTAGTGTTAATAAGTAGCAACAGAAATATCACCCGACACCAACAAGTTTGGTATAAGGGAAAAGATTATATATATAATATTACATTTACGTGTTGTTTTTAGACGTTTGAATTTATATCCATATTTATTAGGAAATTAGGAGTTTATGTTATACTATATGTAAGATAATGTTGCTGTTCTTACCTGGAAAGTTATATTTTTGTAATTTAAGGTTTATTATTATATTATATAGCCACTTTTGTCGTGAAAATTGCGTATATTAAGCAATATTTTTTGAACTTAAATAAAATTCTCTCGCAGATACATCATCTTAAAAATTTTATTTGTAATCTATCTACTTCACCCCATTTCGTGTCTTTTCTTTCAACATCTACAGTGTGATCCCGAGGACGGGGCTATCGAAGTATAATTAAAGGTTAAACGACTTACCTTAAGGAAGTTCAATCCTCAATTATACGAGATAGCCCGGTCCGAAGAGATCACACCTACCCACCGCAATAACCCCCTTTTTGCGATCTGAGGAGATAGATAAGCCGAAAACATAATGCCGTACGGCGGTCCGGGTTCTGTTATAAGGGGTTCGGCCATGGGTTTTTTCTTTAAACACTACGGAATTCGGCGCAGACATTTACTACAGTGTGATCTTGTCGCCGCACTATTTATCATTGTACCTGACGACACCGCCCACTTGTTTTTAGGTGTAATAAAATAATTTTGTCAATGTCTGTCAAAAATAAATACTTGCATCAGTATTCACTTTTCTTGTATTAAAAAAAGTAATTCAGTGGCAATTCCTTAGTTGTGGTTATTCCTTACGCGTTCAGTGTGGATTAACCTGTAACTCCGCTACACTTGGTGATCCCTGTGAAAAATAATAAACAATCAACCGCCGCAAGCAGTACCAGCGCCAGCTGAACAGCAGTCCCAACACCCGCAGCCCCAGCCACTGCTACCACAGGCCCAGCAACATGTCGACAGAGTTGCAATCAACCCCGCCATTCTGGAAAACTGATCCACGACTATGGTTTATACAACTCGAGGCACAATTCGACCTGGCCCATATTACTAGTGATCTTACCAAGTATAACTACGTGATAAGTGCCATCGACACGGACATATTAACCCAAGTAACAGACTTTCTTAGTGCACCACCTGCTACAGGTAAATATAATGGATTAAAAGATAGACTTATCGGGATATACTCGGACTCGAACGAGAAAAAACTTCGAAAACTATTTTCCGATATTGACTTCGGGGACCGCAAGCCTTCCCAGCTACTTAAAGAGAAGATGAGATTAGGAGGTACATCCGTCACGGACCAATTACTAAGGACTTTATGGATGGCACGCTTACCACCCCAAATTCAGTCCATATTTACCACCAGCGCCGACACATTGCCCCATCTAGCAGAAATGGCGGACAAAATCGCTGAAATTGAACAACCCCGCAATTTTGCTGTGACAAACAAAGCGCCAAAAGCCAACGGTATGTCCACAATCATCGACAAGTTAATCAAAGAAGTGGCAGAACTAAGAACTGAACTCCGTCGCACAAGGATACGCAGCAGATCGCGTTCCCAAAACCCTGGACGCAGCAGTACTCCAGTTAAAAGTACTACGGATGGAATTTGCTGGTACCACAGGAAATACAAGAAAAGTGCCAGAAAATGTTGCACGCCGTGCAAGTATTTTGGCACCCAAGCTGCAACGTCGGAAAACGACTCACCACGGCAGTAACGGCGACGAATGTCGTGGAGAATTCAAGTCGCCCCGAAGTTTCCATAACCACATCAAGCAACCGCCTAGTTATTCGTGACTCTAACACAGGATTTCGGTTTTTAATCGATTTTGGKTCAGATGTAKCGATAATTCCCGCACGAAGCAGAGCACAAAAACCAAGTGATCTCCAATTGTACGCAGCAAACAATACCGTCATTCGCACCTTCGGCGAAAAGAAGCTGACCGTCAGTTTGGGACTTCGTCGAGCCTTTACATGGCCTTTTATTCTGGCCAACACAGAAAACGCGATCATAGGGGTAGATTTTTTACACCATTTTCATCTGCTAATTGACCTTCACAAAGGTAAGCTGATCGATCCGCTTACCAACATCAGTGTCTCGGGAATCACGGTAATTAGCAAAATTGGCTCTCTCTATACTATTAGTCCAAACTCTAAATTTTACAAACTTCTTAAAGAATTTAACAACATAATCACACCCAATAGCAGTCACCCCATTGCTACTCCACAGCATAATACTGCACATTTTATAGAAATAAAAGGCCCCCCAGTTTTTGCTAAAGCCCGACGTTTACCCCCTGATAGATTGCAAATCGCTAAACGCGAATTTCAATATATGGTCGAACAGGGGATTTGTCGTCCGTCAAACAGCAGCTGGGCTAGCCCACTTCACATGGTCTTAAAGAAATCGGGAGAATGGCGTCTGGTAGGAGACTACCGGAAACTAAATGCTGCAACCATTCCTGATCGTTATCCTATACCACATATTCATGACTTCGCTCACCTCTTRTACAACAAACAARTATTCAGCACCATAGATTTAACGAGGGCGTATCATCAGATTCCCATAAAACCATCATCAATACCAAAAACTGCCATTATAACACCCTTCGGGCTATATGAATTTACCCGTATGCAATTCGGTTTGCGCAACGCAGCCCAGACATTTCAGCGATTTATTCACGATGTCCTTAATGGCCTTGACTTTTGTTTTCCTTATATCGATGACATTCTCATCGCTTCAAACAACTTAGATGAACATGAGCAGCATATTCGTTTAGTTTTTGAACGAATGCAAAAACACGGCCTGACTATAAATTTGCAGAAATGCGTTTTTGGAGCAACAACCGTTAAATTTCTAGGATATGAAGTTTCTTCTAGTGGCACCAAACCACTACCTGAAAAAGTCGCAGTAATTGCGAACTATCTTAAACCTACAACCATACGCGAACTGAGAAGCTTTCTTGGCATCATTAATTTTTATAGACGTTTTTTGCCCAAGGCGGCAACGCATCAAGCATCCCTGAATGATTTTTTTTAAATTCAAAGAAAAACGATAATTCAGCTATCAACTGGGACGAAAAATCCAATTCAGCTTACGAATTATGCAAAATGGATTTAGCAAACGCGACTCTACTCGTTCACCCTGCTCCTAATGTTCGTTTACCGTTAACAGTTGACGCATCAGATTTAGCAACAGGTGCTGTGCTCGAACAACTGGACAACACAGAATGGAAACCATTAAGTTTTTTCACTAAAAAAACTCACCGGCTCAAAAACGTTACAGTATGTACGTACGATCGTGAGTTGCTTGCCATCTATTCTAGTATTAAATTTTTTAGATACTTTTTAAAAGATAAACAATTTTCGATTTTCACAGATCATAAACCCCTTGTCTAGGCATTCTCCAAAAAAACTGACAACACCTCACCTAGACAAGTATGCCAATTAAATTTCATTGGTCAATTTACCACATCAATTTTACACATCTCCGGAAAGGACAACATAATCGCCGATGCTCTGTCACGTTTAAATAGCATTAACTGCCCAGATCCCATCGATAATAACCTCCTTTCTGTTCAGCAAGCTGATGACCCTGAATTGAAACAATTCTTGAGTCATCCTGCTTCCACCTATCTCATATTAAAGCAAATCAATATTCCAAATTGTGACATCGGTGTTTACTGTGATATCAGCCAAAAGAAAGCTAGACCATTAATTCCAGTAAACTTAAGATCATCTTTATTTCAAAAATTTCATAACTTGGCTCACCCCGGTATTCGTACCACACAAAAACTTATTTCTACCAGGTTCGTTTGGCCGGCTATGCATAAAGACGTCGCTAAATGGACTAGGGCATGTATTGGTTGCCAAAAAGCCAAAATCCAACRCCATACCCTAAGCCCCATCCAAAGATTTCTAATACCAGATAAAAACTTTGAAATCGTCCATCTAGATTTGATAGGTCCTTTACCTCCATGAAAAGGTTTTGTGTACTGCCTGACTATGATCGATAGGTTCTCGTGTTGGCCAGAAGCTATTCCCTTGCCAGATATGTCAGCCGAAACTGTTGCAGAAGCCTTTTACAATAACTGGATTGCAAGATTCGGTGTTCCATCACAAATAATCACCGATCAAGGACGACAGTTTGAAAGCTCGTTGTACCAAGCTCTTTCAGCGTTAATGGGTATCAAAAGGAGCCATACCTCGGCATACCACCCTCAAACAAATGGCAAACTGGAAAGATGGCACCGGACACTTAAAACAGCGTTGAAAGCTTACGGCATGAATAGTTGGACCGAAATCTTACCAACGGTTTTACTAGGTCTTCGAGCTGCAATCAAAGAACAGACCAATGTTTCCTCAGCAGAGATGTTATACGGCCAAGGTATTCGCCTACCAGAATTTTTTGAAACATCCCAATTGGGCATTGACCCAACGTCCTTTGTGCACAAGTTAAATGAGAAGATCGCACTCTTTAAACCACAGCCAAGTTCAAAATGTTCCCGTCAAAAAGTGTTCGTCTCGCCAGCTCTTAGTGACTGCTCACATGTGTTTGTGCGTCGCGAAAAAAACCGTTACAACCGGCATATGACGGTCCTTACCGCATTGTGAAGAAACAGGACAAATATTTTACCCTCGATATTAACGGAAAAACTAAAAATATTTCCATGGATCGCATTAAACCGGCATTCTTACTTAATGTTAACGTAGTCACTCTTGACCATCCCAGCACATCACCTAATTGTATTGCGCGGGAGGCGAAAAAGTGTTCATTTTTGTTTTTAATTGTATTCAATCCATTGTTAACAGTATTTTATTATTTAGTCTTCAGTTTGGTTTTAAAATGTGGCAACGCCACTGGGGAGGGAGTAGTGTCGCCGCACTATTTATCACACGACACCGCTCACTCGTTTTTAGGTGTAATAAAATAATTTTGTCAATGTCTGTCAAAAATAAATACTTGCATCAGTATTCACTTTTCTTGTATTAAAAAAAAGTAATTCAGTGGCAATTCCTTAGTTGTGGTTATTCCTTACGCGTTTAGTGTGGATTAACCCGTAACTCCGCTACAATCTCTTCGGACGAGGCTATCTCGTATAATTGACGATTGAACTTCCTTAAGAGTCCTCAGACCCTTAAAATTCATAACGCATGTAGAGGTTTCCCGGTGCCATTATAACTCGCGATACAGTGTTCGCAGATTATATTTCTAAACACAGCCAGAATAAGCAAGGTCTAAACTGAATTCTACTCGGGCAGTTTTTCTTTATTGATAAATACGACAAAAATACAGCCTCGTAAAGTGTGAAAAAATTAGTAAACTTTCAATTTTTTTTACTAGTAAACGGAAATAGATATAAAAATTTGGCCCGAGCTAAATGGCACTTGACCATTTTCAAACGCAGCTAAAAAAAGAGAATGGGTTTTTCTTACTCAGTTATTGTTAAATAATGGCACAGCGAAGGATATGCAATTGTAATAAATGCGCGTGGCTCGTGGTGCCACCAACCGGTTGCTACATGAACTTCGCCAGATGCTCCTCCCATTGTCGTGGTAGTACGGCTCGTATTAAATACGCGCGGCACATGGCACATGTACATACAACATATGTGTGTATTTCATAAATAAGTACATCTACGTTGTCGCGCGGAGTTTAAATTTCCAGGTGTTCTTTAAAATGGGTAAAAGGGAAGGCAAAATTATTAGAAGAACGACTTTCCGATGGCATAACTGGAAGAAATATGCCAACGTTGGAAATTTAAAACGCGGAAATAAGGTAATGTGAACTTTTAAGCTGCAGGGTGTGTAAATTTTTTGCTCTAATTTTGATACCGCACTAGATCTTTCTATGAGCTTTGAAATACGCTTTCCGTGCATTTTTTGAAATACCTAATCAATTTCTTTTTCACATCTACCTACCATGATACTAGTAAGGGACGCGCACCCTATGCTTTAAAAAATAGTACTTTACACTTTTAAAAATATTTTTCAAATCCCCATTGATTTAGAAAATGTTCTCTACATTTGTTTTCATTTTATTTGAAAAATAAATATTATAACATATCGATTTTAATGATTAATGTTCTTACCTGTAAAATAAATAATACGTAATTTTTAATTTTTGTTAAATAATTATGAATTTTTTACTACTGTAATTTAATTTGAATTATTCATTAGTTAACTAATAATAATTTCATAGAATTCATAGAAATATTTGGTGCGGTATCA
Organism: Rhyzopertha dominica; assembly: GCA_025024175.1. NCBI lineage: Eukaryota > Metazoa > Arthropoda > Insecta > Coleoptera > Bostrichidae > Rhyzopertha > Rhyzopertha dominica. The sequence continues at coordinate 34,345,137 of QCXZ01000138.1, forward strand.
AAGTTTTAGCACTGTCGAATATTATATCCAGACAACGGTTTTAGTGATGAAAGGGGGTACTTTTTTTGAACTTTTAACACTCTATAATATTAGCATATAATTAATGAACACCCTATATAGATAACATGACTAAATACTTATGACTATGTAATGTTTAGATACCTGTAACAAATACTAATGAAAGCGCAACGAACCCTTCTGCTTCTGTAAACGTACAAAATGAGGTAATCATAACAAATTCAGTTACTCTTTTCACAAATTTTTAATATACAGGGTGTCTCTAAATTTGATGTCATAATTTCTAGTGCGTATTCCTGACGTGAAATCATGACGAAAAGTTGTATAAACATGTGTCCGAAAATGCTTCATTTTTGATATACAGAGTGTTGAAGTTAAAAACAAGATTTCGATTTCTTTTATTTTTTACAAAACGGTTTTTTGAATCTTTACGAATTTTTGGAGAATGTTATAATAGATCACGGCTAATAATCTGGCATGAAACATTTTTTCATATCTGTAACAGAGGCGGCGTGGGGGAAGGGGCAGAAGAGTTTTCTCTTTGAAAAAAAGTTGTGTGTGAGATGTCAAAAAGCTCGTCACTATTTTCAGAAAGTGCAACAAATAACGTGCAAAAAGGACCTCTTATTGCATTTCGCTAGAACAAACCGCTTTCGAAAAAATCGATAAAACCTGAATTCCTACAGGTTGGCGTAAATAGACCATAAATGAACTTTTTTATTTTCCAAAGAAATTAACGTTTATATGGCGACAATTTTTTGGAATTAATTGAACTATATCATGATAAATGGTCAGAMACAATGATTACCACTATATCTAAACAGTGGCAGTAATTTGGAGGGGGCAAGAAGTCTTTTTTATAAAAATATTGTTTCCACATTTTTTAAACCGTTTCAATAATTATAAAGAAAATTAAATTAATTAATTAAATTAAACTAATTATTTTTTAAAGCTAGATATGCAACAATGGCTTGTCTTAGCAGTGTAAAAAGTAAATTTTTCTTCTTTTAATATTTTTAACTGATCTTCATAATTTTGAAACAATTTAAAAATGTGGAAACAATCTTTTTATAAAAAATACTTCTTGCTCCCCCTCCCAAATTGCCGTCACTGTTTAGATATGGAGGTAATCCTTATGTCTGATCATTTGCAATGATATACAGTAGGGTGCAAATGTTTGGAACCACTCACATATATTTCAGATAATGTTTTATAACTTTTTTCTCAATTAAGACGATCTTTTTTTATTTTGAAGCTAATTTATTTCTCTGTCGAGCCTATATAAAAGTTTTCTGTTTTTGTTCACAAAAAAAATTTTATGTATGAAAGACCGAACATCGTCATATTTTGGTGGGTGCAAAAGTATGGAACCGCTTGTGTTTCACGCGTAATATTTTCATTCTTGTAGATGCCCAAACGCAAAACGTTATCTAACGATATTAAGCAGTGCATCGTGAAGGCTGTCGAAAACGGGGAAAGTACAAGAGACGTCGGTAGCCGATTTGGAGTGACTCATTCTGCTGTTGTCAAAATCCATAAGAAGTGGTCAATTCGTGGCTCCGTTGAGAGGCCTAAAGTGAAAGGCAGGCCGACAAAAATCCGACGAAAATCCACACTTGAATAGCACTGATGTGAGAAAGGCAGCTAGCGCCCAATTCGACATTCATATCTCAAAGTGGACTGCGCAGCGAATGCTGACGTAATTTTTTATTTTTATATTGTTTTATTTTTTAATTTTTTAATGCATTTCAGTAAAGAAGGACTTGTTGGAGCCAGGCCGTCAAAAAAGCCTTTGATATCGACGAAAAACGCACGCGCACGTCTCAAATTCGCGCAAGCGCACAAAGACTGGTCTATAGGAGATTGGAGTCGAGTGCTTTGGAGTGATGAATCCAAGTTTAATTTGTTTTCCAGCGACGGGATTCGCTATGTACGTCGTCCCAGTGGTTCAAGGAATGATAAAAAGTATCAAGTTCCAACGGTCAAGCACGGTGGTGGTTCAATCATGGTCTGGGGTAATTCATACATTTTTTTCCAAAAATTTCAAAAAATAACTGTCATATTTCAGGTTGCTTTTCCAACGACGGCGTTGGTCCATTAGTCCAAATTGAGCGAATTATGAAAGCGCTTAACTATCGTGACATTCTTTAACAGCACATGATTCCGCACGCCACAAATAGGCTCGCTCCAGACTGGATATTTCAGGAAGATAATGATCCCAAGCACACGTCAAAATTGGTAAAGAATTTTTTGGTGAACGAGGGCGTGAAGAGAATGGAATGGCCAAGTCAAAGTCCTGATTTGAATCCTATTGAACATCTCTGGGAAGAATTAGAACACCGAATTCGAACGAGATCATTCTCAAAAACAACTGAATTGATGACGGCCCTTCAAGAAGAATGGCACAAAATTCCAATCAACGTTTTGTAACGGTTTAAAATCCACGTTCGAAGCTATAGCTCATTGACACCGTTTATAAAAAAAGTCTTAACATTTCCAAATACCAATTCATAAAATTTCTAGTTAAAGGTAACTGTTTCATTATTTGTGTGTATTCTTCGTCACGAGAAAGATGGCTCTAGCCGTATATTTTGGGGACGTGGGCTTTTTCTGTATTCGACCGGTTCTTTTTTGCGCGCTGATAAGCCAGGGATTCGGCGAGAAAAATGCTTTGAATTAGTATCGAAAACGGCTTGTGGTTTAGCGTGAATAGCGATAGGGCAAGTGTGAAATCTTCATTAAGATTCCTTATGATTGAGGGAGGTACTGCCCTATTCGCTCAAGGAAGTGTCCAGTTGGTTGTTTTGGGATTAAGGTACTGGATCTTCGATCTGTCGTTCGACAGGATTCAAATTCACAAACCACTTTCCACGCGGAAATCAGAGCAGAATAACGGATTCCAATCAAAACCCTCGACAGAAGAGGTAACTATTTAATATTTTTCGATCATTGCTGTGTCTAGTGCCAATACGCATCGTCTTATCCTATTTTAGGGTTTTTTAATCCCGGCGTAAATCGCTTTTGTATCGCGGTGTCTATCATCTACGTGCCCTTGTCAGGGAGGTGCGCTCCTGTTCCCGTTTGACCGTCGGATCTGTGGGACATCCTGAAGGATTGGGTCACCGTATTAAGGTGGTTGTATAGGTTTTCAAAGAATTTGATCTAGGCTGTTTTTTCACTGTTGACTACATATACCTATTAGATATTGATATTTTTAATCGAGTAATAGATAAAACAAAAGATAATTAACTTACTTAGTACTAAAAAAATGGATTTGAAATTGAGAAAAAGTGAAATTTTGTTCAGGCGTCAATCAAACATCGTTTGCTTGACATGCTCCAAATTGCCACAACATATTCTTCGATTAGAAAAAATTTTTTTTTGAGATTTGTTTTGAGGGAAACCTGAAGCAGCTGTTTATAGTTCGATTCGTGCAAAAAAATTACATTTTGTATTTTATTTCCTAAAAATTTATGAACAAAATTTGGAACAGATAACAGTCACGCCCTTTACCAAGTACCTCCTACCTCTCTCTGGGGGGTAGAGGTTTAGAACCAATACAAGTATTTACGGTTTACAATGTCCATAAACTTTTGTTATCTCGGTTTATCATTGGTCATTACAAGTCTTCAAAAGTATCCACCCAATTTATCAACTATAAAATGTTTTTGCCGTTGATGCTTGTGCTGGTATTTACCGATTACGTACTACATTTATTGCAGTATTGTTACGAATTTTTCCACTTTATATCTATGCTTGTGAAATAATTAAATGAATTATGCTAGGTACAGATATAAGTCGCCCTCACAAGTTAGCTTACAAGTTCCCTTACCTAACGCAAGATATGTAAATTCGACTGGTCAGCAGCCTTACAGTAAAGTTAAAATGTTACCAATACACTACGGAAAAATGATAGCATATCTTTCTATCTTTTAGGTGTTGGTGTTCATTAATTTGCATCTTGTAATTACAGTAGTGTAGAATAATCACAGCAAGATAAAACCAGCGAAGTTTTACTTAGCTCACCGGCGTAATAACAGTTTTAGAATAAAACTGTTTCAAATGCGATAGGTACTTGACATTTTTATAGATTTTGTTCAAACTCCTTTCGAAAATTGTTAATAACAGGAACGTATAACGTCCTAATAGTAGACAAACACTCACATATACAATTAACATCAGATATAAATTTAACGCCCCATCCATAAAATTAAAAAAAAGTGTAAGGTACAATAAAATATACTAATTAATTGTTCCGAAAAGTACATTTTTTGTTTATTAGCGACATAACATTTCCACGCTGATTGTACTGTTTACACCCCTATACTTTTACTAATTTGAGGACGGTAAATCTATGTATATATAGTAAATGTATGTCATTAATTTTACAGTTTATATCATGTTAATTAAATAAAACCCAACATAAGACAATAAAATCTTAGTAAGTAACAGCACAAAATACAACATGAAGAGTAATATCAATAATAATAAAAACAATAACCATACCTAGGGCATAAATATATATCTACATACTTATTTAAAAGATTTTCAAAAGCCATGCGTTGCGTTGACTTCTACGTATTTTTGATATTTCTTTAATAAATAGGTATATTTTTATTATTTATGCTTTAATAAGGTTAGTTATTTTTTTATTATTATTAATATTGCACTTCACATTGTGTTTTGTGCTGTTATTTAATAAGATTTTACTTTTTTATGATGGATTTTATTTAATTAACATCAAATTAATAAAATACGCTTACTAAGGTAGAAGTACTTCATGATCATTATATTAGTTCAGTGTGCGGGAATAAATTTAAATAGATATTTCTCTAAAACGGCTAATTATAGCGACACATTACACGTACATTTTTTTATAGTAAATCCTGTAATTTATAAGAAAATTTCAACTATCTTTAAATAATTTTTGTGCAAAAAAAATATTGCAAAAATAAAATAATAAAAGAACGTACCGAGCGCCGTCTGTGATTTATTCAAATTATAGATCCTATAGACTAGCTAGATATACCAGTGTACCAAATTTCAATAAAATATTTTGCAAAACAAGAGCTGTCAAAAATAAAATGACCGCCTTTCATTCACTTTTTAACCAATTTTGCAAATACCTGTCATTAAATGCTGTCGAAAAAGAACTGGTCAAGTTTAGTCTTCTCATGGACTAAACATTGCTTATAGTAAAAAACATTTAAAACAATCATAAAAGTATAAAAAAATACAGATAATGTAACAACAAATTCTTCGTTAATTAACCATTTATTGTTAAATAAACACACGCAAAAAACAATGTAAATTTATTATAGTCCGGAAGCCCCTTATTTAGACTGATTAGATATAGAAATGTATCAAATTCGAATAAAATATTTTGAAAAACAAAAGAATAAAGAAAAATAACTTTGAAGTGCTATATTCGTTACTGGATAACAAGTATATTTAATTGTAGCTAAAAGCTTCCTATTGCACGCGCTGTATATCATTGTAAAAATAAGTCAGTTTATTTCAACAAAAAGCTGTCCTAAAGTTGTTTTAATAAATATATACTTATAGGAATTCTGCTTGTAATACGGCTGCGATGCACTCTGCGCATGTAATTAAAACCTTTATACATTATCATGTTCTTTTAAATTAATAATTATAATTATTTTAGTGTTGGGAATCAAGTGTGTTATCGGAAATTGAAAAGAATGGGATAGAAGAAAAACGCATTGCACTAGAGAAAGGTCATGTGACATCGACTGGCGTGCCCTATGTAACCGTTATTGGAGACGGAGGTTGGGCAAAGCGTACCTATGGTCATGGTTATAATTCCTCCAGTGGAGTTGTGAGTATTACGATTACCATTTCAACTGTTTGCTATTACTTACATGATTCCGTTTTTTCAGGGATTCTTGCTTGGGGCTGCCACAAAGAAGCCTTTATTTCTAGGCGTAAGAAATAAAGTTTGTGCTATGTGTCATTTTTACAAGTTTAAGGGACAGGAAGTTAAAGATCACGAATGCTTTTTAAATTTTTCTCGTCCCTCTACAGCTATGGAGCAAAGTGTGATAGTTGAAGGTTTTATAAATAGCGTTGAGCAGCATGGGCTAATTTATAAATATTACATAGGTATATCGGTGTTATCATATTTTATTCTTGAAAGTCTAATTAACGGTAAATAATTATTCTAGGTGATGGTGATTCAAGCGTATATGCTCGCATTGTTGAAAAGGTACCATATGGACGGGATGTGATAAAAATAGAGTGTGCCAATCACATGACAAGAGCGTTCTGTTCAAAACTATATAAAATAGCTTCGAATACTTCTTATCCTATAGAGGCCAGACGTTTATTAACCGATAAGAATAAAGGATTTTCAAGAATTGAAAGGTTGGTAAAAGGCGTTCGAATAGCGATTAAAAATGCAGGACATGATCACAATGTAGAACAGCTACGAAAAGATATAGAAAATGTTCCGGATCACGTTTTTGGAAAGCACGATAAATGCAGGTAGGCATATATTGCCTAATGCTAACTATAATTTGCATATTAATTTTACTTGTTTTAGCAACTCATTTTGCAAATGCTCTATACAAAACGAGTGTGATCTTACCAATGAATTGAATGCCTGCGGTCCGCGGAGTTCGGGAGAACAACGCTTGCTGGCGCCCCTGGTCAGCATTCTTGTTCCTCCGGCTCCAGTCAAAGTAATCAAAAGGACGGCCGTCCGCTGCTCAGTGGAGTTGTGAAAGATCCGTCTTCCGGTGAAGCAGCAGCCGTATCCAGGTGAGTGAGCTATAACTTTATTGGTAGAGTGCAGTGGTTTTCTCCCCGCTCCACTTACCATCCTGCCAGCTTCTGCTGGTCCTGACCGTAGCCGTCGAGGCAGTCGCCTGCGGAGTGTACGCTGTACAGGTAGTTTTTCCGTGCAGACTATACTCCTCTCGCGGCGCAGGACGTTGGGTGTTCTCCGTACGGGTCGTTTTTCCGTGCGGAATATACCCGGCGAACTACCTCTTACCGCATATCTCTTGTTCCGCCCGTTACGAACCGCTTACGTAACCGTTGAGGCAGTCGCCGGCGGAGTGTACGCTGTACAGGTCGTTTTTCCGTGCAGACTATACTCCTCTAGCGGCGCAGGACGTTGGGTGTTCTCCGTACAGGTCGTTTTTCCGTGCGGAATATACCCGGTGAACTGCCTCTTACCGCATATTTATTTCCGCTCTTACGTAACCGAACCGTTCTCTTTTACTCCGCTCTTTTTCTGTCTTTTCTGATTGTTCTTCTGCCCGTTATCTAACTCTTTCACACCGCATCCCCAGTATCCATCCGACCTGCCACTCGTATATAAGCTCACTCTTTTTCACCGCTTGTTGCATCATTCACACCGCATCATTTGCCGAGTCCGTAACCGTATTAATTAGCACCGCTTGTTGCATGTTGCATACCGTACCGCTTTTATAACCGTAGCACTCAGTAGTCCGCTTGTTTCACCGCACCGTAAATTACGTAACCGTAGCTTGGCTAACGCTTGAAGGGAGGGGCACGTTTGTTTCTTTACGCTGACCGTTTCTTAAGTTATTGCTTTATTCGACATTAATACGAATAAACTGTGTTTTAGGTTATTGTTGGTTTTCTTTCTGTACCACACCGTCCGCATTCCGCTAACATCTTTTTCAGCATACGGCATCCACCCTCGGGTTCTGTTCCCTGGAGTGCCGATCTCCACTGTAGCTGCCTTGGTCTGTGCGCTAAGGGGGTTAGCACACAGCAATCTGAGGAGCATACCTCAGTATAATAAAAAACTGGCGCCCGAGAAACCGTTTCGACGCCGAGCTTAGTGCTTACGTCACCACCGTACCGTACCGTATCGCTCATTGCGTAACCGTCCGTCCGTCCGCCCTCCGAGCCGAAGGCCCGTTCCGCCGCTCAATGAAAAGGCGTCACACATTATTGCACAAAGCAGATCGCCTGGCTTTCAACGAAACTACAAATGAAGCCGAACGGTATAAAACTACTTTAATACTAATTTGAACTGCGTCTAAATGGTTGTTTTTATTCCAGTTATATGAGCCTTTAGCTAAATTCACAGGTGGCAAGAKAGTCAATTTTACCAAAAGGTCTTCKTATCAAATTCGAGCTTAWGGCGCAGCCTTATCCTACATGTATGGTCCAAGCTKGCATCTAAGAGCWTGGCCGAACAGTAATTTTGGTGCTATTGGGACCAATACATTTCAAAGGCGACAGCTACGAAATAATAAAAGAAGAGCTTCCAGGGTAAATATGCATGTAAGAAGGCCACGAAACAATTGTGGCACTGAAGTCCATTATGGGCCTGAAGCCGCCCAACCAGATATACCTGATGCAGAGCTACAAGAAAAGTGTGAAAATTATTAAAAAAATCTTCATGAGGAAAGAACTGCTACAGCTATTAAAATCATAGAATATAACACTCGCGAACAATATATGTCGTCACAGTGGCGGGAAATTAGAAAAAATATGTTGACTGCTTCCAAAATTGGCCAAATATGCAAAAGAAAGGGACCATGTCACAACCTTGTGAAACAAATGCTATATGGCCGGGAGTTTTCTAATGCAGCCATCGTATATGGAAGATCAAAAAAAGGATGCCATTGAAAGGTACGAGAAGTTGTATGGAGTTAAAGTGAAGAAATGTAGCCTGTACATCCATCCAAATTATCCATATATAGGAGCTTCCCCTGATGGATTAATAGGAGACGATGGTCTTGTGGAAGTAAAGTCATTTCCGTCACTTGGAACTGATAAATTCGTAGATTCCACAAAGAAAAATATGTGCTTTGAAATTGTCAACCAGAGGATCTTGTAAGTTAAAAGTTTTTTGTTTGTTTCAATTTAACTAATTTTTCATATTCATTTTAGGTTAAAGAGGAACCACAATTACTACTATCAAGTCCAAGGACAACTAAATGTCACAGGACGTGACTACTGCGAGGTCATTTTTATTTCCGATGGGGACTTTGCTATTCAACGAATAACTAGAGAGGAGCAATTTTGGAAAGAGAAAATGCTACCAAAATTAATATCATTTTTCACGAATTGCATATTGCCGGATATTATAGATCCTCGCATACCTCGCGGTATGAAAGTTCGTGAATTAACATAAAGTTGTGCCTGTTCCTGCACTTTTTTTGTTTTCTTCTTTGTTTTTATTTTCACGTATATTATATTATTTATATTATAATTTATTATAATAATTATGTATAACAATACATAAAAATTACACAAGGTTTAGAGTAATTTTTTTCTGAAGATTCTATAAACATTACAAACAATATGATCCCTTGTTGACAGCATGCGAACCTAGTTCATACTTGGGTGTTCTAAACGATTTCTTTAAATTAAATGTTCCTACTAAATATTTATGAAATACAAATGAAATAAAAAATAACCAACTCATTTAGTGTTAAAACGAGGCATTTGAAATAGTGAAAACGTTCAATTTTATACAGTAGGTACSGTATGCAACAAATTGCTACAAGGCATTCTTAGATATTGAATCTAGTGCATTCTGAAAGGATTTTGCTGTTYCATTTTAGTTCCCTTAAAAATCCGCWTTGAAASTATATATATATATATATATATATATATATATATATATATATATATATATATATATATATATATATATATATATACATCCTCAATACAATCGAACCTCCACACATTAGCCATTTACCATCAATAGCTCCTCCATTAACAATGGCTCCTCCGTATACGGAAGCCCGATTGTAATTCCTTAGTAATTCTGGTCAGGAACCAATTTTAAAAATGGCGACTGAACCCGTTTGTAAAGCAAAGCGCCCTCTATCGGTTGCGGCTGGTTCTAATACACCAAATTTATTGATACAGACGAAAACTGCAAAATAAGAAAATTGTCTCGGAAGACTTATTGTCGTAAAAATGTATGAAATTTCGTATATCTTAGTTCAGCGTTTTGCCGCATGTCGCTGCAATCTATATACGAATTACCAATATACAGCCTTTCGCTTCAACGTGTATTTAGCCTCCACAACTTGGCAACACGGCGTGAAACATTCCACACCTATCTACTAATACGATTCAGTTCTAGCCGAGGTAGATATAACGCAGGCGTATTTCAATAATATGAATTAGAATTTCAGTTTTAAAAATAATACGTCCAGCGAAAGCAATTCTTAAGTTAGCGCTAGCATTGTTTGCACTGCAGCTAGCACACCCTTCGAATTATAGAGACAAATAAAGTTTTACAATATTGCTAGAACGGCCCTTTAGTGCAACAAGCGTATGCACTTTTTCATTATCCTTTGCTAAGAGGTGAAAAAATTAAAAATGCGTGCAGTGAAAGCAATTTTTAACTTAGCGCTAGCATTGTTTGCACTGCAGCTAGCACACCCTTCGAATTATAGAGACAAATAAAGTTTTACAATATTGCTAGAACGGCCCTTTAGTGCAACATGCGTATGCACTTTTTCATTGCCCTTTGCTAAGAGGTGAAAAATTAAAAATGCGTGCAGTGAAAGCAATTTTTATCTTAGCGCTAGCATTGTTTGCACTGCAGCTAGCACACCCTTCGAATTATAGAGACAAATAAAGTTTTGCAATATTGCTAGAACGGCCCTTTAGTGCAACATGCGTATGCACTTTTTCATTGCCCTTTGCTAAGAGGTGAAAAAATTAAAAATGCGTGCAGTGAAAGCAATTTTTAAGTTAGCGCTGCATTGTTTGCACTGCAGCTACCACACCCTTCGAATTATAGAGACAAATAAAGTTTTACCATATTGCTAGAACGGCCCTTTAGTGCAACATGCGTATGCACTTTTTCATTACCCTTTGCTAAGAGGTGAAAAAAATAAAAATGCGTGTAGTGAAAGCAATTCTTAAGTTAGCGCTAGCATTGTTTGCACTGCAGCTACCACACCCTTCGAATTATAGAGACAAATAAAGTTTTACAATATTGCTAGAACGGCCCTTTAGTGCAACATGCGTATGCACTTTTTCATTACCCTTTGCTAAGAGGTGAAAAAAATAAAAATGCGTGCAGTGAAAGCAATTTTTACGCTAGCGCTGCATTGTTGGCACTGCAGCTACCACACCCTTCGAATTATAGAGACAAATAAAGTTTTACGATATTGCTAGAACGGCCCTTTAGTGCAACATGCGTATGCACTTTTTCATTACCCTTTGCTAAGAGGTGAAAAAATTAAAAATACGTGTAGTGAAAGCAATTTTTAAGTTAGCGCTAGCATTGTTTGCACTGCAGCTACCACACCCTTCGAATTATAGAGACAAATAAAGTTTTACAATATTGCTAGAACGGCCCTTTAGTGCAACATGCTTATGCACTTTTTTATTACCCTTTGCTAAGAGGTGAAAAAATTAAAAATGCGTGCAGTGAAAGCAATTTTTAAGTTAGCGCTGCATTGTTTGCACTGCAGCTACCACACCCTTCGAATTATAGAGACAAATAAAGTTTTACCATATTGCTAGAACGGCCCTTTATTGCAGCATGCGTATGCATTTTTTCATTACCCTTTGCTAAGAGGTGAAAAAATTAAAAATACGTGTAGTGAAAGCAATTTTTAAGTTAGCGCTAGCATTATTTGCACTGCAGCTACCACACCCTTCGAATTATAGAGACAAATAAAGTTTTACAATATTGCTAGAACGGCCCTTTAGTGCAACATGCGTATGCACTTTTTCATTACCCTTTGCTAAGAGGTGAAAAAAATAAAAATGCGTGCAGTGAAAGCAATTTTTACGCTAGCGCTGCATTGTTGGCACTGCAGCTACCACACCCTTCGAATTATAGAGACAAATAAAGTTTTACGATATTGCTAGAACGGCCCTTTAGTGCAACATGCGTATGCACTTTTTCATTACCCTTTGCTAAGAGATGAAAAAATTAAAAATACGTGTAGTGAAAGCAATTTTTAAGTTAGCGCTAGCATTGTTTGCACTGCAGCTACCACACCCTTCGAATTATAGAGACAAATAAAGTTTTACAATATTGCTAGAACGGCCCTTTAGTGCAACATGCATATGCACTTTTTTATTACCCTTTGCTAAGAGGTGAAAAAATTAAAAATGCGTGCAGTGAAAGCAATTTTTAAGTTAGCGCTGCATTGTTTGCACTGCAGCTACCACACCCTTCGAATTATAGAGACAAATAAAGTTTTACCATATTGCTAGAACGGCCCTTTATTGCAGCATGCGTATGCATTTTTTCATTACCCTTTGCTAAGAGGTGAAAAAATTAAAAATACGTGTAGTGAAAGCAATTTTTTACGCTAGCGCTGCATTGTTGGCACTGCAGCTACCACACCCTTCGAATTATAGAGACAAATAAAGTTTTACCATATTGCTAGAACGGCCCTTTATTGCAGCATGCGTATGCATKTTTTCATTACCCTTTGCTAAGAGGTGAAAAAATTAAAAATACGTGTAGTGAAAGCAATTTTTAAGTTAGCGCTAGCATTATTTGCACTGCAGCTACCACACCCTTCGAATTATAGAGACAAATAAAGTTTTACAATATTGCTAGACCGGCCCTTTAGTGCAACATGCGTATGCACTTTTTCATTACCCTTTGCTAAGAGGTGAAAAAAATAAAAATGCGTGCAGTGAAAGCAATTTTTACGCAAGCGCTGCATTGTTGGCACTGCAGCTACCACACCCTTCGAATTATAGAGACAAATAAAGTTTTACTATATTGCTAGAACGGCCCTTTATTGCAGCATGCGTATGCATTTTTTCATTACCCTTTGCTAAGAGGTGAAAAAATTAAAAAATACGTGTAGTGAAAGCAATTTTTAAGTTAGCGCTAGCATTATTTGCACTGCAGCTACCACACCCTTCGAATTATAGAGACAAATAAAGTTTTACAATATTGCTAGAACGGCCCTTTAGTGCAACATGCGTATGCACTTTTTCATTACCCTTTCCTAAGAGGTGAAAAAATTAAAAATACGTGTAGTGAAAGCAATTTTTAAGCTAGCGCTAGTATTATTTGCACTGCAGCTACCACACCCTTCGAATTATAGAGACAAATAAAGTTTTGCTATATTGCTAGAACGACCCTTTAGTGCAACATGCATATGCACTTTTTTATTACCCTTTGCTAAGAGGTGAAAAAAAATAGAAAAGACGTGCAGCGAAAGCAATTTTTAAGTTTAAGCGCTGTAAGTAACAATGAGACACAATGTAACGTTAAGCTTGCTTAAAAACCTTCACAAAAAATAAAACCAAAATCGTAATTAAGCGAGCTTTCCAAATTACTTTATTTGCCAGTTTATTTGTAACTTCAATGGTTTCCCGGGATCCCCGTACAGTTTACTCTTGGACAGACTGTACAATTGAAGGCAGCATATTGCAACGCAAACTATACAACTTTCGTTCAATCGCGAATTTAGCCTCCACCGTGAATACGCAATAGTCATAATTCCCGCCAGACTTGGCAGTCGTCTCACTCCTCATTCGTCTTCCAATTCGTTGGTCATCGCGCCGCGTCCGTCGGTCGCGTGCTTTACCTTGACCGGGTGTGATGTCATAGTGTGAGTGTGATGTGTTTTGCTGTTGTGGCTTATGGTTATCGCATGGTTTTGGTACATATAAAATTACATGGAAATTCATCCTAGTTTATCTATCAATATGAGTGATCGTTCCAAAAGGCTCACGCTTCTTGCAAAATATGCAGGTAAGTGAGTGTAATTCTCATTAGTATGGTATTCAATGTGAATGGAATTTACAAAAACAATATAGGTTAGAACCTTCAGAACTCTCGGTACCTGCCTAATTAAATGCGTATTGTACGAATTTTAGATATATACTTTAACCGTACCGTAGATATGTGTTCGTGTTTCGTGATAATGTAATGAGAGTACTGAAGATGACTGTCAACAGTGTAGCTAAAGGAACTTGAAGTTTATGGCATAGTCATTTCACTATCAGACCTCTATAAGGGTATCTTCTAAATAGTAGGCGATATGCGATATGGGGTAAATAAAAGCAAAGTTAGAAATTTTTGTATTCAAAATAAAACAAGGGGAAAATACGGCTAACTGTTGTTTTATAATTAAGTTTTTTTTGTGACAAAGTATATAAAACCTCCCACATTTGCCCATTCCCCATTAAAATTTTCATTTTTGATGCCCCGATAACGAATCTCCAAAATGAGCAACCTATTATTATTATGTTATACTGTTACAGCTGTAATCGGTCGGCCTTTATCTCCGGAATTCAAAGCAAGCCTGAAGTTAGAAACTGAGCAGGTAAGTTTTAATTTTTATATTAATTTAAGAAACAAACAAGCAGACGACAGATTTTTGAGTGAAATAACATGATAAAGGGATTTTTTTGGAAATACCTAATATATAATTACCTAATAAAGAGGAAAAATACTGATGCCTGAATTTTACCTGGAATATTTTATTGAAATAAATAACAATTTTTACGTAAGAACGTAAGCTTTTGCAGCCGGAGTTAGAAAATGCTTTTATTTAGTCTAATTTAAATTAATGGCGTTACTATGGTGATATAGCATTATCAAATTAATTACTAGAAATTATTTAAAAATCAATGTCTTCTTCACTTTATTAAATACTATTTGGCAGAGCGCTTTCGGCTTATGACTGAATATTAAACAAATTATTTAAAATGGTTGGTTTAAAATTTTGGATTTCATTTAACAATGTAACATGTTGGTCATTTAAGATTTTGTAAACCTCTAAAATTTCTAAAAAAATTAATTTTGGTGATTTGTTGCAAAACTAAAATTTTAATATAACTCTACATTGAGGGATCAGTTCACTGTTTTAAATTGATTATTGTGTTAAAGACCTAGTAATTGCATCAGAGGTTTCAAATAGTTGGTTTACATGAATTTTGTGGGTTGATTGTTTCTATCACAAAAATTCTTGTGATATTGCAGCTTAATATTCTATTATCATTTAAAATGTCCCACATAAATTTTGAACCCAAGACCGTAAACATCCTGTAGAAAAATGCATAACTTGATTTTTTCTATACAACGGTATATTTATTTTCACAAACAGATTTTGTTTTTGATATTCCTTAATAACCTTTGGAGATGCATTAATATTTAAATAAAATGTTGCCACTTCATTTTGGAACATTGATACAAAAATAATAATATTTGTATAATCTTAGGTGGAATGCCCTCCAGAATATATGCCACCCCTTTCACCAGCTTTGTCCACTGCAAGGTATACAGATGATCACGCTGCAACATCCACAAATTACAATCCTCGTGTTATCATACACTCAGTGGATATTATTAAACCACCTATGTCACAAGTACGTACATGACGTTAATTTTGCCTTTATCTTATTTATTAGTTATTTATTAGTAGCGATTGCGATAGCGATAGTGTGAGTTTCTTTTTTTATTTGGTGAAAAATTGAAACAGGAAGTCTTTGTGTATATTTACTTCTGTGAGAGCTAGCTACGGCACTGAAATTAAGATATCTCTTCTCACAGGTACTTTTTGCAAATACATACTGTTGTAAATGCAAAGATTTTCTGTGATATATAATAGTTATTAATAATTTTTACAATTTTTTTTTGAATTTTATGTATTTGTTTTTAACAGGAGGAAGATAAAAAGCGTAAAATTACGTACATAGACTCGAGCTCTTCGTCTTCCAACATTGAAGATATTGCAGAAATATGTGATTCGACTGATCATGTAAAACATGTCCAAAGTACAAGCACTGACTGCACCATTAATTCAGTAAGTATATAGTTTTTTTTATTAAATTGTTCTTCATGGGTGTTTGCCGTGTTCTAAATTATATTACTGGCAAACGTTTCACAATTGCTACCGGACGGCTACGTCAGGCCTTTAAAATTTTAGAAACACATATTGGGTTTTTTTTTGTTTGTTTGAGTGCAACGTCAATCAAATTTTTTATGTTTTACAGTTTTTATGATTAATTAGATGTGGATGGTGTGGCTATATTGGATTGTTAGTTTTTCAAGATTTGCTTTCACCATAAAAAGGTTTTACTGATGGGATACCAAAAAATTATAAAAACCAATTTTATGTTTCTAAAAGTTCACAAGCACACTCACTGCAAAAGATGAAACGTTTGCCAATTATATAATTAATTAATTGAAACAGCATGACAACCGGAAGAAAAATTTAACAACAATTTCATTTTATTATTTAGAATCTTTTTTGATTTAAATTTGCAGAAGGACAGAATTAATTAAGGAACATAAGTGTGTGTACATTTTTTCTTTTTAAAGTAGTTTTATTAACTTACTATAGTTATTATTGAACTGTTTTGTAATTTTGTACTAGGTAAATCTAATGCTACAAGAGCAAGGACTTCCTTTAATAGTTTGCTGATTTTTAATACCTTATCATTTTATCAAAATAACCATATTTGCTTTAATATAATTTTAAAACTATCTCTGTCCAACAGGATGAAGGTAACATCTGTTCTGGTTCACAAACAAACAGCAGCTCTTCATCTTTATGCCAAGAAGATCTTGCAGACTTGCGTAACGCAGTGGACACTATGGATTCCAATAAGGTTCTAGATGCAACTACAGTAAAAAAAACTCGCCAAAAGAAACAGAGAAACTTCTGTTACTATTGTGAAGACTTTGTCACGAACTTTCCAAGGCACATACAGCGGAATCACAAGTCTGAAATTGAAGTTATTAAAATTTGCTCAATGGGTACATCGAGTGCAGAGAGAAAAAAATTACTAACCAAGCTCCGTAAACAGGGAAATTACTTAATGAGTAACCAAGACAAGATAAAACCCGTGAAAAAACCAAATTTATCCCACTCTAAACTTCTTCCATGCTCTTACTGTCTTGGCTACTATTCTGCCAGACAACTTTGGCGGCACCAGAAGAATTGTCCAGATAATACTACACATAAATCTTCGAAAGCACAAGCTGATGGTCAAAATTTACTTGTTAGACATTTACGAATAGATAAACAATTAAGAGAACAAGTGTTTCCTCGGATGAGGGCTGATGAGATATCGTTAGTGGCAAAAAAAGACACATTAATTTGCGCCTTTGGTAGCAGATACCTCAAAACGCATCGGGAGAAACATTTTATAAATGTCACTTCGAGAAAAATGCGAGAACTAGCTCGCATACTGATAGAGGTTAAAAAAATGCAACCGTCAATTACCAGCTTATTTAATGCTTTGCAGCCACAATATTATGACCTATTTGTAGAAGCTACAAAAGTAGTGGCAGCCTATGATGATAAAATAGAGTTATTTAAATCACCTACATATGCCATGAACATAGCAACCTCATTGAAACAGTGTTGCGATATAGCAATTATAAATGCATTAAAACGAAAAGAAACTTTTGAGATTGATGAAAATGTCTATATTGAAAAAAACTTGAAAACAATGATACATTTGTTGGAATCAAACTGGAAGTTTGATATATCCAGTCATGCAGCAGCAAATTTAAATAGTCAGAAATGGAATAAGGTTACTTTGGTGCCTCTGGCCAGTGATTTTGAAGATATTGAAAGAATTCTTGACCGAAAAAGCAAAAGAAGCTGCACTAGTATTGCAAAGGAATCTCGAGAATAGAAAAGCTTATATAGAATTATTGGAAACGATATTTTGTAGGGTGCTATTATTAAATCGTAGAAGACCTGGTGAACTTGAAAGGCTACCTCTTTACCTGTACGAAAAAAGCGAAGTGAACAAAATTCAGAATTACGAAGAATTTAGCGATGTGGTGTCCACAACCGAAAAAGTATTAATGAGAAGATTTAAGCGTATCGTTATAACTGGCAAGAGGAGGCGTGGTGTACCTGTTTTGTTTGTTCAGTTGTACAAGAACATATTAAAATATTATTGCAAGCTCGTTCAAACTTTTTGCCTAAAAGCAATATTTATTTATTTGGGCGTCCAGGTTTAAAACACACCTATAAGTGGTTACAAAGTGATGGAAAAATATGCTAATGCATGTGGGCTAAAAACCCTAAAGCGTTAACTTCTACCAGACTACGCAAACATTTAGCAACCCTTACGCAATTATTAAATATGACAGAAGGCGATATAGAACAATTGGCTACATTTATGGGACACACCGTCGGCACCCACAGAAAGTCCTATAGGTTGCCCGATGACGTCTATCAGACAGCCAAAAATAACAAAACTACTTTTGCTAATGGAAGATGGAAGTAGCGCCTCAATATAAAGGGCAAAATATCGACGAAATTGATATAAACTTAGATGAAGACCTGCTTGCAGAGCCTGACCCACAACAAGCGAGTATAATCAACTGAATGTGGAGCCCTCTTAGTGAATTTATTAATTATGATACTCAACCCGGCGAAGACAAAAATGCACCAGAAGTTGACATTCCAGCAAAAAAGAAAAGAGGGAACTAGTTCCATGGACAGAAGAACAAAAAGGTGTAGGTTAAAAACTTTTTTAAAGGGCATATTGCACACAAAACGCCACCAAAGAGGAATGAATGCGAAACCCTTATCAAACAGCACGGCAAACTCCTAGAGAATAAAGACTGGCTAAAAATTAAAGTTTTTATTCAAAAACCTGTACACAAATAAATATGCAAAAAAGTAACAAGAGGCTTTAGATAAACATGAAATGTGTTCATTTGGTTTTTTTAATTTAATTAGAAATTTTATTTTTTATTTTAAATCATAAGTATTTTCTATATATTTTTGTTTTGTTATTTTAAATGTGAAATATTTTTATTTGTGGTTTTGTTGAGTCCTTATGTATTCTAATCTTTGTACAGAATATGTTATTAATTTTGTGTGTTATTATGTTTTCACTACTGCAATTAATCGTGTATTCACGGTAAGTATGCTTTGACAGATAGTCATCCATTTCCAAAATTTGGAGAATTTAATAAACAATTTCGGAAATACATCACCATTAATTTGAATATAAATGACAAATACAATTTATCTTTTTAACAAAACATTTTTAACTTTTAGAGCTAACATACTAAATTAAAAAAGATCAATGTTAATAATAAAATAAAACACCATAAATTCTAAATAAGAAGTCCAATAGAGTGTGTTTTTATAACATTGAAATCTTGGTAATATAGAATGAACATTATTATATCTTTTAATTTCTCGGTGATGTAAGATAGCCTTCTAGGAACCCATCTCG